>CM036551.1:2237267-2587267 GCA_020745685.1 Tautogolabrus adspersus | reverse complement strand
ACTCGTCTGTCCTTCTTTGAAAGCACGTGTCTTGCATGTAAACATTTCAATGAGGAAGTGCTGCAGTGAAACAAAAACAAGCAGACGAGGGATTTTTCTTTTCATCGCCTGGAACTCAACCGAGATAATATCTCTGTGTGCAATACATCTTTTAGAACTGTTATGTAGTCATAAAGCTCAGGTATTGATTTCTGTGCAATGCAGGGAGAAAAGCGAGGGCTGTAAATTCTTATAGACGTATGTCCCGACAAAACTGTCGCCTGAACGCTGACAGTAGTTCCACAGCGATGGAGGATTGAGTGTGATGGTAGTTAAGGAGTCCACACTGGTCATCCAGTCTTTGTGATGAAGTCACCTATGATTGAGACCGACTGCAGAGTCCAGTGTGGAAGTGAAGGGGAGCTCAGTCGTGGGAATAAAGGACCTTATTGGATGAGCAGGATGGCCCCTTCACTAAAACATGTGTCAATCTTCATTCACCTTTCCAAAGCCACATTACACACCTTGCTTTTTTTTTTCATGTTGGCGTGATTTCTGTGCAGAGACAGAAAGACTGTGTGATGATCCCCTACCTGTTTCACTTCAGTGTGCACAGCGCTGCAGTAATAGATTCAGCCTATTTATATTCTAGGTGCCAGTGCCATCTGTCTCATGTCAGCGTTTTAGAAACTGGAAGATTATCTGGATTCATAAATGCATCTCAAGTACTTAAATAGCCTTTTACAGGGGGATGTTAATGAAAAGATTACCGATGTGTCGGGGGGCTTCTTTTGGAGAAGAAACAATTAATAAGTGAGTCAAGAGACAATGGATTGGTGCTGTGTTCATAATTGGCTGTTTTTCCATTTTTCAAGGAATAGAGCCAAACATTTCCACATTTGTATCTTCTTAATGTGAGATTTTAAATCTTTTTTTTAAGATTTATTTTTGGGGTTTATTTGAGAGATAGGACAGTGAGTAGCGTCAGAAACCAGGGAGAGACAGAGGGTGAGGACGACCAAGCAGCAACCTCCGATGTTGAAAAAAGAAGCCGATGTCGAAGTGTAAAACCCTGCAGTTCCTCGAGTGTCCACTAGAGGCTGGCTGCAGAAGCACAGGAAGTCACATACACACCCATTCAAAAAAGCCTGTTTTTACAGCAGACATTAACATGTTTACAGCCTGGTTCAAAAAATGAAATACATCTGATTAGTTCATGTCTTGATCAGCACACACTGAACGGGGGGTGAATTTTTTGATGACTCATCAGTTCTGATTTAATGAACGATACGTGCTATCCATAGTTAGGCGTGCAGCTGACCTGTTAGGCGTGCAGCTGACCTGATTGACAGGTGGGCGCGATGTAACGGTTTGTCAAGAGGCTTAAAACCCGCCTCAGCTCCAGCTCTCAGCCTGTCGTTAGGTTGACTGAAAGTTAGGCTGAGACAGCATTTCCAGCATAGAGACCGCCATCGATGGGACTCCAAAGCCCCCTGCATGAACGGTATGACGTCACTCAGGCCTTGTCCAATAATACTAACAGTCTATAGGAACGACATGTGGGAGAGGAGCACGGCACGCAAATAATCAAATTTAAAGGAGCTGGAATCAAAAATGATTGATGTTTGTGCTGGAAAAAATAAACGATCAATATATTATGAAGTAAATGCAGATACATTTCTTGTCGGTCGACTAAATTAATGGATAAAAATGGCCTTCTTAAACTTTGTTTTCTTGTTTTAGCAAATTGAATTAGTTTGTGGTTAGTCATGTTGTCGGGCTGCGTGGTGGTGCTGTGGTTAACCCTGTTGCCTCACAGCGAGAAGGTTCCTTGTTTCGTATCCTCATATCTGACAGGAGCCTCTCTGTGTGGAGTTTGCATGTTCTCCTCGTGCATGCGTGGGTTCTCTCCGAGTACTCCGGCTTCCTCCCACAGTCCAAAGACATGCTCGTTAGGTTAACTGCTGACTCTAAATTACCTGTAAGCGTGAATGTGAGTGTTTCTGGTTGTCTGTCTCTCTATGTCAGTCCTCTGATTGATGGTCCAGGGTGTACCCCACCTCTCGCCCAATGACAGCTGGGATCAGCTCCAGCCCACCGCGACCCCCTAAAGGGGAAAGTGGTAAAGGTAAAGGATGGATGGATGGATAGACGTTTTGATTCAGCTATAGAGGATTTTTCCAATTTCTGACATTTATGGATCAAACCCATTCATTATGTAATAAAGAAAACGTTCAGCAGATTAAAGTGCAACATGCAGAGCTACTTTCTTAAAATCCAATTACCATAAAAAACAAAGCTACTCTTAATGTTTGATGCATTGAGTGAGGCCTCTCTTTTGATACTCTATTAGGTAATCAATAATATTATGTCAGGGAGGGGGGGGGGAGTTAGTCTATCGCACATCACAGTGATGAATAAAACATAGAACAAACATCCTGGGAGTGAGAGAGAGAGAGAGAGCGAGAGAGAGACAATCCAGAGTGCATTAGTCAGACTGCGCGGTGACGTTGCCAAGTAAACAAAACACAAACTGGCAGCTTTTTCTCCCCCTAAAGCTAAACACACACCGCACAGAGACACAGTAAGAGCAAACACACACACACACACACACTGTATGCAGCCAGAGCAACATAAGCGTATAGTAGTGCCTGTCTGTAAGGGAATGAATGGAAGCATTGAAAACTGAACGTTTCTTGAGTCAGTGTAGCGGCGACGAAGGGGAGAAAAAATGGACGAATCGTGCCTGTCTCGGATCTAAACAACTGAAACTCACAGTTATTATTTGTTCAAACTCATCCCAGTCAGACAATCCTGAAAGTGAAATGAGAATTATGACTAATAATCATTTTTAAACAATGTTAAAAAAAAGGGGAAAAACAGGTATGTTAGATTCTTGAAAAGGTCTTTGTTCCGAACTCGTTCCTGGAAAACATCAAGTTTCCTCACTCATCCTCTAAGGTGTCAGAAAAAAGAAGAAGAAGAAGAAGTGACCTCTCCTTGGGCAGCTGATGATGTCATATCACTGCACACAGATTCTTTGGTCTCCAAGTAAACCAGCTCCTCTGCGTGCTGATTGGCCGACAGTTGCCTGCGAGGAAAAGGGGGGAGGGTGTTTTTTCTCATTCTTTCTGTCTTTCTCCTCTTGCTTCTGGATTAATCCCTGAGCCTGAGAGAGCTCCTCTTTTTGTCTTCTTTTCTCTTATTGTAACATGTTTAATAAAATAAATAAAAAGCTGTTATCTGGGTGCTTTAGAGGAGTGCAGGTGATGAGATGTGTGTTTTCAGCTAATTAATCTTGTTAACAAAAGGCCAATGCATTAGCTGTATGCACGCTGTCCTCTGTAAAAAAAATCAGTTTCCTCGAGTGCTCTCTGATTCCTGAAGTCTCGTCTCTCCGTTTTCTCGGCTGTCATGAACACTGGCTTGAACTCTGCATTGCACTGGTTGCCCTCTGCAGTGAAACACAATGCTGTGTCTGGGGCTACAGGTGACCAGCTGTCTGCCTGTGTTCCTCTCCTCTGGGACAGCTGGAGCCATCAATCAGCCCCCCCACCCCAACCCCTCTCCTTGAGCCCCGATGCGTCCGTCTGCTCCAGCCTGACCAGAGAAACAACAACATCAGACTGTCTCATCTGGTGTGTCGCTCCTCCAGGGGACACTTTCAACTTCTATTAATGTTGTTTTTTTTTAGTTTACGCTTTGGGTATTTCCAGGGCAAGCTTTCTGAACATTTCACCTGACACTGTAACGTTTTTAAACCTTTCTATGTGCAGCTCTTTGATTCCACTACTTTGGCCAATTCTTCACCTTATTCACCATATTGTAATTTCACTGCTCCTAAATTAATGAGCGCCTCAAACTACAATAGGTGGTGAAAACCTGCAGGGACTCTGGGCTACAGTACACAAGCAGATACTAGCTAACCTAAATGTTTTATAATGTTCCAGGAAAGGCTTAAATCCCGTGCTAGTATAACTAAAATAAATGTAAGCTAGGAATTGGTATCGCTGTTGTGTCTTAGCTATTGTAGTAACCCTATGTATGTTGTTTTGAAAACTCATGAGCTATACCGTGCACAAGCACAGGACACTTCCTCAGCCCTGGCAGGGTTGGAAGAGCTGGGCTTCGGCACGGTGCAGCTGCACGAGCACAAGCATGGGAGAAACCTATTGAGACGTCCTGCAGTGTTCTGTCTGTATCTGACTAACATGACTCAAAATAAGCCCCAAAGTCAGTAAAGCAGCTGTCATGTTCTCTGTGTTGTTCTCCGTTTGTGCTGCCTCGGAATCGACTGTGTGTTTTCTATATTTGCGAGGCTGCCTGTCTTGTAAACTGAGCACGCTTCATGATCACGAAAAAGCCATGCACGTGTTGTATTACGACATTATGTACAAGAGGTAACGGTGCTCAGGCCCGGTTAGTCCTGGAGCAGTGTGAGTGCAGGCCAGCGGGGGAATGGTGAGGGGGGGGGGCAATCTTGCTTCAGCAACTGGGCCTAGTGTGAGTCACTCTCTAGCCAATGCTCATGCTGCTTCATCAGCGGCGTGTGAATGTGTATTAATGGGATTAGTTAATACTGATGGACTCTTTACACAGCAGCCTCTACCATCAGTGTGTGAATGTGGAGGTGTGACCTGTGACCTGTGAACTTTGAGTAGTCAGAAGACTAGAAAAGAAATATACAAGCTCAAGTCGTTTTACCATTTAACTTGAAATATCGTCAAACGAACGTCCACGATTTACTACAAATTGTCTCACCCGTTGTCGTTGTTATACAGAGGAGCAGAGACATGCTAATTATTTGTCAGAAACGTTAGAGTTGTACAACTTTACATCAGGATTTCAGCCTCCCATCCTGAGCCTGCCTGAGCATGACATCTTAGAAAAATGGCCGCTCTGGATATGGTGAATAAGAGCGCCTTTATGATGCCTGTGATGGCTCTAAATTGACACATTGTTGAGGCCACTCCACGCAGCACGTGCAGTCACAGGCCTTTCTCCGTCTGCAGATGGAAAGCATTGAAGCCCATTATTGTGCTCTTGGAGGGGCGTCTTCCACCGTGAACTCTCTGGCACACTTTTAAAGAGAGTGGTCTTAATGTATTCAGGCCTGATTCAGGGGCTTTGGCACTACCATCCCCCCATCCTTCATACACACACACACGCACATGAAGCTCTTTTTTTTCCTAGAAGAAGAGAGGGTAAACATGTGTGAGTCGCACTGTTCCCTGGAACTTTTCCTTGTTTATCGAATAGGAGAATTGACGGGCCGGACAGGGGACTTCAAAGAGGGGACATAAGAAAGGATAAATTCCTCCGCCAAGACACTTCCTGTTTGTCTCAAGAGAACTCTATGAAGGGCACTTCATCAAAGACCTGGAACACAAGAACAAGTATTCACGCTTCTTAGATTTTCCTGTTACATAATGTTTGTCCATCAAAACAACATTGTTGAACCTGTCAGGGATCTGATGTTTGCTCACGCTGCTGCTATAATTAGTCTTTACTCTGACCCAAACCACAGCGGAGGCAGAGCCGGGGAGAATGTCTCCAGGCTCTCTGGGACTTACAAACAGAGGACTAATTGTTAATGTTGGTGATTATTAGGTATCTTTGAGTGAAGAGAGCTGAATTCCTCAGTAATGGCTGTGACTGCTGCCGCCACCGCTGCCGCTCATGTGACTGTCGGTTTCTTCCTCGGGGCTGTGGATGCTTCATTGTTGGGTCTTTCAGAGTTGCAAGGCGACAGGGGAAGCTAACAGGGTGGAGTCTGTCTGGACATACTGACTCCTGGGCTCACACTGGAGCTTTAACACACCCTCACCTAAAGTATTACACACGTCGGGTGCATGAAACCAAAAAACATTCACCGTGTTGTTATTACAAAGCATGCTGTGCTATCAGAGAAATGAACATATATTACTCAGCAACAGAGTCAAGAGTTGATCTATTTATTGTTTAAAGGCCAAAAAGCAAAGTGATAAGTTGTGAGCGGTCAAACCAGGGCATTCTTCCTTCTTGTTTTTATATTTTTGGGGATTCTAAGAAGTACAAGGATCCAGGATTTCATAGTAGAGGGTCAGAAATATTTCTACAAGTTGTTTTTTACGTCTGTGATTCTGAGTGTCCTGTAGTACTGCAACACTACATGGTACTTTTGTAGTGCTCGAAATCGGTCTTGGTCTTAAGACCGGTCTAGAGACCACTTTTTGAAGGTCTCGAAAGTATTTATACTCGGTCTCGTCTCGGTCTCAGACTGGGTGGACTCCGGATTTTAAATCAAGACCGGTCAAGACCACCACTGATCGATTAATTTACCACGTCATTCCTGTGATTAGAAGGAAAACGCCTCTTTCATTTGAGGTTTGATTTTCTTGCCGGTGTTACAGTCTGAGTAAGTGAGTGACACGCCCGCTGCACACAAGTTTATGATTTTTCTGTGATATTTCTGGTCTTGGTCTTGACTCGTTCTTGATCCTTAAATGTCTTGGTCTTGCCTCGCTCGTGGAGCACTCTGGTCTCGGGTATGTCTTGGTCTCGTTAACTGTGGTCGTAACTACTACACTACCTATCGATCAATCAAATAATCTAGTGATTACCGACATCCCCACCACACAACCAGCCCCTCTCTCTACACCTTCTTCTTTTCCTTCTAGTTGTGATCCCAACACCACAAAGGCTGCAATAACACTTCAAATTGCCCCTTCAGTTCTCATTTTAATGACCGTTTATCAGGCTGTGGCAGTAGGTGATAAAACTGGTCATTTCATTTACCTCAGTCTTGAATATTAACCGAGGAAACGTTTGGTGTTTGAACTGTTGAAATGTAAAGTATTAGTGGTTTCTATTACCCTGTAACTAAATGTTTTCATATTCATGGCCACACATCTTCTTTGTGTTAATCATCAGCTTCTCCTAAAGTTGCACCATGTTTTTAAACGACTCCTTTGAGTTCACAGATGATGAAGTCGCATGGCCAGCTATAATCTCTGACACCTAACACGTTCATTATCACAAAGCCGTTCACTCCTGTTTAAATGCTAATTTGTGGCTCTGGTGAAACTACCACCTCCATACCAAATATCTGCAAACAACTAAACCCACACACGCGAGTATTGCATCTTGTGTTATTTTCATTGAGCGTTACTTACAAACTTGGAAAACAGAGCTTAGCTCAAAAACAGAAACCCTGTGTGGAGTAATGGGACTATATCTGCTGTCATTGGGCTTGATGTGCTTGTTTTGCCTCTTTAAATGAGGCCCTCAGGCTCAACAGGCTGGTGAGAAAGGACCCTTTATTAGCGGGAGACAATTAGCATAGCTCTATGTACACAGCTTTAGGAGACCTCTCCCCAAATATCTGAGTCAAGCACCTGTATTGACGTTGGGAGAACACTTCGCCTCAGTGTTCAGGTCCAGCTGAGAGTGAAAGCAAAACATCTCAGCGTGCGCGCAGCCAGCGCAGGACTTGTAAATACCTGAGAGGAGTGTAGCAGAGGAGGGGTGTGTGTGTGTGTGTGTGTGTGTGTGTGTGTGTGTGTGTGTGTGTGTGTGGAGGGGGGGTCAGCTGCTGCTTCTGGAGAAAGTAAGGTTGATTCAATCAGTGATTACAATAGGGTGGAATTTCAGAGTTTGTGCTTACGTGAAATCATGAATTCAGTTGGAAACTTCTTTCTTGACCCTGGAAAATTCTGCACCCCACCAGCCCGCTTCTCAAGAGTAAACTATGTCATTTATCTTTTAAACTTCAGATTTTCCATCTTAATTACCGCGTTAGCTTGCATGGTTCATTGAGTGCGCTTCGTTTCACATGTTTCATTTTCCATTCTGCTTTTGAAATCAACAAATTGCAATTTAACCAAATCATCTCAAAGTTAGGTAACTGGTACAGAACATCCTCTACTTTCCATCAACTTCGTTTTCAATTATGTCGTTCCTTCCAGGAAATCGTAATCAAATCATGCACTCGTAAAAGATGTATCATCCGCATGTCGTTTTCAGACACTCTGGCATGCTGGTTATGATTCATGTGTCATTAAGTAAAACATGAAACCAGCTCCCAGCCGAGAAGTCAGACGGACATAACTTCTCATAAACGAAAACCAGTTTCTTTCATATCCGTTTATAACACTCAACAAATATATGAACATCAAAACGGATGAGTCATCAATAAATTCACCCCCGCAGTGTGACGATCGAGACATGAGCTAATCAGAAGATAACGTTTTTTAAACCAGGCTGTAAACATGTTAATGTCTGCTGAAAAAACAGACTTTTTAGAATGGGTGTGTATGTGACTTCCTGTGCTTCTGCAGCCAGCCTCTAGTGGACACTCGAGGAACTGCAGGGTTTTGCACTTCAGCATGGGCTTCATTTTTCTGCTTGGTTACATGCTACTTATGGAGACTTCTGCTTTATCTTTTAAAGCGTGACTGAATGAAAACATCTAATGAACAACGTTGTCATCATGATGTGAAACTGTCACAGGTTACAGATTCTGCTGAGTCTTTGCGGCATGCTAGGAGTCATTTAAAGAAGGTAGCTGTGATCACTAGTTATAGTAAAAGGCTGTTGTTTCCCTTGAAACTCTGCTTCACTTTTGTGTTCCCTGAAACAGAAACTGAGTCATAATTTCATACAGCTCAGTCAGCTGTTAAACTGGAAACAAGACACACCAAACGGCATGACAACACCACCCACGTCATTATTAAGGAGCAGTCGAGTAATGATGAAACTCCTCGATCTATCTTTCTATCTATCACCTGCTGTAAAGTGTCACCTTCCTTTAAAAAACATGAACATCAGAAAGACAAACAGCCAGGTTTAAAGCTGAAATGGCATTTTAAAGGCCAAAAGCTAATAGATGTATCTATTTAAGTAATGTTTACTGGTGTAAGGAGAAGTATGTCCCACTACATGGGCTTCAATATGTTTAAAAAAAAATCTACAACTGGGTGCCGGATAGCCTAGCGGTTATGTAGCACGCCCCATGTACAGAAGCTAAAGTCCTTGTCCCAGCGGCTGTGGGTTCAAATCCGACCCTGGCTCTTTGCTGCATGTCATCCCCCCACTCTCTCTCCTCCCAACATTTACTGTCTCTCTTCAGCGGTCATATCCATTAAAGGCGAAAAATGGCCCAAAAAACATTTTAAAAATCAACAACTGATATACAGACAAAACAAAACTCAGACTAACAAGAGGCCTAATACAAGCAGAAACACACAATATAGTTATTCCACAATAAAAACAGATACACCTCTTAAAACTAACACTTATAGGCTCTATCATTGTGCTGTTTATATAACAAGAATAGAAGATAGAGCTATCTTTAGTTCAAACTCAGCTTTAAGTCAGGAATTACAGGTTTTTGTTGTTATTGTAATTATGTTTCTCTAATCTACCTCTTAGTGCCTTAATGTTGTTTGTTTATTCTCAAACTCACCACCAGGGGCTCATTGAAGGGTGATTACAAATGTCCTAATGTGATATATGTAGCTTATTATTATTAAATGAACATCATCGATGACCATATGTAGCCTGTATATTGTCATGCAGGTTGTAAAGTGGCAGATAGTCAGTGGAGGACAGGCAGGAAGCGGCGTGGGCAGTCTCCTTGTGTCACCGCCTGCGTCAGATCAGAGACGCCAGGAGGGAGTTTTCCACTGACGAAAAAGGCTGCGCTTCTCGGCAGTCTGCTCCAGACAAGGGAAGCGCTTCAGCTGGTACGGAGCCTCCGTATACAGCGGACACACTCACACACAGAGACAATAGCAAGCCGAGAGCTGTGGAGTCTGTATGCGGGGTTCAAGTAAAGCAAAGCGCCGCTATTTATTCGTGCCATTTTGGATTACTTCCACTGTTCTCCCTGTCGGCTGTTGAACCCGGCGATATTTAGTCACCGATGGTGATCGGATACGCGACTTGGTGGTGAGTAGAAACAGAATGGAGAGTTCGCTGCTGTTGGCTGATTGAATGTGTTGAACCTGAGAGAACAAGGGGAGCCTCATACTTCTTCTTCCTGTGTCATTTAAAGGGACTAACATTTGTGCGTAATGTGCCGAAGGATCGCTGTCACGGTTTCATCTGAACGCTGATTTCTTTGACACTTCAGTCGTTTAACTTGACGCCGCAGATCGACACGTTTGGTTAATTATCTAGCATACTAAAGTGAGTTTGACTAACTAGTGTCGCTCACACAGGTGATACAAAACGTGACAATGGAGCTAAATTAAAATGATTTGTTGATTTAGATCCCAACAATTCGCTTCATCCACTTATTGATTTTATAGCCTAATTGTATCGATCTCTGCTTATTAAGGTGGTCGCTTTATATCCTCACAGCTCGCACCGGGAGTGTTGGAGCTTCAGCTTTACATTACGCTGTGGTTATGTTTTAAAAGGCTGTGGATTTATCTGTGTGAAGTGTTTATGAGGTCGGCTTTGTGTATTGGAGTTGTTCTCGTTCACCTCAGCGGTGTTGGTGCGCCTCTTGTAACACGAGCGACTCCTGAAGGCACTACATGTGAGCGCACACACACTTCCACACACAGCTGACAGACAGGGGCTGCTGTCATTAGAATTAGCATTAATCACGTGGAGTGATCGGGTCATCTTCCTGGCCTCGCGACGTGTTCACGTTAAGCCAAATATAATGATTGATTGTTGATTTAAAATCTCGCGCGAAGCTGTTACAGTTTAATCTACAGCAGTCAGGTGGGGAGACCCTTTATTGTTTAAACATTTTCTTTATTACAGCACACTGGTATTCCTTGCTGCTCATAGGCACAGCGTCGATTTGAGCTGATTTTTGTTCCGAGTGATTTCTGCTCCCAATCAGAAGCTGTTATTAATGCATTATTTTCTGGATGTATGTAGTCCGAGGCTTCTACCTTTAAGAGCCTCAGACTCACAATCAGTTTTTTTCTAAGAAGCGACTTAACCAATTGAATCGTCTCTAGCGCGACCTCACCCGGATCCTTTTTGGAATCATGTTTTCTGGAATTAGGCTGGAGAGAGCTGAATGATCCTTTGTTTACAGAGAGGGAATACAGCAGCAGCAGTCTATGCTGTGCTTTTCATGTGGCATGCTTTTTCGCAGGAATGTGCCGTGCTTTTAAAAAAAAACTCTTTATCACCATTTTATACTTTACATTTCAGTTTCAGCTTCAGTTTCCCCTGTGAAGCTGCTGATTTTAATTCTATCCAGTCTGTTGCATTTTCCTAAACTTATAGCCTATAAAAAAAAGCTTTGTGTCATATTTGGAGGATTATTTTCCATCTTTTCCATCTTGACTCCCTCCTCCATTATTTGATCATGTATTTAGCTAACCTTGCTGTTCCTGCAGCTGTCAGACACGGCACAGATAATCTGGATGGCCACTTCCTGTGTGAACGTTCAGTGTATGTTTCACAACCCCGGGAAGCTCACACACTCACTCTTCTAATATCTGACTCCCCAGCTGGAGGAGGAGGTAGCAGCAGCAGCAGCAGCAATGCAGGGTTCAGACAAGGTTGTCTGCATGCCTGCTTCATTTTGGTCACGCAGAACGGCCCCACGCTTTTGTGCCAGGAGACATGAGGGGGTTTGAGGAAAAGGGGAGGGGGGTGCAGGGAGTCTGCTGACGGTCTCCCACACAGCAGTGGAGAGAGAGAGAGAGCTCCCATCTGCTTTGTCCTCTCCCAGCATTCCTCACTGCAAGTGTCCCAGACTGGAGCACGACCCCTGAACCAACCCCCTCCTTCCTATCTTCCCTTCCTCCACACACACGCTTAAAGCTGCTTGTTATGCAAAGCAATTTTTGCTTGAGAATTTCTCAACACACTGCACAGTTTCTGACACATGCTTGTGTGTCAGGGCTGCATGTTTTTTGTTACTTTTTACAAACTGAGGAGGCTTTCCATAGACTTTTTTTTACAGCCTTCCTTCTCGGTTTACAGTTTGAGTAAACTAACACAAATAAGCAAGAGTACACAGTCTGAATCCTGCAGGCAACACCTGGTCATTTAAGTCTGGCCTGTATGGCATATTAATGACAGCTTAGGGCATGTGACCTCCACGTGCAAGCTAATACCCTGTCAGGTGTGGCTAGCAAAGGTAGCTCACTTGGCTGCCTCATAGGAGCAGGGCGTTCCAGTGGTTAACAGCAGAAAACACATCTGGGTTAGATAGAGCTTGTGTTCTTCTCCCACTATTACAGCAAGAGTGTTTCTGCCAGAATGGAATTCCTGTGGCCTGGAGACATGACATTATTTATTTGTTTTGTACGATTCCTCCCACTACCTCTACTTTTTGGAATCCGTGTGCACACGGGTCGAGGCAGAGGAACAGAATGTTTCTGTGGCACAGTCGCACACAGCCAGCTTTGGAACAACAGGCTCATAGAGGAGAGAACAGCAGCAGCAGCAGCAGCCCTCCCTGCTTTGTTCCAGCAGGTGGAGTGCTTCTGAGTCACAGCTGAAGAACTGAGCTAGTGTTTCCCCGAGCCATCACCTTGATGGCTCTGATCAATTACCTCCATCTTCTCCGTGACAGAGCTGGAAGTGAGAGGTGCAATACCATGAAGCCTGTGGGGGGGGGCAGCCTGCCTGGACATGCTTCCACACACGCAGGAAGACTCCCAGGCTCATCATTATCACATTTTATGAGCACTCAACTCAGTCAGTCACTCATTCACACACTGCACAGGGCTGTCAGTGTGCCATGTAAATGCTCTCTGCTGGCTGAGTTTGGTGCGACTTGTGGCTCCCACCCACACTGATTTCAGCTGCAAAGAGGCTGGACAGGAGGTGCGCGGGGGCAAAGTCAGCTGTGACTTGTCCTGTCGGGGCTGCAGGGCAGACGTGGGCAGTTTAAACAGGCTGCTGGGTGATGACTTTATATAAGGTTGCATTAAACATTATTTTCCTCTTCTTTTTGCACTTTTTCTTTAAAAATGTATTCTTGCCCTCTCAACACTTTCAGAAAACTAAATCTAAAGGTTGGTATTGCAGTACCCTTAAATACCCACATTTTAATTTAAACTAGTCACCAATCTTCAAATGGAAGCTGTTTACCTTTACCTTTAAATGTTCTTGGATTGATTTTCTTAAACCTTTCAACATCCTCCCCTGTGTGAATAATTTAAGATTCATTAATAGAAACGTGAGAAGCTGTCTGTAAATAAAACAGGAATGAATCAGCATCCTGAATTGATATTATCAGCCCGTAGCTGCTTGTGTCAAGATAATCTTATTCGACTGACATAGTGCATCTGACTTGAGCTGTGTAGTGCTTCTGGTGAAAAATCTCCTCGCCAGAGATTTATCTTCCCAAATCTGTGACAACTGGTTGGGGAGCACCTCAGCGGATGCGTCCTTTATCTGCCTGCCTGTGTGCGGTTGATGGAATGACAGTGATGCATAATTTAGCGCATGTTAAAAACATGCTGTGCTCCCTCTCCTCTCTGGCTCTGTGTGGCTGTCCGATCACATCCATCCTCCATTTAGAGGCAAGCATTAGAAGGCATTCTGAGCTCTTTTATCTTTTTCTCCACATCCCTCCACCCTCTTTTTTTTTTGCAAATGAGTCATTGCACCTTTGTTGTCTTTTTTTTTTTACCCCCGGTCCCTTGTTCCATCCCCTCTCCCTGCTCTCTTGGCCTTGTTCTCTGGGAGCAGTGGCTGAGCTAGCTGAGAAGCTCCAGATTGACTACAAGCCGTCCCCCTCGCCAGGATTAACCTCTCGCCATTGTTTCTGCCCGTTGAACAGGATTAACAAATCAATGTGTCAGGTAGACTGCAGTCAAGAGACAATGACCCAGTTCTGACACCACGGCCCCCCTCCACCTCTCCTCCCACTTCTGCCTCACTGCAGCTTTTAATTAAAAAGACTTTGCTTAGCTGGCGCTGTACACTCCCCTGAGGATGCCTCGCAGCTTTGTTTTCATTTTTTTTCCACAGGCAAGGGTGTGCAAAAATGTAAGGTGAACCCATGTGTGCTCCTCTTTTCTGTGGTGTGTGTGTGTGTGTTTTTTTTAGCACACACTTGTTGTCTGATCGGTGAACACATAGCAACAGATGCAGATCCAGGTGTTTCCAAATTGTTTCAACCCAAATCCCATGATGTGATATTATTATTAGCTGCGGAAGGTGTTCAGAGATTATTTGCTGCTGGATTGGAAGTAAGCAGCAGTGTTTCTCGAGCATGTGCAAACGTTCAACACGCTTTACCCCTGAGATGGTCACATTATGAAAGGATGCCTTTTTGTTTGTTGCAGAGAGTGTGTAGAGCATGCTTGACCTATTGCAAGGTGATTCATTCATCATACATGCACTGGGGACAACAATATCTGACTGCAGCAATAACAGTAACCCTGTATGCTGCTGCAACAAAGGTGTCAGCCTCTTGCCCTTGACTCTGACTTCTCTTTTATCCTTGTCAAAAGGCGCGACTGGTTTTGCATAATTGCTCCCTGTTGCATGCTGAAATTGACCCCTTCCTTGTATACCTGCTCCATTTTTTCCTCCTGTTTCTCGAGTGCTGACACTTGCATAACATCCAGGCATGCAGCTAAGACACAGAGTTAAAGTTCCTGTTAAGCCTTTGGAGGATCTTTGGTTGTGACGTATGTATCTGCCATTGACACATTAAGCTGTCCTCCTGTGACAAATAAGCAGAACAGCTTGGTGTCTTTGTGACTGAGCCATGTTTGGGCGAATTATTGCTATTTTTGGAACGTACATTTAACTAATTTAAAGATCTGCAATTATCCTTAAAAATCTAGAGAAACTGAGACTGCAAAATGAACGTTCCTTGTAGACATTTTACTACAAAATGATAGGTGCTACAAAGCAAATATTTGGACAAACACAGCTAAGTATAACACAAAAACTGAAGTGCATTCATAACATGCTGGAGCTGCAGCAGCTGTAAGTGATTTGGCCATGATTCTGCAGACAGTAAACAGTTTGATGGTGAAATGATCTTTTTATGGGGAAAGTAAAAGCCTACTTTCCAATTCCACATCATTGTAGGGAGTGTCAGCGCTGGACTTGAGCCCAGTCATGTCTTCCCTCACTTCCTTCCTTCCTCCCTCCCTCCCTCCACCCCTCCGTCCCTCCGTGTTTTCAGTTATTCAGAATTCGGCCTCCAGACTGCGATGATGACCCGTCTTCTCTTGCAGTCCGCTTCCCAGAAGTTGTGAAGAATTGTGTCTGTTGTTTGTCAGAGCATTGTGACGCATCTACGTCCCATTATCGTTAAACACCCCAGCTGTAAAAATCCTTCTCGTTCAACATGTTCATCTGTCATGCCGGGGGTTTTGTTATTCCTGGAACGAGTTGTGAGAACTGGAAATTCTATGAGAGTATTAATTATTGGCTGGAATAGATCAAAAGATATCGGTGACATTATCACAAAGAGACTGTTTTACAGATGGTAGTGTTTTTTAAATTAGCGGTTAAATGACACTCCTTTCCTCGTGAACTCGAGATCATTTTTTTCTCCTGTTTCTCCGCCTGCCTGCCTGTCTCTCTCTCTCACTCAAAGGATTGATTGTTTTTATCGCTGAACCAGCAGCCCCTCTCACGGGAGCACTGACAGAACACATGCACAAGTTGCATAAGAAAACATCTTAACTGTGCAAAGCTGTACATATTTACAATGAAGGAAACACGGAACAGGAAAAGTTGCAGACTGCTTTGATTCAGAAATCTGATAGCTGCTGCCTAAAGGTAATGATTGACATTTAATGTCTATGTCTCCATAATTTGGTCACCTCTGTGCTCGGTTTATTCTCTCTAATCAATGCATTTGCTGTGCTGATGGGATTTGGAAGAGGGCGAAGGGTCCAGTAATTGTTGACTTATGTGAATAGGCCTGATTGATTGCTTCCTGTGCCGTGGCTTATTTCCACTCTCAGCTGAGTGCAGCACGAGATTTGGATGCCTACGGTCTCACATGGCCAAGCACAGGACTCGCTTGTACCAATAACTCTGTAAAAACAACGCCTGTGTGTGCACAATACCTTTCATGCAACACAGATAACCTGTTTCCATTGCTTCTCCCTGTTTTATATTTCAAGAAATGTTAAATGTATGACAAAAAAACCTTAAAATAGCACTGAAGTATTTGCTAATAACCCCTCCATATGCTCTTTTCTTTTTTTGGCAGATTGTTCGCGCTAACGCAATGAGTGGGCTTCTCAAGAGGAAGTTTGAGGAGGTGGATGAGGACCCCTGCTACTCCTCGCCCTCCTCCCTCTCCTCTGCCTGCTCCGGCTGGGACTCAGAGGGGGAGAGCTGCTACTCCGACACCCTCGATTCCACTCCAAGCAACCCTAGTTCCCCAGCAACACATTTCAACAGTGAGTGTCCTCTTCTTGTGACAATAAATCATAGGAAGAGCTGATGGTACATGCTTTTTAACGCACTCCCTCGCCTTGTCTTTACTGCTCCGTGGAGGGCTCTGATAACAAACCCATAAAAATGGAGGAGAGTTAAGAAATTTAGGCAGCTGGCAGCTCATGAAACACTTCACAGAAATGATTTCAGACTTCTGCAATGAATACCCCTTTTGATTTCATGCCCTAAAGCTGCAAAATGGCTAATCGTATTATGCAGTGGCTGCTCACCTTGGCTGGCTCTACAACTTTTGTCCCAGCGACTTGCAGACAGAAAAAATAGCGTCACTTGTCCCTCAAAAGACATAGGTCGAGCTGCTTCAATGTGTTTCTATCTGGACCTGGGGTGCTGCTGCTGGCCTTTAGAGGTTCGGTCGGGTTGAAGAGAGATTGTAGGGGGAGAAGGGCAAACAGTTGTGAGGTTTCCAGGATGGAGGGGCAGAGAGCCAGGAGGAGAAAGAGCTGGCAGGTTGCCATGGCTGGGAACACACAGAGCCTTGTCTGAAGCCTGGGCATGCACCCAGCACAGGTGCTAGAAGAGGCTGGGTGAAGGGATACAAAAAAAAGGGGGGATTAGCCTATCAAGAAAAGAAAGCAGATTGAGCAGACCAGTATAAATCTGGTGTTTGTGTTGGATGGAAAGTTGCATGCCATTGTGAAGTGAAAGAGGGGAAACAGCCAGGAAAACGTTCCCATTTAGAGGGAGCGGAGAAGGTGTCATTTGTCTCCTGCAGGTGTTGTAAGCCTGACTGGATTTGATGGATGTGAAGCTGAAACTGGCACTTTGTTTCATCTCTATTACCCCAAGCGACTGATTAGACAACATAGTAAAGCTATTGTGTGCAGCTGCATTGAAGTCAAAGGTTGTTTTTCTTCATCTGAGCCTCACTCATCACAGAAAACACACAGATTTTCTCTGTTGTCGTTTGCAACTTTCATGGGCAGTTGATCAGGGTGTGTCCCAAGAAAGTGCCAAGCCTTGAAAATGAGAGTCTACGAGGAATTCCCCCTCCAAGTAGTATCATCGTTTCTGTGAAAACTGTAGACCTCAGCAGGGGAAAACATTGTCTTCAAGCAAACTCAAAAGTCGTGTTTAATATTCCTAGGAAAGGAAGTGGAATATACAATAAAGTGGAAATAATTAAGCTTGTTCCCACATATGGTTCCATTTTGATTCCCATATGGTTTTATTGTATCCGTCTGGGTGCAGAAAGATGTCTGGTTGCTGAATGTTTTTAGCAGAGAAGCAACCTTTGACTCTTCTGAGTTACTGAGCCATTTGTGGGGATTTTCAGCTTGCAAGGAAAACCAGGGTGGGCAGTTTTATTCCTGTCCTGAGAGCTGACTTCCACCCTCCAACTCCTCCGGAAGCCCTGAGCATTAACTCACCAGTCAGTGTGATCCTGGCAGCTCTGCTTCCTCCTGTGTCCGCCACCAAGGGGAAATTCCTGGGCTGGGTGGTTTGTGTCGCGCAGTAGGACAAGAAACAAGGCTGAGGGAATTCTCAGCGGTTTAGGTTTCACTTTACAGGATGTAAGGGTGTTGGACTCCTGTTAGCAGCCTCTTTTAATTGGGTACATGATAAGGCTTGGTTGGAGACGAGGGCAATGAATCAGAGGGGTGTCCTTTTACAGCAGGGTTTGTGCTCATCTCAGTTCTTCCAAGTAATGGAGGATAAGGCCATCTAGTGGCACATGAATGCAACTGAAGCATTTTAAAACAATGCACCAATGCATTCCTGTTCTAAATGTTCTTTTTCTACGTCCACAGCCACATCCATCCTTAAGAAATCCAAGAGAGCACGACGAAGCAATGTGACCTTTGACCAGGTGACGGTGTTCTCCTTCCCTCGGTGCCAAGGCTTCACAAGTGTTCCCAGTCGAGGAGGATGCACTCTGGGTATGATGCAGCGCCACAGCGTGCTCCAGACATACACACTCGCTGAGTTTGCTGTGGAGCAACGGCTCCTACGCCGGGAAAAATTCCTCAACAGACTCAGAGAGGAGAAGCTGGAGGCTCTGAAACTGAAGGTGAGAAAAGTTGACATTTTTTTACTTCTGAATACCAGTATTAATACCAAGACTTTACACAGGATAATCTACCTTAAAGCTTATTGGTTCGGGATCAAACTGACTGGCAAATTTCCCATTTCTTGATACCACAATTTAGGCAATATCAGAAACTGATACAGACACGGATACTGATACCGTGTTGATGATGGCATGGGAACAACTCTTAGAATTGAAAAGTATGTAAATATTCAAGTATAAAAGCTTAATTCAACAACATGGTGCCTTTTCTTCTTCTCAGCTGACCAAGAATGGAACTCAAGAGAACGAAGAGGCTGAGCGGCTAACTGTGGACGACATCCCAGAGCACGAGATTGACATTACTGGGACCAACTTGGAAGAGGGCTCGTTCCTCCAGCCTTACACACCTAAACGTCGCTATGCTCTGCTCAAAGCTGCCGGCGTGAAGAAGATCGACAAGGAGGAGAAGAGGCAGCTGCACGACCTGAGGATCTCCAGGGAGAACTGCGGCTGCGACTGTCAGGGCTTCTGCGAGCCTGAGACGTGTGGCTGCAGCCTGGCTGGCATCAAATGTCAGGTAAGAGTTGAGAAGAGGTTCAACAGTTAAGCCTGTTTACATTTTGGACCTTTATGTTTTTTTCACAGTTTGACTTGAATTTAACAAACTCTTTCTGCAATGCACAGATGGATCATTCCTCTTTCCCATGTGGCTGCACCAAGGACGGCTGCGGAAACATCGAGGGCCGCATCGAGTTTAACTCCACCAGGGTACAGACGCATTACATCCACACGATCATGAAGCTGGAGCTGGAGAAGAGGCTGGAGGAGCAGTCTAGCACTGAGGAGGAGGAAGACGAGAACTCAACAGGGGGCAACACCTTACCAGCAGTGCCCTCTTTTCCCTTTAGCTCAGAACAGGCGGCAGCCGGGGAGAACAGCTGCAGCAGCGACATGACGGACTCAGACTCTTCAGGCCACAGCGAGTACTCTGAAGGAGGCGAGGGCCTGTGTGAGAATCGCACCCAGCTGGACGTTGATGAGAAAGGCTTGAGTCGCATTCTCAGCTTCAGTGATACTGAGAACTGCTCGAGAAGTAGCCGGGACAGCAGAGAACGTAAGACATTTACTGCCAAGATCAACGGCAAGACCAGCAGCAGCAGCAGCAGTCGTCTACGGAGGCTTTTAGAAGCTTTAGCATGGTAGATTTCGCAGACGACAATGACAATATAGAGGCTGCTTTGTTAGACGATCACACAGACAATCGAGCAATGGCCATCTCAGAACTTTTAGATGAGAACGCCAACCAAGGAAACGCACTATTTCATAGCAGCAGTGTACCACGCACGCCATCACCCACTGTGGACCGCTCAGCAAGCTACAACATGGACCTTAGCCTCTCATCGGAGTCCGATCTGGAGTTCTTTGATGGATTTCCCTGCTTGGGACCCAGCTCACTCTACAACTCCCTGAAGGAGTACGAACACATGGACAACTTTTTCCACTTTCAGTTGCCTAGTTACCCCAGTCTCCCTCCAGTGAGCGACCCAGGGACGTGCCTCTTGGAATCGCTCATTGGCCTTTCAGAATCTGTCCCAGAACCCCCTGCCACATTTACGGACAATCAGCTGTTGGAGGAAGCCATGAAATTATCTGTGATGGAGTCTGTGAAAGTTTGACAAAAATGTACGGACAGTGCAAAAAAACAAAACAAAATGGGGGGTTTCTCTGTGAGGGGACTGAACATGCACATAAGAAGTCGATAATTGAGGAAGCTGTGATTTCCCTCTTGCCTAAATAAATGTTCAAATTCCAGACTTGCCTTCAAAATGTTAGCAAAGCAGTGTGGGATTATTGCTGTGTGAGATGGCAGCTAGTGTTAAAAGATTTTTAAAAAAGAGATCAATTCGACCCGGCCCGTAGAAACCAATGAAGGCTCTCGATTCCTAAGAAAGCTCTTTTAACCAAACGAAGACCACCAACCTTTGTGCTGAAAAAGAAAGGCATCTTTAACCAGAATAACCGGGGCCAGGTTGGGAATCTCAACACAGCTGAATGTGCACCTCAGGGATTTTTTCTAGCTTTCTAGCTTTTGGAGGCAATGTATGGTGACCATTGCTGTGATGGCCTTTATATGAAACAAAAACTCGGTTTGTGTCCTCGAGTTGGCCGGGTCGTCCCTGTGTTGAATCCTGAAGCTAGCAGACTCTCTCTCTCCTCAAGATCCCTCCCAAGGGTCTTGAGTTTATGGTACAAAAAGAAAATCCCTCTAAAAACAAAAAAAAAGCTCCTGGATCAGCACTTTATCTGTGAAAATAGTAACGTATGAAAAGGCATTGTTTTGGTTGTATGGGATCGAATCAGCAGTTCAACGCTAACAGATGGAGTTCCTTATTTATGGAAGGGTAACAGGAAATAACGCTCGCACCATTCAGAAGCTGTATTGTCTTTATTACTCTTGTTTTAAATTATTTCCTTTATGATTTTATTCTATTTATTTCAGATAATGTTTCACTCAACAAGCACTGTGGTTTGATATTTCTACCTGAAAGTGCAACCTTCTTCTCCCTTTTTTTTTCTTTCTTTTCCACATCACATTTAGGCGTCGATACGGGAAACGGGACCACAAGCCCGTCAGAAAGTATTTAATATCTATACTCTTACACATTAACTTTTTATTTAGTTGTAAATTATGATGTCATCATTTCATTGAGTTATTTAATTTAAGACGTTTGGCAATAACAAAAAAAAGGCTTGTTGTGAAGTTTACTGGCCGTGCCTGCTTACTGGACGAGCCACGCCTGCCTCTCTGCGCCGGCGTGTGCACAGTGCTTCCATTTAAGCTTTGGGGACTGAAAACTGTGGATCTCCCGAATCACTGAGACGAGAAGATGATGGCTCTATTGTAATGCTGCCTATAATGTAAGCATAGAAAATGACACTAATATTTTGTAACTAATTTATGTAGGTGGACGAAAGAATTCTAATCACTGACAAATTGAATATTTTATTATTAAGAAAGCAAAAAATGAGTAATTTTCCACCCTGGGGGAAACCTTTGTGATATATGAATTATAGAGAAATGTCTACTTATGAAGGTTATCACTCTCCAGCATTCAGAGGTATTTTTCATAGGCGGCCTTACGCTTTGATATCTTCACAAAATGCCACTAAAAAAACGAGTAAATTGCAAAGATCAATTTGATTGTATTCAGTCTGTGACTCGGGTTACACTTTGTTAGAAATGACACACGTGAAGGGGTTCTCTTTCTCGTGGATAAAAACTGCATATATTATACAGTTTTTATCCCGCCCTGACGCCCTGAAAGTTGGACGAGTTGCCTCGTTTATGACAGAACATGACCTATCAGAGGTGATTGTGCTGCGGCCTGTGTGAGCAGCTGAGGACACTTGACAGTCGATGTACATATCTCACCCTTTCTGCGGCTGTCAGCAGCCTACCTGGACCCTTTAGGAATTATGCATGCAGGTCCTGTTTGTTAAAACTTGTTCTGATTAATTGTATACTTTGAAAAGTGCGGCGTGCACATCGGAAAATGTATTATTCGCTTTTTTTGCCTTTTTTTTTTTTTTTCTTCAGCTTCATTTTAAATCCATCCGATATCTGTTCGTACGCCACGAAGAGGGCACTGATTTTTTGCAAGCAAACGTTTGTTTCTCTTGTACAAAACATCAATTCTCATGAAGAAATGTCAACAGTGAGTGTTTCTCGATGTAATGTATAACAGTACAGCTTCTTTTTTTTAAAGTTTATTTTCAAAGAACGTGTCTTACTTCTTTTGCCTTTTGTGTTGTACATATTTCTGCTTGAATGGTCCTGCAGAGCAAACAAAGCTGCTTTATTTTTTACATATTCACACTTTAACCCGCTGTTCAAAGACAGTTTCTTTCATCTAAGCCATTTTGACAGCCTGTCCCTCCAAATAATAATAAAAAAAACATTTTCTAAATGCTTGACTCCTCTTGTTTGTTGTGCTGATTTGTTGAAGTGAACTTCATGCTACATTAGAAACCTTTTGTGAAGTTTCAGAGGCGACCAAAAAGCAAATACGCCCTCACAGGTTCTTGTTTTTCGACATATTTGATTGAGCCTTTTCGTCGTAACAGGACATTTCTTAATGCTCTTCTGTTTCTTGCACAGTTTCCTGGAGTATTTAAGGCAGAAGGCAGGAGAGGCTTGCATTAGTTAAATTCACGTTCTTTTGGTTAGTTTCTTCATTTAAACCACAGGAATGCATCTGCGGTTTGAGTCTCCATGGTTAAGAAAAACACTTTACATGAAGTCATGCTGAAGTCTCCTGACTGCCGCCACAAACGTAAAAAGAGAAAGAAATTCCAGATGGGCCTGTGACTGTTTGAAGCTCACGTTTGCAACCATGAAGAGAAATAATAAGTAGGTGGATGTTTTAGGCTTTCTTATACTCTGGCTATAAGAGTTTACCTCGATGCCACGGGGAGCTTTTGAGCGTAAAATCTCTTTGGTATTTGGTTCAACGCTCAGAGGAATTTGGGTGAACTGGTTTTGCAGCTTGTGAGATCAAAACATCAGGGTTGTTTTTATTTACCTTTTCTGCTTTTGTTGCTTTTTGAGCAGTTACCATTGAACTTTGACCCCATTCACAAACATGTCATTGTCACTTGTCAGGGAACACATTTCTGAGAAAGTAAAGGAGCCAGGCTGGTATTAAAGCTACACATGGTACACTATCGCCACCCTGAGGTTGAATTAGGAGCTACAAGCACACATCCATGCAAGTATTACGCACATGCATAAGATGCATTTTAATTTTATTTCAATGGTTCCATTCAACAGTGTGAGAAAAGCCACTTCCATCTGTAGATTTTAGCTGGTAACCTGGAGAAAAAACACATTCAAAGAAATAGAAGTCAGGAAAACTGAAGTATTCGGATAAAATACGACATTTTCAGAATCTCATCGTAGAGGGTAAAACACTTACCGAGTAGATCCACTCATCGAAGAATGAGACTCTGGTGAAGACGGTGGGTTTCCTCACTTGGTTGCACATTCCAGCTGGACCGTAGCTGACGACCCCGTGGACCCTCCAGGCTCCGTCGGTGAAACAGTTCAGGGGACCTCCGGAGTCGCCCTGTGACAGAAGCAACAACAACAACAACAAAACAGAGCGAGACACAGGAGTTATAGGGCAGTGCCTCTCGACCTTTGGGCCTTGGAAACAACACAACATGTATCTTAAAAAAGCAGACCCCCCCCCCCAGAAAAAAGGGACACATTGCTGTCAAACATTCATTTTACATTTGAACATTTACCATCGATACATGTCTCTTTTCTAGGATAAGCGTTACATACGTTTTCTTTTGAACATGTAAAAGGCCTACACGTGTGTTCTTACCCCAAGACCTTTGTATAAACTATCCAGTAGGTGTGTAGTCAAATGCAGATTACTCACTACTTTATATTATTTGAACTAACAGGTGTAAAGTAAAAGTGTTCACAGCTCCTGCAGCGTGAGAGTGATGCATTTAAATCCAAAGTGCTGCTCTGCTATATAAAAGCACAGAGAGCTGACTTGGGATGAACTAACTGCTGCACAGGATTAATACATTTATATGTTGAAGTTAACCTCTCCAGCTACGAGACCAATTTCCTGGCTTGGTCCGCACTGGGACCTGAACCAGAGACTCTCCGGTTCCCAACCCAAGTCCCTGTAGACTGATCTACTGCCCCCCCCTAGTGCTTTTTACATTACATAACTCTTTATTCTTCAGATACTTTCGCTTGATTGCTTATTCTATTTTTATATATTTCTGTAATTCCTACTGCTATACTAGTTTTAATAGCAACTGTAACGGCCGAATTGCCCCCTGGGATTCATAAAGTATTTCTGTTTGAACTCCACAGGAGGTTTTCAAAAGATCAAACAAACATTGAATATTTTGATGTTAATGTTATAAGATTTATGGACCTGGAAACATGGAACCAGAAATAAGACCTGGAGTGTTATTTATGAAAAGAGAAGGGGGACAAAGAGTTGTGCTTCAGAGGGCTGCTACTTTAAAAAAGAAAAGTAAAATGATGTTTAAGTGTTTGCACATGCTCCAGGCAAACTGGTTTCAGGACAAAGCCGCCCTGCATTAAACTGATGTATACATTTGTTTGCATTACCTGGCAACCTGAAATGACTCCATCCCCTCCGGCACACACCATGCTTTTCAGAGCGATGCTGCCCCACCACTCATGCTGCGAGCAGACTGAATGCTCCACCACTCTGATGGGCGCCACCTGCAGGATGTCAGGGGTGCTTCCATAAACTGTGAGGAGAGTGGAGGGAGGGGGGGCATTATTAGACATGCATTAATAATTTGCATTGGAAATAGGCCCGCCCATGAAAAATGTCTGGGCACGTGAGCAGGCCCAGTGAACAGGCCCTCATCAGATTTAATTTTACATTATCACTGCATGTATGTTAGATAGCGTTAGCCTCCTCCTGGGGAAGACTCTCCTCCTCGTCCTGTCTGTAATTGGCATGGCGTAAACATTACAAAAAAAGCACAAACCATTTAAAAAGAGGCGGTTTCGTAAGTTATGTTGAGTATTTGGGCAAATTTGGTGATCATTGATTCAATTTAGGATGGACCAAGTTTCTGATGATCTCTATGGCGGCCCCCCATGTACTGTAGCTGGGCCCCACTTTCCCCTCTTATGGGCAAGTGTATGTGTGTTTGTGTGTTTGTGTTTTCTTACAGTCCATAAGACCCCAGCCGGTGATGTAACAAGTGAAGTCATGAGGGAGCATCTGTTCCGGGCTCGGGCGCTCGGCGATTGCAACGAAGCCGTTGTCATACACAGGCTGAGCCAGTCTCAGAACAGCAATGTCATTTCTAAACGAGAACAAAATACATCAAGCAATAGAATCATATCACCAAGGTTTTATTATGCAGAACATGTTGGACTCTTTAGGGTTCAAAGGGAGGAGATAAGATAGTCATGTCCCGCTCACTCTTAAAGG
Source organism: Tautogolabrus adspersus (assembly GCA_020745685.1). Taxonomy (NCBI): domain Eukaryota; kingdom Metazoa; phylum Chordata; class Actinopteri; order Labriformes; family Labridae; genus Tautogolabrus; species Tautogolabrus adspersus. The sequence goes on along the minus strand of CM036551.1, from coordinate 2,561,869 downwards.
CAGGGTTGGTCAATTTTGAAAACTAGCATGATTTTGAAAGTAGCATTCCCTCAGTGCTCCGTCTAAACCCACCTCCTCCCCTCTGTGCTCCCTCTAAAGCCACGCCCCTCACGTACATGCATGAGCGCCGTTGCTCCAGAAGCGGACCTCAGCTCATCGCTTGCATTGTGTAGAAACTACGTTGTCTCATGTCTCATTCAGCAGTAAGTAAACTCACAGTATAAACTCCATCACCAGTGACGCGCTTTGAGTGTGGGCTAGTGCATGAAAGAGGTAGAGAACGAGCAGAGAGACAGGGAGGCATGATTAATCATTAGATTGATAAGTCGTGGCAGTTATTGGTCGAAGTTTTTACACGATTACAAACTGCTATAGGGGATTTTCTTTGTTCCTTTTTAGCACAATCAAATTAAAACATACAAAGAGTGTCTAAAGTAGAGAAATAAAATGTGGGTCTGATTCTGCAGGTCTGATCTCTTCTGGCAGGCTGTTGCACAGTCTGGGGGCTCTGACAGTAAAACCCTGTCCCCCTTTGAGTTTCAGCCTGGACCTTGGAACAGCCAGCAGAGCTCCACCAGAGGATCTCAGACTGCGTCCTGGTTCATAAGAGGGTTCACATGATAGTTTAAGGGGTCTGACATTCTGTCTTTTTACCCGTTGCCCAGCTCTCCGGTCCACTGAGGATGGACGTGGATCCTATCCACGCTGATGAACTGCTCACTGCCGTCGTACTCGTACAGGTTATACTCGCCAGCAACCACGCGGTAACCACTAGGATCCATACTGAGTGGAAGGAAGGAGAAAAAAATGATTGATTTAAGATTTAAAGTTGAGGTTGTGACATTAATTTGTTTACAAGTGTATATTAATGTCAATAAAAAGCAATAAGAAAGCAAACCTGAGGATACAGTGAGCTGCTGTCATGACGTGGAAACCGCCGATGATAGAGCCTCCACAGATGTGGGAGAAATAGCCTTCATTGTATGAATCATACTGGAGAGAAATCTGAGAGAGAAAAAAACAGAAATCAAACACTCGCTGATACAGAATCAGTAAAACAACAACAAACAAATCAACGAGTGAACACACAAAGTTATGCTGAAGTCAGGGCACAACGTCGTACAAACTAAATAGGATGTCACATAATGATCCTCATGTGTACTGGATACATCCAGAAGAAAGTCTCTCAGGAAACTGGCGGCTCTTGCACATAATTTCAATAGAGCAAAAGACACACAATTGTAGTTAATTGTTGTATATGAAAAAAAAAGTCATGCTTATGGTTTTACCTGCCATTTCCAGGTGTTGGGGTCAGCATTGCTGCCTCCAATGACCCTCTCATTGTGCACGTTGTGGTTGAAGGGCGTCTCAGCCCAGATGAGCCCTAACAGAAGCAAACATGAACAGAGGGTAAAACATTGGCATCACAATCTCTCACTGAAAGAGTCAACTGTAGATCGTTTTGGTCGACTTCACGAACAACTCACCAATGCAGGACAGAAAAGCCACGAGCCCAAACATCTTGGAGCAGTTAGGAGTCAGTGGCACGTTTGATTTTAACTATTTATATCCCTCTGAGACGGAAAGACCTTCACAAAGTGTTGGGCAACCATTAATTTACGTGCCAACATCAACAATCAATGTGGATATTTCCTGGCTGTATTCCAGACCGTGTCATGTTGTGATGAGGAACTTGTATTTGTTATCACGGTGGGAAAAGAGCAGGTGCATGAACATGAAGCTAAATTAAACCGGACCATCTGTAAAGGCGTGCAACTCAAACACAACTTTTCCTACAGATAAGTGTTTGAACTTCTCAAGAACTCGTGGAAATAACTAAATGTTCCACAGACTGTTTACAGTGTTTTGTGATGTGTTTAGATGTGGGGCTGCTGTGGCTCAGTGGTGGAGACAGTTGTATCTCAACTACAAAGTCGGGGGTTTGATCCCCAGCTCCTGCAGCAACATGTCCAATGTGTCTTTGGGCAAGACACTCAACCCCAAGTTGCTCCAGCTGCTTTGTCGGCGGTGTATGAATGTGTATGAATGGATTAGTTAATACTGATGGACTCTTTACATAGTAGCCTCTACAATCAGTTAGTGAATGAATAAAATGGTAAATGGACTACTCCCCCTTGTGTCAAGTATACATATCACACTATCCAGAATTTAGGAAGGGGGGTCCTAAAACAAGCTTTCTGTGTTATGCAGAGAAATGCATCCCTGCTGAGAATTGCATGCACTTTGCAGGACAGTGCAGAATAGGGCAGACACTATTTCTACACCGCCGTATTAGGAGTCAGAAGACTTGAACAGAACTATTCAAGCTGAAGTCCATTTACCATATCATATGTAGCCTTGTTAAAAATAATAATGTGCATATGAAGTCATTTCTGCAAGGACTTCTCTGCCAAATGTGCAAGATGGCTGCAGTTATTATTTTCCTTTTAAGTGTGATGCTGCATTGTGGGAATAAAGTGAATGAAATAAGAGGTTGTGGGTGACTTAAAACTTTATAAAGTAGCCTCACTATTTCTATTTTCATGAATGAGATTAAAGCGTTAACCTTCTTCAAGGACGACTAATCGAACGCTGCTCAGCTCTATTGCTCTGGCGTCTTTATTTATTAGCTTTGCCTAGCCTTCAAGCGCCTGCTGCCACTCTCGTCTACCTCCACTGTCGGCGCTAAGCTAGCTCGAATCAGGCTGAATAGCTTTCAGTAATGACTTCTAACAGTTCTCTACCTCAGTGACATCTTATCCAGACATCTACACGGGACTGCTGATAGCCATGGGGCTGCCACAGAGCTCTTTTCTGACGGACGGGGGAACTAGTTGTGGATATCATGTCCACGGGGTACGTTGCAGCAAGGTCCCTTACGCACTGGTCACTTTCTGAACGTGCTTTTTTTTAGATCATTTACCTGCAGAACGTAACACTCTGGTGCATGTATTGTTTCTGCAGTTATCTAAGAAGAAGATTAGATGCTGGTTTGTGACTGCCATGTTTTTCTGTCAGTGTGGTTTAAGTTATAACTCGTGGTCAGCCCTCATGGTGTCCGCCCATGATGAGGTGGCATTTGGCACACGCCCAAACAAACTATTTAGCTTTATTAGAGACTGCAGCTGTCTGATGCACAATCTGAAACTCTGAAGCGTGAATTATTAACGTTAAATAACTATTTATTCACTATGCTGGGGGTGCAGGTGTTATGCCGAGAAATGCACCCCAGCCAAGAATCGCATGCACCTCGCGGAAGTGCTGGAAAACAGTATAAATCTTATTTCTGGGGGGCAGATCAGTGATGACAACGTCTGTAAAGTTTATACTTATTTAAGTTAAGTGTTCTTATTGTTCTCTAGACTCGCTAGAAGACGCTTTTTCATTAGCCTGCGGGAATATGACCTCCAAACAGATTTGACTCTGAAGTGTCTGTAGAGGAAATTTAAGATTGGGTGCAAAATACGGCGGTGTAGAAATAGTGTCTGCCATATTCTGCATATTCCATATTCTCAGCAGGGATGCATTTCTCTGCATAACACAGGAAGCTCGATTTAGGACCCCCCTTCCTCAATTCTGGATAGTGTGATATCTATACTTGACACAAGGGGGCGACGAAACACAACCCTCTGAATTAAATCAACTAAATCAAGCTTGTTGTGATTCATATTTCAGATCCAGGAGGACTCCCCTGCATTCAAAGCTGGTCTGGAGCCCTTCTTTGACTTCATTCTCTCTATAGGAAACACCCGCCTTGTGAGTAGACTCCCTTGATGTTTGAGTTGAGGTGGATTTTACATCCATTGTGAATCAGTGCACGACAAACACTGGGATGAATTGAATGGATTACAAACAGAATCAGGGAATGAATCGACAGGGTGATCTATCCTTTGTCAAATGTATCAAGTCTTATTTGAGTATTTTCTCGAACAGCAAAGATGTATTTCTTTGTCTTCTCTTTGTTCGGAGTCGATGCAGTTTCTGCTTTGCTGTGATATGATTTAAAATTTCCTTTTGAACATCGTTTTATTGATTTCTGCTTCTGTGCTGAGATTTCACATCGAACCCCATTCGACAGAACTATTTCTCTCCCGCTAACACAATGAAGTTAAAACATCAGGCATGAATTACAGCGACCCCCACAGCCTGCTATAATCTTATTTTATATTCTTTTACATAACAGTCTCTCCGTCTCTCATTGTCACAGCTGGAAAAGCCCAAACATCCCTGTGGGGACTTTTTACGGAACAGTGAAGCCGCTGAGAGGCTGAGCTCGGGCCTCGTACCTCGTCTGACGCGCTTACCAAAACAATCACTGAGATACCAAAAATATGTTTTAGTTTCTATTAACCTCATGATGACGTGCATCAAAGTACAACCCATTACATACTGTAGACTTAAAAATGACACTTTGATTCATGCATGGCTCCTACAATCTCTATTTCTGTAGAGTAAAGAAAGCGACCTGCTGAAAGACCTACTCAAAGCCAATGTGGAGAAAGCGGTCAAACTGGAAGTGTACAACTCTAAAACCCAGCGGGTGAGGGAACTTGAGGTGACACCCAGTAACATGTGGGGCGGTCAGGGTCTGCTGGGCGCGAGTGTCCGCTTCTGCAGCTTCGAAGGAGCCAATGAGAACGTTTGGCATGTCTTGGTAAGTCAAGTTTCACCTTAAAATGGGCTGAAAATGGAGCGAGAAAGCCCGAGCCACCCAAGCCCTTCCAGAGAGGGGCGTGGTCAGACACAGCTCATTTCCATTTAAAGCTACAGACACAGAAACAGCCTGTTCTGAGCAGGGCTGAAATAGAGGGGTTTATAGACATGATCAAATACAGGATCAGAGTGGATTTAGAACAAGACACTTCACAGACATGTTTTGAGGAGCTCTGAGACTTATTTACACTGAAGAGGAGGAGAATATGTGACCTTTAACATCTCAGATAACAGCACGATTTCAGGTAAATTGAGATCATACACTGGTCTTAAATAAATACCATCTCTTTCAGGATGTGGAGTCCAGTTCTCCTGCAGCTTTGGCCGGCCTCATGGCTCATAGTGACTTCATTGTGGGAGCTGACCAGGTGCTGCAGGACGTAAGCTCTCCTGTTTTTCTTTTAACAAAATAAATGGGTACAAGAAAGTATTTATGATTTTAAATTCCTCCCTTTTGTATTATCCCTATCCAGTCAGAAGATTTCTTTTCTCTGATTGAAGCCAACGAGGGGAAACCTCTGAAGCTGCTGGTGTATAACACACACACGGAGCAATGCAGAGAGGTGGTGGTGACTCCAAATGGAGCGTGGGGAGGAGAGGGAAGGTACAGTAGGGGATTTCTCATGTCGACCCAATATGAACAGACTCATAAAAAATTTATAGTTACACCGTTGTCGCATTTGTCTTTAAAATTAGCTTAGGCTGTGGCATCGGCTATGGCTACTTGCACAGAATCCCAACTCGTGCGGCTCAGCCAAACAACCAGAACAACCAAAGTGAAACGCAATCAGCTGTGATTTACAGCGAGGACGAGCTGGCTCCACGTGAACAGACTGAGGTGCATGTAATTACATCTCAGTATTATTCAGCATTCTTAGACTTGTGTTGAAATGTTTTTATATAGTTTGAAAAACATGTTTTCTGTTCTTAGGTGCCTTCAGCTGCTGAACCTCACCCCTCCAGGGTCAGCACATTAGATTTAAATCAAATCAGAGACGCTGTGCAGGACTTGTGTGAAACCTCACCCACACAGCCAGCTGTAGACTCAGGTAACCACATCTTATGTCTTCTCTGCGCCTGATTCAGTCGACGCTCTCTGTCTTTTTAACACAGATTTGAATAAATATGTTTACCTCTTGTAAATTGCAGATATTTCCAACGTACCCGAAGCAAAGACTCCAGATTTGTCCGACCTGGTTTCCAACAACGACGCTGACCAGAACTCCATGTTTGCTAATTCTGGAGACAACTCTTGTGATCAGAGTAGCCTGGGTAAGAACCTCTGCACCCTCTAGAAGAGACATTAAATAGACCAATTATCATGTTTTTAATGCCATGCTGCCGTTAAACCCAGCTACAAAAGCTAAAAAAAAGAAAAACTAACAAGGGACTCAGATGAACCAGAGACACAAGGATAATGAGTAGTTAAAAAACAGCAGTTACACACTTTTTTACCTGGCAACATTTTCAAAGTGATGCTTAAAACTGCATAAAAAAATAAAGTATCCAGAAGTAGAATTCCCGCTTTAACTTCACTTGTTTTCACTCACCTTTACAGGTGCCTCATCTGTTGGCCAGAGACCTCCGTCTCCAAAGAGAGAGGAGGAATCCGAGACCCAGGAGGCAGAGCACACGGGTGTTACTGACACGATCACAGAAACGGACGACAACCTTGTAAGCCTTGAAGTCGCCACAGAAAACCTGACAGACACAAGTATCCCAGAGGTGCAGGATCATACTGATTTAGGGCCCACGAGCTCGGCGAATAATACAGAGGAAGACTCGTCAGAGGCCGCAGTGTCAGAAAGCTAAGAGCAGAAGTGGTGACCTGTTGAAGTCATAGCTGATACTTGTGGCTTTGCAATAGAGATGTAGACTCTAGAGCACACCTTAATGATTGTAAGTTTCATCACTGGAACTCTATTTTTAGTTTCTAACCGTTTAATTTATAAACAGCATACTGCATGCTTTAATTGCACATTTTAAGAAAGATAGTCTGTTGACCTGAGAGGAGGCATGAGGGTCAATACTTTAATTTATGCATACTGAATGTCCTAACAAGAAGCCGGATGAAGCCTTAGCTGAGAGTTAGCTGCTGTTAAAAGTCATCCTGGTTTGCACTATAAAGCCAAAAGGTAAGAAGAACAATTTGTCTCGGCACTTTTATCCTTTTATCTACTGATAAGATGAAACGCTGTCAGAAAGAGAGAGAGTTCATGCAGACCCATCATGGTGGTTTAGTGTTTTTATACTTTGGGGTGAAAGGTTTTTATTTTGGATTGGATACGTTAATGTTAGTTTTAATCTCAGGCATTGAACCATCTTTGCCTTACTGTATGTTTCATTTTAAATACCCTCTGACTGTAACTTCCTCTTTTATTGATGGTGTTAATGAGCGAGCTGTGATTGATGCTGCGCTCTGATTGGTTCCCGTTCACTCTCTGTGTGTTGAAAAGGTCTTTGTTTCAGAGTTTTATGTCTAGACAAAAGTATTGAAATATTTATAAAAAAAGAAATTGTTCAAGACCATCCTGCAGCTGTGCAAAGTCTCATTATTTCCTCCTATAAACATGTAGATAGACATGCATGCATCTAGGAATATCGAGATATGTGTGTGTGCATGTCTGTCTGTATATATGTGTATCTATATATCAGGAATGCAACAATTCTCAATATGATATTGAACTGTTCGGTACTGCCTCAGCGGTTCAATTCGCGCTTGTTAATTGCAGTTTTACGTACGAGAGGAAGAGAAAACGTTAAACAAAAACGACTGTCTGAAAACATCGATTGACTTCAGTCAGGAAAACTCTCGTCGTAGATTTAACCATTTATTGCACTTGTGGTTTGCACAGTTATATTGGTTCTGCTCATTGCTCTCAGCAGTATCAGTGCAGCATGCTACAGATCTTTCTGAGAGCGCAAACCTTTAATTCCCCCCTATGGGGACATGCAGAACAGAGTCTGAATGTGCATGTAATGATTCTGACATCTTGCAAACATAACAAGCAAACACTTGTAGAATATACAACGTGCTGACTGATACCGGTGGAGGTCGGGGTGCTGCTAGCAGCAGAGTGGATGTGATGTAGGAGGAGTGAGAGGCTGAATGGGTTGAATAGACCGCCTTGTTGTCAGAGTGTGATGATGATTGGTTGGCATTAGGGCGGTTCTCAGATCAGCTGAGGACTACCGTATTCCACCTGAACTAAAGCAGGGCTCCATTAGTGTCGCCTACTCAAATGGAAACACTTACAGAGTTTGGCTAAAAGTTTACAGCTGTAGCGTTAGCAGGCTGTAGCGTTAGCAGGCTGTAGTGTTAGCAGGCTGTCACACAAACATTCATTTTAAAATACTGACATGTCGTCCTGTTCGTACATTTCTACGTGGCACTACTTAAACGCTGCCTTCGTCTCCCTGAGACTTTACACCAAACACCAGAAGGGTGAGTACATGTTAACAGTCAATTTTATTTTTGATTAAAAGTAAAATAAATTTAAAACGTGTTCTTTTCCTTTACCTTTTGCTGTTTCTGGAAAGTTTGCCTACAACTCCTAAAAATGATTTTAAAAAACACTCCATAGGTCTGGCCATCCAAACCGAACCGAATACCGTGACCAAAAAACCGAGGTACTTTTTGAACCGTGGACTGACTGTTCTGCTGCATCCCTATTCTATATACATATATACACACACAGGTACATATATATATACTACACACACATTTGTGCATGTGTGTGTGCTTACCTTTGTGGTTCTAATAACTCTGACTAGACGTCTCTGTGTGACCGTATAGAAACAGAACTTGTTGTCTAACAGCAGGTGTCAGCAAACACCTCATTATAGATACAAACCACTTTTCTTCCTTTACATACAGAAATCCTTCCACATGAAGTCTTTTTTTTATCACATTTTAATGATGCAAGACATGAAGGCTCTCTTTGTTCAGCTTTTTCAAAAACCAGATCCCTTTAATGAACTCATCCGTACACGCGTGTGATTTGTTCACTGTATTTCGCAGAGCAACATCAGCTTGCATCAGTGAGAGAAAGTTAACATTGATTCCTCTCAGACGCACAGACCGTTCACATCCAAAGCTGCATATATTTAGTGGTAATATTTAGCTGAAGCTGGAAAAGCCCTTTTGAGAAGCAGAAGAAAGTAGGGCACATCACATTTTAATTCAGAGATATTCTGATTTAGAAGTCATTTTGATGAGATCTAGAAAATGCAACAACAAAAAATTCTTAGCAGGGAAGCTCCAAAGGCATTGGGGGAATATGCTTCAATTATTTACCAGGACCTTCCTCGGTTGAAGGGGGGGGATGGGCGTAAAGCATAGAGAGAGAGAGAGAGAGAGAGAGAGAGGAAAAGACTGTGTGGGGGGAGAAAGCTGAGGGAGATGGATTTGTGTTTCTCACCCAGAGAGTGAGTGCTGCTCTCAGGGAAGCCTCCCTCTGGCACACCTGTGTGCGTGTGTTAAATGGGGGATTACATTTCTGAGATGAATATGGTTCAGCTCATTGGCTCTGCCTCTGCCTACACACATTGTCATATAGTGAGGTGGTTGGAAATTTCCCCCATCAACTAAATGACCACAGGGTTTGATTGGATGGTTTTAATGATTTCTTCCATGCATGTTACCTCAGGGTGGATATGGTCTTTGTTGCCTCCGTGTAAGCTTTGTTTGAGGAACCCAAAAGCCAGCAGCTGCGTGCGTGCAAAGGAGGAGCCAAGAGGTGAAGTGTAAAGGGGGCCACCTCTGGATTACATGCCTTGCCTTCGTTTTCTCCCTTTTCTGAGACTCTTTCAAAGGACATTGTGACGCAGCTGAACCCACTTGTCAGCTTAGCTTTATCTCAACCCCTGAGAGGCTCAGCTCACAGGCACCAGCATAGTGCCCGCTGCCTCCGCGTGTCGTTACAGCATGACAAATTGTGAAATAGAATAACTACACAGAGAGAGAGAGTGAGAGAGGAGGGGGAATACATGGTTGGAGGGAAAGAATGGAAAAGGTGCATTGATTGAGCTAAAGGGCGGTCACACATCTCCACATTTCAAACTGCAGCCTGCATTTTATTGGCTTATTGGTGTAAAAGTAGTGGAAAGTAAATGTAGCAATCAATGGTCATGTTTATGGCATGCACAATTGAGAAATACACCGTTTCATGATTCATTTGTGTTGGCAAATTTCCCCACCACACTCTCAGACTTCTATTTTCAGTTTGTCACCTTCCAGCCCCTCATCACAGATTTCTTGGTGCAATGGAGGTTATATTTGGATGTGCTGGGAGCTCTTTTTTGCAGACAAGTATCACACTGTGTTCTCTGCGTACCGGAGCTTGGAAATAATCTCAGTGAGTGCCTGTCTGTGGTATACCTCAAATATGCATGCTGTTATTACATTCATACATGCAACAGGGCTGTCACTCGGAGGTGGCAGGATTTATTAGAAAGTTGTTTTCATCTCTTTCTGTTATTAGAACATGGGTCTGTGTTATTATTTGCATATTAATTTGCTTTGAGATGGTTCTTCTGACATCTTGTAGTGGATATCAGAAGCTGTTATGAAGAAAGAATAAATCCAGTGTTTAAGAATATGAACAAATGTCACATTTTGGTTGTTTCCAGGTGAAAAAAGATCTCCAAGATTAAAATGTGCACGCCTTTAGTGAACAAATCCATATAGCGTGAAGCTGCGCTGAGGGAGAGGGATGCTTTTAGCCAAATGCTAACGTCAGCATGTTAACATGCTCACAACAACGGGAGCTCATAGATGTGCCCAGGCTTTATGTTCCCGGAGTCCAAGTTCCTCTGCAAGATGCCCCTTTAATATTGAACCCAGACAATGACTTTCGACTAGGTTTAGGTTCTCAAGCATGTCTCAAAGATGTCTACCTCGAGACCTCAGGTATGTAGGAAATGTCAGTGGGTAACAAGAGGTTACAGGAAGTGTTTTTGGCACCATGCAGGTAAAAAAATTATGCCTATCATCGTTTTTTTATTGAAGATATGTCAGTGGTTGGTTTAAAAGGTAAGAAGAACATTTTGTCTTTGGTGATTTTTTCGTTGGTGATTAGGTAAATTCAAAGGGATGATTCTTCTTCGGTAATGGGTTAAAACCAAGCGGCAACCTCGGGTGTTCAAAAATGAAGCCAATGAAGTGCAAATAACAAGAGTTCCTCGAGTGTCCACTAGAGGCTGGCTGCAGAAGCACAGGAAGTCACATACACACCCATTCAAAAAAGCCTGTTTTTACAGCAGACATTAACATGTTTACAGCCTGGTTCAAAAAACCAAACAGGTCTGATTAGTTATTGTCCTCATGGGCACACTGAACGGCGGATGAAACACATCCGTTTTGATCTTATGAACGCTACAAGTTATGCATATCGTGCAAGGCTGACCTGATTGACAGGTGGGCGCGGTGTAACGGTTTGTCAAGAGGCTTAAAACCCGCCTCAGCTCCAGCTCTCAGTCTGTCGTTAGGTTGACTGAAAGTTAGAGTGAGACAGCATTTCCAGCATGGAGACCGCCATCGATGGGACTCCGGAGAACAGGAACAGAATGGTGACGTCACTCAGGCTTCAGCCATTATATTTACAGTCTGTGGTTTAAAACTTTGTGCCAATCCCTTCGACTGTTATAGAGCAAAAGGAAAGTTGAGGGGATCACCAAAGCCAAGCATTTGATTCATCCTCTGGAGACTTTGGCGTGGGTACAATATTTTGTGGAAATCTTAATTTTGAGATCCGCATGAAGTGGACCAACTGTTCAACACTGCCATCCTCACAGCTACATCCCTGTCTGTTATTTATTTAACCCCAGCAGGATTTTTTCATAACATTTAATTCAGGCTTGTTTCATGGTGTCAACAGAACATCAGATAAGAGAAATAGGACAAAGCAGCCAATAAGGAGGCTAAGTGAGAGAGCCCTGCATCATTCCTCGCACTAATTAGCATCCAGCAGGAGTGAAGAGCCGGCCACACACTATAGGCAGAACACATTGTTCTGACAGGATGACCCTGCTGATGTCAAGCCTGCACTCGTCTGCTAATCAGCTCCCAACGACTCAAACAGAAAAGAACATGACTTCCTTATTCCACCGTGCTTCATAAACATACAAGGTGTGTCATTTGTCAACATCAGATATTCATCCAATATTTGTGCCTCAACGGATTTCATTAATTTGTTTCCAAACATGGGAGAGAAAGGAAAGTGATATTTTGCCATGAGCTGTTTTCATGTAGATGTTTAAAACATATAATTTCCAAATAGCTTGAAAGCAAATCGAGGAATCCCTTAGAATAAAAAAGCAGATAAACTCCTACTTTACTTTTGGAGGGATGCTGCCTGCTGACACCCAATGAAGAGTGATTTTGTTTTGGTAGAGGTTTTCATATGCAATACCCAGATCGCTAAAAAAAATGTCAAGCTTTGGCTCAATATTCAGCCTGACTGATCATTTGGTTCTGGAGAGGAGCAGCAGATGAGACAGCTGGATAAAGGTTTGGCTCAGCTTCTCACTAAGAGCACACAGAACCAACACAACTCAGCACATTCCCTGCTGTTTTTATTTGTCCCTGACATATTTGCTGTGACATCCTCACCACTATCCAGGCTTGCTGTTTGAGCCGATAGGGAGCTGTCTCTCAGAGTTAACCTCGTATACCAGCTAACCGCGTCCCCCACGGGGCAATGCATGCCAGGCTTTGACCCTCCACAGTCAACATATATGAGACCGCACACAATATAGCATGCCTTGCACTGAAGGGACCACAAAAGCATGAAAACCGGAAATATTCAGGATTAGCCTGAATGTCAGAAACACTGGGATAAAGTTTTTGTCAACTAGAAAACATCACAGTCATTGTTAGGTAAGATAGGAGGAACGACTGGTGGTGTGCAGATTTCAAACATTGCATCTGAGGTGAAATATCATCTTCTCTTACTTGCAGAAATTCTACTTTCATGTCGCTAATCTGCAGCATATCCAATGAAAACCGACGTTTGACACTTTACACTCAATGCACCGAAGCAAAGAAAGAAGCCTGAATATTAGAGGACCAGTTTTCCTCAGTTGAAGAATAAAATCAGTCAAATGATTTATTATGCACTTACACAAACAGCTCCAGCACTTACGTCCAATTGTAGCCTCTTCAATCAGCTCAGACTCTGCTCTGCATGTGTGTGTGTTTCCCAAAACAGATGAAAGCCTCAACATAAAAAAAAACCCACAGCAGGTGCATCTTTCAGTTCGTGTCAAGCTTGAAATGCACTGATCTACCTCCTAGCCTTGGAGAGGTGTGTTTCTGCTGGGTGGCACTGTCAGTATGGTGGAGGAGGGAATGAACCGTGTCAGCTTTTCGGAGTAAAATGGAGGCTCCGTTTTATAGAGCCTGGAGAGAGAGGGATTACAGGCAGATGAGAGATGTGGTAAAATGATCCAGTAGAGCTGTCAGAGGAGTGTAGAAGGGTTGGGGGTTGGGGAGAACATTTGTTTTTTTCTGCTTCCTATCATGCAAATTGAAAGAGTCAAATTAATTAATTCACTTAAGACGTAAAATATGTAAATCTTCAAGGTTGCCACAGGTGGCTGTTCAGCAACAGATCTGGTTCCACTCGAGGTTTCTGCCTGTTGAAATAAGTTTATTTGCCAGTGTTGAGTGCTTACTCATCGATCAATTAATGTTGGCTCTCTCTAAATAACATTACAAAGAGTAAGATCTAGACCTGCTAAAGCCCTTTGCACACATGCACTCCTGACATTTTCTTAATCATTTCAGGACATTCAGGCCCGGATATTTTCAGCAACTTGGAGATTTTTATGTCTGGAAACGCCCTCTCACATCTCTCTCACATCTCTCGCACATCGTCTAAACCAAACTGTGTGGTGAGGGAAAGTAGCTGGGTAGCATGTGCAAAAAGAGGAGGAGAAGTCTTCAGTAGTCGTAATGGTTACTGTGTTAAAATCACTACAAAATGTAGAAGGGTGTTTCTGCAAGAAAGCATGCATCAAAGACTATAAAGCAGCAAAACTCCACTGGACGTGCAAGTCGTCATCACCCCGCTCACTTGCTTGCTGTGAATTTTCCTGATAAGTATCTGCTGCATTCACACACAAGCTCACTCGACTTCTTTTGGAAAAATGTACTAGGAGAGTGGCAGGAAAAAGTCTGGACAAAGTCAGGGTGCAAAATTTGACTGTTTGCATTCACACCAAGCAGTCGACCCGATGTGAGTGCTGATTGATTGACATCTGACTCAGGCTATGGTGATTGCCTTCTCTTGCTTTCTACTCAGCCATTGGATAAAAAGGTGACTGACCTGCACTTTGGAAAACTAGAGCTAATCAAATGCAGGACATTGTCTCAATTTGCAAGCCGCAGGACAAGTGATGAAAATGTTGTGCAGTCCAGCACAAAGCGGGGACACCTGCTCACGCTAGTCACTGAGACTACCTCCATGTTTTATACAGTCTATGGTCCACACACGTGTATGGATAATACTCAAAATGTTCAACATATATGATAAATATCTAATTATTTTTATTAGTAATATGGTCACTTGACTTTGATTTTGCAGCTCTGCAGAAACAGGAAGTGGAATATAAAAGAAACATATTTTGAATGTCCTGCATGACTAATATTTGAGCTTCCAGCGGCCACTGATTCTTATGTAAACATCTAAAGAGCTCGCTTTTTCGGCCCAGCCTGAAGCCCAGAGAATAGCTCTTGTGTAAACATTGTTTTGAAAAACCTGAGCCCCCAGAGATGCCGAGTGTTAAAAAATTCAAACAGAGAAGGGGGAGGTGAAAATTAAAGGGGGAAACACAAAAAAGAGAGAGAGCGAGAGGGCTGTTAAGAGACAATGTCAAAATGAGAGTAAAATCCTGTGTCTGTGTGGGTGTGTTGGATATGCACTGCATGAAAGTGGAAATGTGCCGTTATCAGGTTAAGCCAGATCCACATTCTGTAACAACAGCTGAGCTGCACACACACACACACACACAACATTCACACTCAGCCTACCCCCTTGAGATTCTCCTTTTTTTGTAATTACTTTGCAGGGGGGGGAGTAAGACGGTTCTGCTTTTCTCCTGCTGGTTGAAAGCCGTACCTTCCTCTTCCTCCTGCTTTTAAATGCTCTGGTTGTCAAGAGCTTTCCAATTCAGCCTGCACTCCACATCACTAATGCACGCCTAAACGCAGCACAAATCGAGGACCATTTGTTATGCAAGTCATTACCTCTCTATTAGGGTTATACGTGAACGGCTATCATTTGATGGCATTAACAATTTATCATAATTAAAGTCATTGTATGAATGGGCAGGCGTTCAGTTTGCAGATAGTGTAATGTAGATTTCTTAGTCTGTGGGGACCAGCAGAGGCAGAGGTTGTCTGTGTTTCAAAGCCAACACATAAAATGCAGACTTTATTTACCTAGCCAGAGGCAAACAGAGTGGCAGGTGCAGGGTCCGGCCTCTCTGCCTCCACCTGTGACTGCAATTACTGTGATAGATGGGGATCAGAACACCGAGAAAAAGCAGAGTGATCGCTCAATCTGATGATTAGTCATGAGCAGCTACTTCTGTCCACACCAGCCCATCAAGAGAGACAAGATTTTCAGGATGAGGATCAGTGTAAATGCATGCATCAGGAGGACATCTGTGAGGGTGTGCGTGTGCCTGTGCATGTGTGTTGATCTATGTTTGTGTGTTTGCGTCTGCGTGTGTGGGTGGATTCAAAGCTCTGATGGTAAGTTTCCACTGTGGTCATCCAGTGTCCTTACACAATGTTCCCCTGCTCCGCCTGCAGACACATATGTCACACAAGCATGTACATGAAGATACACGAAAGGACTCACTTCACTGATTACAATGATCATTTCTCCACAGTACATCGTGTTCCCAGCATGCTTTTCAGCTCCATGGACCAGTCTTTATTATGAAAGAGTAACAGTGGAGATGAAGGTGAAAAGGTTAATTAATGTCTGCGCATTCACATAAAAGCTCTCTTAACTTTTCCACATTAGGCTGAGAAGTTATATAAGAATATCAATATTACATGAACTGTTTAAAAAAAGAGAAAACAAGATTTGAACGTGTTTTATTGAGCTGTTTTTGAATAAGAGACAAAAAATAAGGTTCTACCTCCGGTTACAAAATAAAGCCAATCCTTGAGTGTCAACTTGAGGCAGGCTCCAAAAAAACAAGGGATGAAACCTGCACCTTGATTTGTATTATATTAAGACTAAATGTTAGACATAATAAGGGGCACGGCTGATTTGACTGACAAGTGGGCGTGTGCAGCTGTTTGCCAAGAGGCTAGGCTTCACTTTAAACCCCATTACAGAGCGCTGTCTCCCCCCCGCCCCCTCCTCTCTAGAGTGGATGCTCACGCAGGTTGCCATGTGGTGGTCACTGAAGCTTCAGTGTTTAGCCAGCTCTGCATCAGTCTAAAACCGCCTACCTTCTCTGGTCCAAACAAATCCAGACCATTCAGGACCAGAATCTAAAGTTAGAAGGAGGACATACTGGCTGCTGCATTGTTGTCAGAGAAGCCAGCACTTCAACATAGCATGTTTCCTTAATGTCTGATCATATAGTAAGCTCACTTTATCATTTCATTCAGTGGATATCATACAGATTGCTCCTCTAAAGTTTCAGTTTGTTTATGTTTGTCATTGTTAACCATATGCCAGACGAGCTAGGTGGGCGTGTTTCGGCATGCGAGATATTCATTTGGCCAACCTCAACAACGCCTCTTTTCCTCTTCCATTAGCTGGAAGTCAGTTGGAGTCAGCATTTCCAAAATGTTGACGGCCAGCGTTTGGCCTCAGAAATCACTGAGTTACATCCCTGAACACTAAAATAATCTCTTTCTTTTTGCACTGACTTTCATTGTCAATTCGTTTTTCAAGCATGTTTTATCTCCAGTAGATCAACAGGTGTGCTTTGACTGTTTGCATTGTCTCTCTCTCCCAATGAAAACCAGAAATTATCAGGGACGACATAATTACAGAGTCTGAAAATGTACCCTTTTTTCAGACCTCCTACCCTTATTGTCTGTGTTCTGCTCATGTTGATCTAGAGATTGATGTTTGAGGGACTAGCTAAACTGAACTTTAGCTGCAAAGTGCACAATATCTATAGCAGAAGGGCAGCATGGGTCCTAAAGGTGTTCCTGGTGTGCAGGGAGGTAGTCTATATAATCCAGGCTCTTTTTCTCTCTCTCTCTCCAGTAACACCATTATGCAGCTCATCATGTAGGCGTGACTCGAACACTGTGCCCTGAAGTCAGCCAGCTGGCGGCTGCTGCTTCTTCTCTCCCTTTAAATTGCGATCTCCATGTCCTAGATTACCGCCATGACAGTTCAGGCAGCGTGCAATTCAAGGAAAAAACATGTGAAAAGAAAATCTGATGTTAGCAGCTTTTAATAAAAAAATAGTTCATCGGTGGTTATCATGCTGTGATATGTTCATACCTTTATCAGACACCTTCTGTTGGTTTGATGAATCAAGAATAGATGCACACTGTGTGGTACTTTTACATAATGCTGTGGAGCAGATTTCACTGACAAAAGACTGGATTCATAAAAGACAGCTGTTTCCCTCGAAGATTAGCAGAAGATCATTTCCATTTTCCCTGCAAAAATAACACCTCTGATCCATTATCCCCATGACTAAATAAAAACCAGGACAAAACACCTTCAAATGCTGTAGATGTTCAAACAGGAAATTATATAAAATGAGCTGTGTAACTTGTTACACACTTCCTAACTCTGCATGCAGCTTTAACATTTACCATTGAACTGTGGTTACCTCTCCTTCCCTCTTCTGCTGACCCGCTGACGACCTCTGAGAACTGCCTGTGCTCTAGTCAGAAACGATCAATTGATTGAAAAGGCTAAGTAAGATCCATTTGCAGACAACTAATGGCTCCTGGCAGATTGCAGTGGTTGTTTTCTGCATGTTCCTCAGCAGTGGATGGATGCATGAAGCTTCATCAAACCATATGTGGTTAATAATGTAGCATGAACAGCTGGTTGTAGACTCAGAGGGCTCATAATCTGTGTGCTAGAAGCACTGCATGTATGAGGCTAAATGCATGTGTACCTTCATTGCAAGCTCTTCTGTTGAAAAAGACAAATTCCTTGTCTTTGTCCCCAAGTGTCAACTCCTCTGATGTCCTCCTTAAATAAGTTCAGAATCTATCAAAATAAATGTCCATGTTTCTTTGCAAGGAGTTGTGGCCCGAAGACTGTCGTAGCTTAAACCTGTCAGCTGTCAGGCATAAGACGGACCAGTTGCGATTCTAGTCTCCATTAGGACACCAGGCAAAACTTAATTGGGGGCCCCTCCCTCCAGCGTTCATCACCATTATGTCTGCCAGTGTCCCGATGTTTACTCCTCTTCCTCTTTCTGTTTTCACTCCCCGACAGATAATTCCTCTTCAAAGCTTTTTAGAAAAAGTCTCCAAAGGAAAATGGTTTTCACAGAAATAATGCATGCACACTTAGCAGAGCAGTGAGTGCCGTCAGACGGGGCCCCCTTAGGGAGGTTTCTTACTGTCAATGCAAAATTAGCACATTTTGAGCCACTGCTTTGGTTTAAAGTTTGTCAGCCCTCAGAGGCCCCCTACTGGTCTGGGGCCCCAAGCAGTTGCCTGCCTTGCCTGTTAACAAGCAGCGCCTCTGAGAGGAGGCCTTTCAAGCTTGGTTAGCCCAGGCGTCTCGGAGGGCCATGGCTTCTGTAGTTGTGGAAGCAAAAAAACAGTATAGTGTGGGGGGGAGCTCTGGGAGGCGATGGAGAAGGACTTTGGGTTGGCCCCAAGGATGTTCTGGTAAACCGTCAGACGACTGTGGAGCGGAAAGCATGGCTTGGCCCAGGCTGCTAGCCCTGACTGAGGATGTTGTTGGACGGAGGAGAGAAGATTTATTTCAACTATGATGTCCTGAACATGATGTGGAAGCAGAGTCTGACGATCCAGGGGAAGCCTTACCTGTATATCCTGTGCAGAGGTCGCTAAGGTAGTTAAGAAGTTCCTCAGTGACGCCCGGTGTAGATGAGATTCATCCTGTGATGCTGAAGACAATGTTGGACTGTCTCTGCTGACAAGGCTCTTGAATGTCCCATCATGGAGGTCTGAGAAAGTACCTCTAAAATGGTGGACCATCTTATTTATCAGGTCTTACTTCATTGATATGTGTCTCAAAGGCTCTGGTCAAAATTTGGGGAGCATCTCTTCAAACATGTTTTCTGTCTAGAGTAAGACAAGAAGATTGACGCCTGCTCATACATGTAGTTTAGCCAGTTAGCTTAGCATAATGACTGGAGACAGCTTCAGCTTCAGACTGCATTATTGCAAAAGTGTCATAACTAATCTCAGCTGTCATCACGTCTTGTACATTTGTATTGATTCTGCAGAGGCGTAATATTCTTCACCTATCTGTGGTTTCACATTGTGTTTCAGGCGTTGCGAACACACGGCACAGCGGGAGCTCCACATACACGCACAGTCCGACATGCACACTCACACAGCGCTGCTATCCCCCGCTGGCTTCCTCATTTGATTTTAAAGACAATCAAGACTGTTAGCTTTTATTTACCGGATGATACAAATATGATTGTGTGTGTTTCTACAAGCTGTTTGCTTCATTGTACAGTAAAACAGCCTCTGAGAGGCTTAGTACCACAGCTGAACTGTTTGTTTTCCTTTTGATATTTAATCCTTAAGCACAGAAAACAAATCGAGATGTACCATTCAAATGTCTGGAGGTTACCTCATGTTAATTGGCTGTGATTGGATTTGTACTCTGTGATAATGCTGCGCTCAGAGTTCTGTCAGAGGCTTTTATCTGCATCTGAGATTCAGCGTGAGCTACAGAGCCTTTTATCGTTCCCGTTGATTTAATAATAAAAATGACTGTAATGTCTGCTCACCACAGCACACGTGCAACCAGAGCAATGAACACAATATAATGCATATAAGACATTAAGAAATGTATGAAACACTAATGTAAAAATGTGCTGTGATAGCTACTCCAAACAGAGGAGATCAACATCTGATATTTGATAATATTGATTCTCGTTTAACGGCGTTTTATGTCATCATTTATAATCTGCAGAATATGGACAGGCAAATGATTTCTCAGATGCATCACTTTGATCTACAGAGAATTTAAACACAAGAATCGCTCCTCAGAAGAACACATGCTCCGTTATAAGCTGCTTATTTCTTCGCCTGTGATTCACAGCATTTAACTCAGTGCATGCGTCAGCTCCATTTCAAATCTCAATCCTCTCTCCTTTTTCAGGCTACCTCTCTGCAATCGATTTAAATCCATGAAGAGAAAGGATTGCTTGATAGAAACAATGCTAAAAATTGTTATAAAAATGTATCAAGTGATGAAGTCTGGGTGCAGTTTCTCCCTGACAGGATGAATTTGGCTGTCTCCCCCCCTCCTCTCTAGAGTGGATGTTCACGCAGGTCACCATGTGGTGGACACTGAAGCTTCAGTGTTTAGCCAGCTCTGCATCGGTCTGTAAACCTTTCTGCGTTCTAACCTCTCTCCATTTTTCAAAATCATCTCCAATATTGATCCTAGTTTGAGCACGTTTCTGCTCGTGGAGCTTATTAGAAACATGCAGAGGCTTTTTAGGTCGGGTACAATCACTTCTATCTGAACCAGTTCTCTTGCCCGCTTCCATCGCTGCAACACCTGTTGGTTTGACCTGATAACTGCTCTCATATCTGGCAAACCGAGGGGCGTCCAAAACGGCCGTGTGGGGGGGCCTTAAAACCGCCTACCTTCTCTGGTCCAAACAAATCCAGACCATTCAGGACCAGAATCTAAAGTTAGAAGGAGGACATACTGGCTGCTGCATTGTTGTCAGAGAAGCCAGCACTTCAACATAGCATGTTTCCTTAATGTAAGGTCATATTGCTCCTTTAATACCAGCGATTCAGGCCTTATTTAATGCTTTTTAAATCTCTGAAATAAGACGTTTATCTGGACTTGTCAGGTGAATGTGGCTTCAAATTGTGTAATGGGATATTTTTGACTAGAAATTAGACAAATACGAGGAAGGAAAGGTAAGAAACAGAGGAAGTGTTTTTTGATCTATTATTGAACATTGAAGATTTCTTAGTGATTGGGATCAATAGGCAAAGGATGTTACTTCCCCCCTTGGCTGCAGGCGTTGGTATAGTTATTGGAGTGACAAAATGAATAAAAAAAACCTCTAAAGAAAGTATCATACTAATGCTTTCTTTTGCAGAAAGTTAGCCATCAAAATCAAAATAAAAAGACATGAGCTTGAGCGAGATAACTGCTCATCAAACATCCAGTAAAATGCATCGTAAAAATGTCATAACCCCGAGTGTTACAGCATTTATCGATCCAGGATTCCTGCCTCTTTTTATCGCTTGGATAATTTTTGAATGTTCTCATTCTGCGTGCAGCCTCTGGGTCAGTGATTACATGTTACGGGTGCTGCTTACCTGACCCATTCGCCACTTACGTCATCATTTGACATGACTCATGCCTCGTTTGGTCGTGACTATCTATCGCTTCTCCCTCTCTAATGCTCCCTCGATCACTCCCCCTCCTCCCTTTCTGTCATCACTGTGTCCCTGTCTCTCCCACGAAGCCATTTGTGAACATGTAACAGCACACGTCGACACAAACTCTCCTCTCGTTGCTTTTCAATTTCACATTTTTGAGGAACACAAGGCCACAGAATTATAGAAAATTGTTGGTCTAGGAGGTAACAGCTGACATTTTCAGAGATACGGCGTTGCATTTTTATGAGGGCACAACAAAGCAGCATGACCTGATTACACACCCACTGTGCGTCTACGGCGTTCAGTATGTGCCATGACTTATTCTCTGCAGAGCTTCGTTTTTGTATTCTGTGGAGTCCCAGAAATAGCATTTCAAATTTTAGGCTCCTCTGCAGTCTGCCAGGCCGCCCTGTTGACAGCTGCCTGGTCACATAAATAGGATCCCCCCGGCCAAATCAAACAGGCGAGAGATTTAGAATCAGAAACAGGATGATAACAGTTGGTAAGGCGTGGATCCGTCTCGCTTTAACATGTGCTCAGGTTGCTTCGTGATACCAAGATGAGGCGTGCCAGAAACGAGGGCAGGCAGTACTTCAAAAAGCTCTTTAGAAAAGCCCAACACTTCTTTGTGTTGAGAGTCGGTTTCAGAGGGAATGTCTCTGCCAAGGAAGAATCCTCTCTAATGAGGCCATTTTGGGAAGAAGTGGCAGATTAATCAACGAAACCTCTCTCAAACAGAAGCTCGGCTCAGTAGCAGATCAGTGTGGCAGGAGTTCCTTCTGTGTCTGCGTGTAAAACACCTTACATTATTTTTTCATGCATTTGTTCATGTTTTAAAAATGACTGACATAGCGACAACAGCGTCTGACAGGCTGTGCTCTCGCCATGATTAGATGTGTTTCAGATCCGAGGCGGATATAATGCGAGTGAGTGGGAAGAAGCTAATCCACATTTTTCAGAACGACAGACAAAATATGCCAATGCACTGCTTATTCAGAATATTGAGGTTACTAAACACTAATATTAGCTTTCTAGATCTTCCTTTCTAGATTAGCTGTCTGACTCAAGCTAATTGATTTTCAAATATGTCGTTTTTACTTGAAATGTGGATTTTTAACGTAGTCTTTTCAGTTCAATCAACACAGCAAAAAAACATATTTTAGCTTTTCCCCCTCAGCATGACATGAAGAGGCAAGTTGAGAGTTGATAACAATCCATCACGCAAGCTTTCCTGTTCTTTTGGATGTTTTAGCATGTGACCAATCATATCAGCCGCCTCCTAACCTCGTAACGGCTCAGTCTCTTTCCTCTCATGGGGTCATTTTACTACCTAGTTCCACGCAGTTAGCAAGCACTGGCTGCACCATTTCTCCGTGTGATATCGCCTCATGTTCCATCTGTTCACACAAAGGAGCTGTATGGACCTTTTTTTTGCTTGCCAATGCTGACCGGCCCCATCTGGTAACAAGGCCGTAAAGATAATGGCTACCGGGAGAGGCAGCCAGTCAATAAGGGCTCTAGCTTGTTCTTCTGGTCGATGAGGTTTTCTGCTGGCAGAGGCGTGGGAACAATGACAAACTGCAGCGGGGGACGTGGGGGCCCTTAAGCGACTGCTCGTAAGCTATCGGGAAAAAATGCAATACTGGAGGGCTCCAATTCAATTTATTCTGTCTTGTGTGCAGATGTTGATGCAGTCGTTGCTTTAATTTCAAACTGCAGCTTGGAGGTGTAATTTGAATTTCTTAAACCACATTTTCTTGAGCTTTTGGCTTTAAAACTCTGCCAATCTTTGCTCTTTATTAGCACACTAACATTTCCTCAGAAGGATTTATGTCCCTCCTCTCATGACATTATTCTCTGCTTAATATGCATCAGTGCACAGGTCATTATAATCTGTTTCGCCTTGATATAAGAGATGACATTTAGCATTTTATTACCCTTGGTTACGCTATCAATCCTCCCTGACATAACAGTTGTTACACGTCCCTCCATGACAAAGTGAAACTTCACTTTTCACTCTGCCTCTGTTATCTTACATCCCTTACCTCCACTTCTGTTTCTCATTATCTCATTCTTGTCAACCTTTTGGGCACAAATGCAAAATTAGCTTAGCAACGGGCTTTATGTCATGGCAACTGTGTTTGAGGAGATAATGTAATGGGCTTACCTGACTGCTCCAATCAATACTCTGTCGTATTTGGCTAAAGGAGTGTTTGGGAGACATGTTCCCTTGAAACAAATTCAAAACAAAGTGCTCTGCCTAATGGTCTCATATACTGAGAGAACATGTTTGTAGACATTTCAAGGAGGCGCTGCGAGGGCATAATGAAAAAGGGAAGGCAGTCTTGTTGAATTTAAAAGCTGAATCGAGATTATGTAGCCAGGGGTAACAAAGAAATGGCATGCAATTCTCTGAATTTTTTTTCCTGAAAGATAAATAGCCTCGAGGTAATGGGGAGCCGATAGAGAGAGAGAGAGAGAGAGAGAGAGAGAGAGTTCTGATTGATGACATTTAAAGAATAAGTGTTTGGTTTTTCTGTGTCTTACTGTTTGTCAGCAAATCCTTTAGAGATCATAAAAGCAGCAAATAATTGGTTTGAGTTTCAGTCATTCCTGACTTCTCTGCTTAGCTCCCTTTCAGCCGTGAACCTGTTAATTCTTACTTTATATCATGTCAATCAGGAGAGACTTCATTTATTTATTTGACTTAGGAATTAGAAAGGATGAGATATGTGAAATGTCTTTGGCGATTCGGCTCCATCATGACGTCTTCATGTATTCGAAGGGTCAGTGAGGCCGACTGCAGGATAGTGAAGGACGGATGCAGAGGGTGTGATGGAGGAGTGGACTTCTTAGGAGCTGGACCTGGACACTGATGACATGATTGGAGATGACCGGAGTGGAAGTGAACTGACAGCGGCAGAAAGGGGAGAAGTGATAAGGCTTAAGCTGGTTGGTTAATTAGTGAAGAGAGGAAGTGGTCGTAACCAGCTGATCACGGGAGCAGGGTGAGATCGTTACAGAGAGGGAGCGATATGAATGAATGAATGAATGAGTAGGGAACAGACTTCCTGTTCTTTGACCTTTCACTGAGCTGAGAAGTGCATCAATGCAGAACTATTTCATGCTGTGGATGAAAACCCTTTTTTGTCTGTAAGGTTTGGTCTACAGCATTGGTTCCCAATCTTTTTACCTCTGTGCCCCCTCTTGCAAAGAAGCGCCAAGGAGGTCTTATTTACAGGACTGAGTCGTGGTTGGTTTTGGGCTCACGGTGGGATTAACTGACATTAAGGTAGATACGTAATATCACTGTACCTGTTATTTAAATCAAACACTGCAGAGGATGAAAACGATTTGATCTGAGAACAGACTTCACTCAGAGTCCAATCCATCTCTGGCTTTCCCAGTCGCTGTAAGAGAGCTGGTCTATAAAGTCTGAGCTACATCAACATCAATTCTCAATGCATGGATTACCAATATCAGCGAGAGCACATATGGAAGATGGATTGGAGGCTTTTTATTTAAGCCTCCCTTTCACATGGGGGTCCCGGCGGATCCATAATCTCACCAATAAATCACCTTTCTCTCAGACCTCTACATCTCCCACAACTCCATCTTTAGACGACATTGGTACGACGCAGATGATGATTAATGCTCCACCACATAACGGGTTGTGTTCCTCTGATAATTGGCCGCATATTTGGGTGTAATTACTGGTGTGTATCACAGTGCTGTCACTGCAGCCTCCTCCTGCTCGTCTTCTTGCCTCAATCTGTCGTCCAATTAGAGACCTCTGAGTATGATAAATGTATCAGATGCTAGACGGCTTATTTTGTGACTCCACAAAGGACTTTGGGAAGGGCACATTTATTCTCAGGTGCGGCAGTCAATCTGATTCTCATGCACCGATGTTTGAGATTGATTTCTTTCAGACTCTCGGTGGAGGCGGCGTACGCATCAGTGGACTTTTCATGAGCTGAGGTGTAAAACAGAATATCCTATTGATCCTTCTCCCTGTGTCACGGCTTTGCACAAACCCTATAGTAAAGCGGTACAGTTTCACTTGTGATACCTAATAAAGCTCAGGTTATTTGTTAACTTAATTACCAGTTTATTTGTCAGGGACAATACATGTAGGCATTGTCACATTTAATTAGAGTGCAACGTATATAGGACTTCTAGTCATTGCTCATTTGCAGTCTTGTCCCTGGTTAGCCTTTTTAGGGAAATAACCATACACTGTAAATATTAATGGACGAAGCCTGAGTGACGTCACCCATCTGTTCCTGCAGGGGGCTCTGGAGGCTCATCGATGGCGGTCTCCATGCTGGAAATGCTGTCTCAGCCTAACTTTCAGTCAACCTAACGACAGGCTGAGAGCTGGAGCTGAGGCGGGTTTTAAGCCTCCTGACAAACTGTTACACAGCGCCCACCTGTCAATCAGGTCAGCTACGCGCCTAACTACGGATAACACGTAGCGTTTTCAAAATCAAAACGAAGCTGTTTTTAAAAAAAATCACCCCCTGTACGGTGTGTGCCAGTGATGACAATAATCACTAAATGTTAAAAATGATTTATGATGCATGAATGAGGACAGCGTTGGTTGTGGGGACGTCACAGTCCGATGGTGTTTGCTGGGTGTCAGGGAGGGACGTCGGGTGGTAGTGCCAGATCACCTCGCTGAAGGTTGGGGGACCTCCGTCATCCCCACCAACAATCCCGAGGATCAAGACGAGAGCTCAAGAGCTCCTAGATAAATATGTGATCAGTAACTAAGATTTATAGATTGCGACATGCAGTAATATGATGCGAGTGCACAGAGAGAGATAGGAGCTCAAGGTGCCGGTTCCCCCGGTAGTCTAAGCCTATAGCAGCACAACTAGGAGCTGGTCTACACCTGCGCCAGCCCTAACTATGAGCTTCATCAAAAAGGAATGTTTGAAGTCTAATCTTAAAAGTACAGAGTGTCTGCCTCCCATCCTGACTGGTAGATGATCCCAAAATGTGTTCACTGGGATCTGATTTCTTTGTTAGATACATCCACCCGTTCTTTGGATAAACCGCTGGCCTTGTAATCAATACTACTACTGACGTAGGTGCATAAAGTCCTAACTCAGACAACAACCTCTGCAGCACCTACAGTCATAAAACACTCTGATACGTGTTGTTATTTCTCTGCGTTTCTGCAGCTTCTATAGCCCACAGCGGCCTCTCACACGCAGCAGGAATGTGATTCATGGACTCACTGTTTAATACATTTTGCACCTCATAATTTGACTGACGCATCCTTTGTGCTCTCCCTAACAGCATGATACTTGCATCCTGAATTTGAATCATGCTTCTGCAGCCCCTGAGCTGCTGTGACTATGAAAAAACAACACAGCTACCTCCTGTGCTGGCATACTGTGACGGTCAAATCTCTTCCTATCTATGTTTCAACTGTACAAGCGAACAGAGAGGACTTGATGGCAGTGTAATGATCCATTTAAACATTTGCTTAATTGAGCATCTGATGAACATTTATAGCTATTCAGGATCAGAGGAGGGAGAACAGATGCAGAGAAAAGAGCATTCTTATGAAAGGAGGCGTCTATAGTCACAAGTGTCACATGCATTATGGATCAGCACGCACAAAAGCTGCTGTATCAGACCTCCCAGGGCCCGTCTGTGGCAGGAGTCTAAAGGGGTTAATGAAAACTAGAAATGGCCTTGTCCTTATCACAGAGTCTGATCTGAGGTTAGAGCACCTGAGGCAGAACAGGATGTTTCTGTTCCAGATGGTCTGCAGGATCTTCTTTAAAGGTAGATGCATTCTAGTATGGAAACATTTCCTCTCTGATGTGAGATGTAACATTTTATACCGACTAGATTTCATTTTGTTCCCACTACATAAAGGTATCCTCTGTAACAAAGCAGAATTACTCACACCCGAACAGGCACAGAGGTATCGTGCCCACCTTCTCCACTTGTACTCTCTCAATGGTGCTTTGGAAGCGGTAGAGTTTGTGTTTTTTTTTTGTCCAAGCCCACTCACAACAAACACAACAAAGCTCGCTGTAATTTCAGGACTCTCTACCTTCCTTAAATTGTCCCCGGTCCTGACTATTCAGCTCTGCACAAGCAGAAAGGTGTTGAAGAAAGTGTGAGGTAGTGTTGTACTCGTCTCAGAATTGACTGATGCTGTGCGACTTAAAAAAATTGGGTCTAAATCAGCCTGAAATCGTACAGTCTACGCCACGCTATAGACATACTGTGTTGCTAAGTTAATATTGGAGCAACGTCACGAGCCAGTGCCTTGTTTTTGTCCTTGAAGGTAGTTTCAGCTGCTCTTCTGCCATGGACAGATGCCTGTATGGCTTTGTAAGGTTGCTGGGTAGTTTGTAATTGCATGGTGGAAACCCCTGACATCTGTGGTTGTGCACTTTTGGCTAGCTTCCGGTCTTTAACGCCCTCCCTAACACAATTAACCAAGAGGCACAGACACATGTAGGTATTACAAATACCATGTTATCATGTTACATTTCATGTAGGCCTACGTTACAGCTGAATATGCATGTATTTATTCTGTGCTGTTTGTTCAAGAACCGGTCCGATTCTACCTCACTGTCAGCACATGTCCACCACAGGTTGTTATGCTAACCTTGTTTGTTGGCTAATTTGTCATTTGGGCCAAATGCATACGCACATTAAAGCCCAAAAACAACAACACACAGCTTTATGACAGAACTCTCCTCAGACCAATTACTAGCACAGAGAACAGAAAGAAATGGGACAAACTCTAAAGAGCCATCTGCTGCTCACACTCAATCATGCTAATCAAGTCTCAAGGTACAAACCAGTTCTGAGACATTTGGCCTTAATGACAGACCACACAACATTTCTCCAAATTGTTGCAGTAATTTAAAACTCTCTAAGAAAGAAATGATAAGCTTTACTCAAACCTCACAGCAATCTAACTTTAAAAAGAAAAACCAAGAGGGACAGGACGAAAATTATCAGCTGCTGGAGCTCCAGGATCCAATTATGGCCGGCCTGTGCAGCTCTGAGAGGCTCATATCACAGTAAGTACAAGAAAAAGAACCTCGTCATCTGCTGGAGTCAGTAAAAGTTTAATCAGGAGTTCAGAGAAGACGCTGAAAGAGTCTGCGCTTCAACTTAATAACTAACACACCTTCCTGTAGAACTGATAGTTTGGGGTGTTTGTTTGAAAATAACTACTCTTTAGATTTTAAACCACCAATATGTAAGATATGTACTGAATTAAATCACAAAATGACTTTGCTATATGATCAGACATTAAGGAAACATGCTATGTTGAAGTGCTGGTTTCTCTGACAACAATGCAGCAGCCAGTATGTCCTCCTTCTAACTTTAGATTCTGGTCCTGAATGGTCTGGATTTGTTTGGACCAGAGAAGGTAGGCGGTTTTAAGGCACCCCCACACAGCCGTTTTGGACGCCCCTCGGTTTGCCAGATATGAGAGCAGTTATCAGGTCAAACCAACAGGTGTTGCAGCGATGGAAGCGGGCAAGAGAACTGGTTCAGATAGAAGTGATTGTACCCGACCTAAAAAGCCTCTGCATGTTTCTAATAAGCTCCACGAGCAGAAACGTGCTCAAACTAGATCAATATTGGAGATGCTTTTGAAAAATGGAGAGAGGTTAGAACGCAGAAAGGTTTACAGACCGATGCAGAGCTGGCTAAACACTGAAGCTTCAGTGTCCGCGACATGGCAACCTGCGTGAGCATCCACTCGACAGCTCTCTACAATTACAATGTTTTGAATTTGGACTGCAGTACCCATTTTAAACACTAGGTGTGGGGGTGCCTTAAAACAAAGCATATTACGACTAGCTTTTAGCTCACTGTTTTGCCTACAACTGCTGGCATGGGTGTAGAGGAAGCATTTACTTTGTTAAATCAATGCTTAAAGTCTATAAAAGCCAACAGTAAAGAGACATTATGAAACTGCATGCTCTGTCGTTCACTTGTTCATAACTAATGTGTTGATACCATACTGTTGATAATTGAGGATCATCACTTTCTTTAAGTGATATTTTATTTCAGCCTGAAAGAGAATATCAAAACAAGGGGGGAAGCTCCTCTTTACTAAAGTGGAGTCTTCCTCGGCTCATGCATAATCAAAAAGTCTCGACCCAGAAAAAACTGCAGAGTTGGCGTATTTATGATTCATGAAATATGGGGCACTGTTTGGTTTTGGGTTCTGCAAATAGAAATAAAAAACACGATGGTAGATAGTTTGCCAGTGAGGATGAGCTTTACCCTGAGCAGGTTTTTGCAGGTTGCATCATGTTGGAAAAGTTTGGTTTGGACCTCTGACAAAGTGAAGATCTAAGAAACTCCCGCTTATCTGACGGAAACTTTTAACTCTAGAGAGGAGGGGGCGGGGGGAGAAAGCTCTCTCCAATGTTTTGAATTTAGACTGCAGTACCCATTTTAAACACTAGGTGTCAGAGTTACATATTGCTCCTTTAACGTGTCTATAAATTAGTGAATTTTGTACTTAAACATTTGCGCATCCATAGTTAACACAGGTCTCATTGGTAAGTAAGAAATATGTGAGAAATGCTTTATATTATTCCCTTCTTGATACCTGACCTCTAGAGCTGCAGACAAAGTGCCTTTTTAAGCCTCCATCTTCCATTTATTCCACTTTATTTACAGCATGTCAGCCACAGTCCTGCTCTCTTCATCCCCATTCTACAAAAACCTCACATCGCCGTACGAGCCTGTCAGTCAGTGCGCCAATAGTAGTAGTTTGTTGATTTCTGCCATCAAAGTAATAAAACTCATGGCAAATAACTGCTTAATCAATGACAGATGGTCTAAGCCCCAGACGGAAGAGAAATGAGCCACATGTGCATCCTTAGGCCTTTTAAGAGGAACGAGACAATCTGATAAAAACGCAGGTGCACTCACAAGCCTTTAAGGGTTTTTAAATAAACTTTCTGGAAGAAAAGTAGGAGAAATATGAAGTTCAAGTTTCAGACTCATAAGACTTTAAAGCTTGTGCTACTTTTAGCTGTGAGCAAAGATTAAACTACAGATGAAAATATTTAAAAGGGCGGGCTCTCGAGTAGACAGAGCTCCCCCAACCTCCAGCGAGGTGATCTGGCACTACTACTACCTGACGTCTGTGACGCCCAGCCACCACCATCGGACTGTGTCGTCCCCACAACCTGCTGTCCTCATTCATGCACAACCTGCTCCGTCCTCCACCTCAAGTGTGAAACAGGAACGCAAGGAATACAAAGGTGAAATCCTTGCTGCATCTTATCCCATCTCCCCCTGTCACATTTTTCTTAACAATGAGTAAGGTTTTTACCGGCTCTTTTCTAAAGCGTCTTGAAACTTGTTATAAATTGGCGATATACAAATAAAGATTGATTGATTGAAAAGGCAAAAAACCTGCATGAAGTTGTGGAAATGAAAATGCTTGAAATGTCAACCAGAGCAGAAGTCAAGAAATAAAATCCTTGAGATTCTTCAATCACTCGGTTTGCTCTTACACATTTTCAAACATGAAAGGCTTAATAAGAAAGATGAATTGGAGGACCTTGTGGAGCTACATTACCTTGAAATATTCATCACACTGAACAAATCAGCACACAAGTTGGAGTGTGATTCCTCACAGAAAAAGTACAAATTGTTGCACACGACTTGAGATTTGTCCTCTGATTCACACGTACTGCTAATATAGTGTTTGCAGACTTTTCACAAAACAGCAACTTATCAGAGAACTGCACTTCAGTCAGACAACTCATGTTTGTATTTGTTCAAAATATTTCTTTCAGCAGGAGAACACAGTTTGTGTTTGGTGTCTAGGCTCCGCCCTCATCACTCCTCACAGTTTTATTTTACATGCAGAAATTTAGGGGGTGATGGGATGATATCTTGAACCCCCCAAGCCGGAGCCTACAGGTGGATGCTGATGTGGTGGTGGGGCTGAGCGAGAGTGCAGTACTGCTGCAGGTCAGAGCTGGCAATGAAAGAGAGCAGAGGGAGAGAGCGGCGATCTTGCATCTTAAATAGACCTCTAATTGGAAGGATGTGTTGTCAGGTGATTGTTGAGAATGACGGTCAACAAGTGTGAAATCAGTGCAGCTCGAGTTGACTGCCTGAACACGCTCGCAGTCGTTGCCTCATGTATGCTGCAACTTTTATTGGCGGGAGATTTTTTGAGGTGTGACGACATTTCACGGAAAATTGTTGCATTTCTGGACAAAATAATAGACGTCACTTGTTATTGCCGTTAAATAGTCTTCATGAAGTGCTCGCGTCTCTCTTAAACTCACATTCCCTCTTACATATTTTTAAGTGTATTGAAAGCTCATGAAAGGAAGGGGCCTTCTATGCTAGCTGATATAAAAACAAATCAATAGTCATTCAATGTGAAGACAGTATCTCCCTCTGCTAACGGTGCCTGACACAAAATCAGTGTAGTCCGGATTAAAGAAGCTTAATGTGCTGCTCCCTCCCTGGAGAATAGAGCTGATTCATTCTTCCTTTTTAGTGAGATAATGAAACACCTCCAGCTTTTTCACTTCCTTAAACTCTTCCTCAGCTGTCTGGAAACGTCCTTCAAGTAAATCATTCAAACCAAACCCATGAATTTCTTATGGCCGGATTATGTACCCTGGATGCTAAATTGAAAGGACGTGCAGCTAGTGCTTCCCAGTGTCAGTGTGGTTTTATGAGCGGTCATGTGGTCTGCAATCTTAAGGTGTGTTTTTTTTTGTATCCCTTGACTTGTTGATGTGTTACTGACACTGAATGAAAAAGCAGTTGCAGCTTCATACACACTCCTGTTGTTTAATTGGAAGTCGAGTTATTCCCTTTTTAGTTTAAATAATCAGACTTCACAGCAGACAACAGAAATTCACAATGACTAAAGATATTCTAAATTTATAAATGAATTGAGGTGAATTTTGGGGCGGGAGGAGCTCAGTCTGTAAGGACCTTGGTTGGGAACCGGAGGGTCGCCTGCTCAAGTCCCAGTATGGACCAAAGTGTGGAAGTTGGTCTGGTTGCTGGAGAGGTGCCGGGTCGCTTCCCAAGTACTGCCGAGGTGGGCAAAGCCCCCCCAACAGCCCCGGATCGCCCCCTGCAGTAGCAGCCTGACTCTGACATCTCTCCATGAACACATAAATCCTGTTTGTGCATCAATGTGTGTGTGAGTGTAAAACCTGAATTCCCCCTCAGGTTTAATAAAGTATAAAATAAAAAAGTACATCGTGTCCCGTTGCTTGCAACTTATCTGGTTAGATACATTTCACTGCCATGTTTGTGCAGAAGACATGAACGTTAGCGTAGCTTAGCATTCGGGCTAGATGCTCAGAGAATGGCTAGCTTGGATCTGTCCTGAGTTTTATGTTTAGGCCAATGTAAATCCCATGTTGACTGTTAAATGAGCTGCTATGGTTATGTTCATGGGCCCCCTACTCGTCTGGGGCCCCAAGCAGTTGCCTGCCTTGCCTGTTAACAAGCAGCGCCTCAAGCAGCGCACCAAGACAAACTCCTTGTATGTGTAAATGTTCTTGGCAATAAACCCGATTCTGATTCTGATTCTGATTCTGACTGTAACAGTCTTCTAACTCTCGCACAAGTATTTCCCAAAGTGTTGTTGTGATCCTTTCATGTAACATATTTGGACACCGTCTGCATACAAGCAACATTCATCGACATTTTGACCATCCTGAATAACCCATAAATATGACATGCCTTGATTGTTACATGCCAATGATTCTCAATCTCATGACAATAATGGAGCTCATAACAGGTCAATAATGTCCCTTATATAGTCCACATTCCCTGCGGCCTGACTTTCATTGGCAGTAAATATCTGAACGTAAATGCTTGACACTGGGTTAATTGCCTCGCCATCACAAATCACTTTTGTATCAATTAAATCTCAGTCGGGACACAGAGGCAGTGTTAGCTCGTGGCAGAATGATCTATATTATTCCAGCTGAGCTTACATCAACATCAATCTCATTTTAAATGCTGTTGGAGGGACGAACGTGTGCCTGTCTTTTATCCCAAAGGAACTTCCTTATCTGTATAAAATGGATAATTGTATCAGCAGCATAATGAATCGATCTTCCAGAAGACAGACTGAATATTAATTGCGTGCAGGCTGTTAGGAATGAGTATAGCAGTCCAATGATTAGTGCATGTATAGAAAGAACCGCAGGTCTCATGAGGGTCTTCTCTGAGCTAATGAGGGGATCCCAGAGAGGATTATAGGAACCTAAATCACTTCAAACTGAAACAACAAATAAAAGAGACCGTCTTGTTTACCTCTGTGAATCTTTAATGCTCTCAGCGTTGTTGCCCTGCCTATGCTCTAAACTCCCTCATCACTGTTAAACATCTGAACTTACCTTTGTTATCTTATCGCTCATGCTGTGTTTCTGCAGATCTCGTGCAATGTGGGTAAAGTGCAAAATATGTTGTGTTGTTTTGTATTGGTATCAATCAATCACATGCACACACAGAATACTAAAAGAATAATTACATGTGCATGTGTTTTTCTGGGGGGGGGTATTTAGTGATTTTAAAGGAAGCAGCTGAATGTTTGCCAGCACTTGGAGTCCAAGACAAGTTTCTCCAAAGGGACAATAAAAAGTATCTTCATATCGTATCACATTGCATCAGATTGTATCGTATCCCATCGCATTGTTTCGTATCGTACAGTATCGTAATTTTCTGACATAGAAATGTCCATGTACCATGCAGTCTTGCTAAATATGTTTGTTGTTGTTTTGTTTTAATGTCTTTAAATCCCGTGTGCTCACAGAGTCCTTGCTGTCATGTGTGAGTTTCTTTGGCCAAACAAACACATGTAAATCAGCACTGTAGCAGCAGACCCCTCCCTTTTAACATGTCCACCATTATTACCCAGATTATGTCATATATAGTGGAACTAATGATGCATGCAGATAGGACCCAAATGCAGACAATTACTTTTTTGTTTTGTTCTCACAGCCTCATTCATTAAGATGAGAATGTTCCTTCTAAAGTTTGAATGAAATGAACATGATGAAGGTGGTGATGCTGATGATGAGTGACCGACGCACATCCTTTTTCCCTCCTGAGAGATGACGAATATGAGCGGCTGTGAGAGGAATTCAGTCTCCAGGAGCAGGAGAGGGAGGAGGAGGAGGAGGAGGAGAAACCACTGGCTGTGACAGCGACAGTTGCTTCTCTCTCCGGCTTTTCTCTCTTCCTTCCCCCACTTTCTCGCTTCAGCTTTTTCTTCTTCTTCACCATCATCATCCTCCTCCTCATCCTCACCCTCAGCAACAGCAGCTTCTCCAGGCTCGCCAGCAGCAGCAGAAGTCGAAGAATCAGCGTCCATCGACAGCGTGGAGAGCAAATAAGCTGCGAGAGGCGAAGGGGAAGATGGGGAAATGGCAGACGAGCGAATGTATGGGTGAAGAAATGAAACGAGATATTTATTTATGATACGAAAAAGCGCTTTATGCATCAACAGGAACTATTCCAAAAAAAGAAACGGTAGGCTGCTTTTTTTCTCTCTCGTGCTGCAATCGGTCAATTTCATGCAAACACATCCGTATTCATTGATAAATATTATACAGAATGTAGACGTGGAAAGACCATCACTTTTAACCTTAACTAAACTTGATTTTTATAACTCACAGACTTCCATTTCGCAATTTTAATAAAAACTCGTACAGAAATCAAGATTTTTCTATCTCGAAATCCTAGAAATCAAAAATCTTGTGTGTTTTTGTCCGTGAAATACAAAGCCTTCGTTAAAGAATGGCTTAAAGTGGTCACAGCATTGCTTTTCTCCTTGTTTTCAGACTCAAAAAGATCTAATATGTCCGTTTTTGAAGGGGTATCCCTGATTTTATTACCCTACTACATCGTTGAATATTCAAAATCAAGTTATTTTAATGTGCATTTCAAATAGGAAGAGGCAGGGAGGCTAATAAGAGTGTCTATATGCCCCCCTTGTGGTTTTGATCCATTCTGCGTTTCAGGAAATTGACCGAGTGTTTGGTAGTGATCAGAATCTTTAAGATTGACATATTTGTTCTTGGCATTAAAAGTTTGATCTCTAAATAAATAATTTGCTCATGTCATTACAACGTTTGTTAGTCTAACCCTTCAATCAAATCCTATTGCTTTAAAACGGTCCGAAAATCTCATAACATAAAAGATCTGTGAAACTGTTCAACACCGTTTAACCCTTTCATGCACCCTCCTATTCCATGTTTTGTCAATGTATGATGTGCAACTGCATCCTTCTCACAAGTGGCCCACATTCATGTATTGTCCCCTGTGTGGTTTCCTGTTATGTAATTTCATCCCCATCAGACTGCATCAGCCTCACAATGCTGGCTGCTCTGCTGATACGAGCTTGCATGGGATATATATAGAAGTAACACAATACAAGTGCTCAGGCAGGGTTGAAAGGTAAGTGAGATAGGGGTGAGAAGTGTATGCTTTGACTGTGTGCATCCAAGTGTGTGTCAGCACGTGAGTGAGTGGGTGTTAGGGCTGGATGCTGGGAAAATAAGGGTTGAATTATGCAAATAAGTCACTCAGAAAGGCTCTGTTGTGCCTCATTAGGGGAATAAAATCACACCACAGGGTAACGATATTTTAGTGTAATTTAGCACAATAACCCTGCAATCATTTTTATTCCATTTTCAGATTCTGACGCATAAAGAAACATGGATGTCTCTTCATCCTCACTGCAGTACGGATCAAAAAAGCGGGTTAAGATCCACCCAGACACAGTGACAGTGAAATATGCCACCCACTTTCCCCAGCCTGGGGATGAGGGCTACGATGACGCGCCCTCTTTTGAGGACTTTGGCGCCTTTGCAGAAGCCAACGTGGGGAAAAGACTGGTGACGGAGAGCAAAGGGGGCAGGACTTTTTTTGGCACCATGGAGACCCAGCCTAAGCAACCAAGCGTGCCAAGAGACAAGGGGGTCGGGGGTCAGCTGGCCAGCTTCGGCGAGGCGAATGTGTTGGCCTCAAGGGTGACCTGGATGGCGTTGTTTGGGGCAGCAGTGGCTCACGGTTGTGTAGCGTTGATTACTCGTCTTGCAGCTGACCGCTCTAAAGTGCCCTCCCTGGAGCTGCTCTTCATCCGCTCTGTGATCCAAGTGCTGTCCATCCTGGTGGTATTCTACTACCAGGAGGCCCCCTTTGGCCCCAAGGGCTACCGGCTGCGGCTCTTCCTCTATGGCGTGTGCAACGTAATCTCCATCACCTGCGCCTACACCTCTTTCGCAATAGTTCCGCCAAGTAATGGCACCATTATGTGGCGTGCTTCCACCACAGTTTTCAGTGCAGTTCTGGCCTTCCTGCTGCTGGATGAGAGGCTGGGCTACACAGACGTGGTCACGGTGGTGGGAAGCGTGTTCGGCCTGTGCCTGGTGATGGTGCCCAACGTAGCAGATGAGGAGAAGTCCAGATTGGGGTTTTGGAAAGAGGCATTTGGCTACACAATGACAGTGATGGCGGGTTTAACGGCTGCTCTCTCCATGATTGTCTACAGAGCCATCAAGGAGCGTGTCAGCATGTGGACAGCGCTCTTTACCTTTGGCTGGACGGGCACGGTCTGGGGGGCCTCCACCATGTTTGTCATGCAGGAGCCCATCATCCCTCTGGACGGGGAAACCTGGGGCTATTTAATTGGGATCTGTATCTGCTCCACCGTGGCGTTCCTCGGAGTCTACTATGCTCTAAACAAGTTTCATCCAGCCTTAGTTAGCACCGTGCAGCACCTAGAAATCGTGGTCGCCATGTTCCTCCAGCTTATCGTTCTGAGGATGATCCCGTCTATCTATGATGTCATCGGAGGCTTGGTCATCATGATCAGTGTGTTCACTCTCACAGGAGTCAAGCTGTACAGGGTGAGCAGAGCCATCCGGCAGGATTATCAAGAGATCCTGGACTCGCCCATCAAATGAGTTTGGATGTGTCGGCCTGTTTGTTTACAATATTGCTTGGTTGTGCAATTTCAAGAATGTCTGGATCTTCATCTGATGATTTTGTATTGTTGTGTTGTGGGAAAGGTGCCAGTGTGTGTAACTAATGTCTTAATATTTGTGTGTAAAATAAAAGACAAATGTAATATGGTAAGCGTTTCTACCTGTGAGTACTGCTTTAATGTTAAAATGCGTCGAGACCAAAATGTCAGCATAAAAACAAGATACAGTTACATTTTTGTGATTTATTTTGCTCCAACGCAGCAACTTTACTCGTAATAACTTCAACAATGTCTGCTGTCACACTGCCACACTTGTCACGATGTGTAAATGTCAGCCCAGAAATGGTTCGTACTTAATTCAAGGAATGGAAGAATAAAAATGAATACCACCAACGGTCCATTAATGCTTTTTTAGCCTTAATCTGTTGCTCACAGGGAATGTGTAATGTCTTTCATGAATGCCTTTATAGAAACGAGCATAAGAGAAGAGGCTTGGAGGCCAAGTCATACAATGAAACTGGGAGTGTTCTTATTAATATTTCATTCTACATTTTGAAAGCGGAATCTAAAATTCTCAATGCGTTCTTACTTCCTCCATTTGTGGCCCCAGTAGCTTTGTGTTTAAAACTAGTGGTTACATCCCTGGGCGCTGCTTCTGTTTGCTTTCAGACACATCAGACTAATGCCCAGAGGCAGGTGCTCTGTATTGAATTAAGGTTCCTCTTTAAAAACCACAGCAGACCATCAGCTTTTCTTTCTGCAGTGGCTCACCAACACTGCTTCCCTTCTCCGTGTCAAAAACACAAAGTCAGACTCTGATTCCCTCAAGGCAAAGTAAAACTGCGATGGGTTGAAACAAAGAGATAATGATGATGCGGAGCAAATGTGTTACATGTTGGATTCAAAACTGAAACAAACATGGATGTTGCACTAACAGCCCAGCAGGTGGCATCAACAATCCACTTCATTACTCACAGAGAGCCAGCACAACTCTTACTGACATTATGTGGTAAACCATTTTCAGCTGAGGACAGTAATTGTAATAATAGTATTATTATTGTTTTTGTTGTTTAATCAAAAAACACACCACAGTTCATCCAAGCTCTTTCAATACTCTGAACAGACACCATGTTTAAAGTACCATTGCACTATAGCACACAGGTAGTTGACAAAGTGTACTAAATGTATGACACTCTGTTGAATGTTTAACAGATTGTTACTGACTCGTGAAATCATCAGTCTTGTGGTAATGATCACACTCAAAGCAGCAGCGTCTCTGAAATTAAATCATTGTGTGTGGTGACAATGAACTCAATAAAATGGTGAGTAAACCAAAAGCTCCATTCATTTACAACCAAAAGCAGAACTACGAGGTGTAATGGTAGCCTAGTGGTTAGTGCGAGCATGCAATGTATGCAAATTGGGCAGCCCGGGTTTGAATCCGACCTGTGACTCTTTTCACACGTCAGTCCTCACACTCTCTCCCCGATATCAGAATCTTTCCACTGTCCTATCTCTATATGAAAAGGCATAAAAAGCCCAGAAATAAAGCGTACAAAAATAACTACCACCAACATAAACACATAGTGGTGTGAAATGTTCTGTCACTGTGAAAGTCTGTCAAACTAACTAACATTTATTTTTCAAACAACTGAATAAACTGTGATCAATTGGATGTATTATGTGTTGCATTGCAGTGCTGTTTTCAGGAGGGCTTTCGGGTGCAGAAAGCAGAATACATGCAGAGGAGGCCCATCTGTTTGAGCAGGAAACAGACTGCATCCTGCAGCGCACATTGCAACCCTTCCAAATTACTCTGCCACTCTGTTCACCACAGACATGTTTATTAGAAGTATCATAATTTCCCAGGAGGGACCTGAGTGGAGTTTGATGATGAGTTACTGTATGTGTGAGACTTTCTGTATATGTCAGATGCTACACAGTGAAGATGACTGGGCTTTTTTGAAGGGCTTATAAACATTGCTTTCAGCTGTTAAACCTGGTGAGCTTTTAAGGCTGCACGGTTAATCAAGCACAGACTAAATAATGCACATTACAGTCAACAATCACGGTTTTACCCAGGGAAAGAAGTAACCTGTACTTTAAATGTAAACTGATTCAATGCATGTTTTACCCTTTGACCCCAGCACGTTTACATATTGGGTTAGATAAAGTTGAAAACACGTGGGAAAGGAGGAGAAAAACAACTTAAAACAGACACATTTCTCAGACTCTATTTCTTATGTTAGAACTGGATCATATGTGATCTGATTGGAAGTGATGAACTGAGATGAAGTTTGTCTTGTTTGAATTTTTGTATTCTGTCGTGTGTTCTGGGGGGTTTTGTTGGTATTGGTTGTATCTTACCTCTTGCAGTGTTATGATTTGGGGAGGTGGGAGGTTGGTTCTTGGTGCTGGTGTGATGTTGGCTAAATGACAACCTGGAACAATATTTGATTGATGTGCAGCTAATGTGTTTGAATAATTCCATGTGGGATGGGTCATGTAAATGACCAGACACAAAAATAAAATATTCATTCATTCATTAAAGTACACAGGGTCACACGTCAGCCCCATACAGGGCTTAAAGGTCTTAAATCCAACTTTTCTTTGAAACAGATGAATTTGAGCCGAATTACTAGATTATAACATATTTAAAATTATTATAAAACAAGAAAAAAATGTCTATGTTTCCCTCCGTGAAGCGTATCTTTTAATAAAGCAGTGATAAGTTTGAGTTTTCACCCTCTCAAAGCGAAAATCATGATGGATGCTCGGAGGAACTCGAAACATCAGCAGCTGCAGTGTGATTGACTGACAACGCTGACATCCAATCACAAGAGAGACGATTTCTCTGCAGCCAATTGGATTCGAGTAGGAGGGGTACTGGTGCCTGAGCAGCTTGTGAAGCTGCGGCTAGCCTAGCCTAGCCGAGCCGTGCTGAGCAATGACATGCCTTGATACAGAAAGAAAATGCTATTCCAACAGGGCACAGCGTCTCATCAGCTAGGCTAGGTTGTTGGAGTGGAAAATAAAACTGGCTGCTAGCGACGAGTCTGGATATCATTGAGTGTGCATCCAGTTTTTTAGTTTATGTGAGGTTTCTACACGTTGAATATTCCCTGAAGGAGAGAAGAAGAGGTGACCATCAGCTATCAGGTAAGAAGACGTGGTATGACTGAGCAGGGCTGTGAATCTGAGCTGCCACTGACGGTGAAGCTTTTTTCTGATAGCAGCTGCTGCACTAACGAGCTACATGCTAACCGCTGCTATCCTTGAAATTCACCGAGTAACGTTACAAGTCACGTCGGCTAACAGCTAACTCTTAACCCAGACACACACACAAAAAACAGTCTACCGCCTTACCAACATGGCCAACATACTGTTACCCAGCTGGCTAGCGTTTAGTTCTCCTCTAACCGAGAGATTTGTCCCCATTGAAAAGCGTTTTTTCCCCCCTCTGGATTTTATCTACCAGGTTGCTAAGTTACGCCACCGTGACAGCGTGTCACACTTAAGTTATATTAGATAAAAGCTGCAGCACAACCAGTGAATTGAGTTAATACACTTCATTTCGTGCTTTGCACCACGTTAACGCTCCTACCACCGTGAGTGGAAATGGCCTTAACGTTATCACATTGCATCCTACATTTTTAAGGCATCTCCTTTATTGGACTATTAGTCGGGTGTTGCTGAATCCAAGCGTGCTCATGATCAGGATACATGTTCCCTGTCTTTGTGTGTTTAACTGTTAGCTGTGATTTTTCATACAGCGATTACATCACTTCTTGTTTGCATGCTTATGTTACTGCATTATGATCAGGTTCTACTTTCATCCTGTGGTGTAGAGGTGCCTGAAGATGTCGGTATACACTTAATGTTTTGACAAGTGGCTCATCCAGCAGAGGATAAACATCCTCTGTTATAAACACTGACATGTGTGACTACTGCATATTTAGTCAGTGTGTAGCCTACTAGCCAATTAGAGACAGAGTTGGAAAGGTCATCCCTTCACCATGCTGTTATATAAAATTGCAGAATAATACTTAATATGGTGAATCACAAGGGATTGAGAAGTAGTTTACCTTCGGAGACCGAAAAATAAGTGGGTGTACTCCGTATTAGTGTTGCTGTCAAAACCACACTAAACAAGACCGAGAAATTTAGAGACCGAGTCAAGACCAAGAACATAAATATCAATGAAAAATCATCATCTTGTGTACAGCAGGCGTGTCACTCACTTAGACTGTAACACCGGGAAGGGGGGATAAAGATAAAATCATGAATGAGTTATCTGTTTTGTAGAAATCAAAGTAACGACGTGGGAAAATAGCCGATCAGTGGTGGTCTTGACCAGTCTTGATTTAAAATCCGGTGTCCTCCGAGACCGAGACAAGACCGAGTAAAAATGCTTTCGATTTCGAGACCTTCAAAAACCGGTCTTGAGACCAAGACCGGTTTCTAGTACTACAACACTACTCCATATACCTGTGTAAAGTAAACCCTGCACTAAACCACCGATCTGCATCTCCAAAGAGTCTGATGTGATGGCTTCAGATATCTTGTTCAGGCTAGACAAGCATTATTATTTATTTACAATAATTTAAAACCCATAAAACGGCAGCTCTTCACACAGGAGAAGCTAAAGATACAGAATGATATGAGGGAAACTAACACCTGCGTACGAGTAGGACACATATCTGAAGTTTCACCCTCATAGGGAGAGCTGTAATAGTTAGTCAAATGTACTGTGTAAGTGAAACCATTTCTGTTTTTGGAAAGATTTCAGTGTAATTCCTCTCTCTGATTATCTTCTCACATTGTTTCTACCTCACACAACCAGAGCCTCACTAAATGTCATGCTTCAGCTGCACACTGGGCGATAAGGCTCTGTAATTTTTGGCAAGCTCTTTCTCGCTCGTGTTTGTCACAAAACTCGGTCTAGGTGGAACAAACACTAAAAGGCTGGAGTATTTTATCTTGCAGATATACATTTGGAGATATGTGGATGTCTAGATGTGGATGGTGTAAGGGGTCAGCACATGTGCCTTAAGGGAGGGTCTTTGCAGCTGCTTAATAGTACAGTTTCTGTAATTATTGTCACACTGACAGACCTCTTCACAGTCTCTCATTAAGGTTTCAGGGAGGTGAGAGAG
Organism: Tautogolabrus adspersus; assembly: GCA_020745685.1. Classification (NCBI taxonomy): domain Eukaryota; kingdom Metazoa; phylum Chordata; class Actinopteri; order Labriformes; family Labridae; genus Tautogolabrus; species Tautogolabrus adspersus. The sequence continues at coordinate 2,519,433 of CM036551.1, read as the reverse complement.
GGGAGAGACATTTGGTCGGCTTTCAGAGGAAGGAGAGCCACAGTCTGCAGGGAGAAAGATGGTGGAGGGAGACCTTCTTATTGGCAGGATTTGCCCTAAGGCGGATATTTATTTCTCTCCGGGCGTAGAGGCCAATTTGTTGGACATGTACCAATTAGCTGTTAGAAAAACCTATGGAGAACATGCAGCTATACTAGGTCACTATTCGTGTTATAATTGCAGTGATTTCGCTCTATTTATCCTCATCTGTGTCCTATTAACATTTCCTGTTGACTCAGATAACCTCTTACAGGGTCTTTTTTCATATCATTACTGTGTAGGCTTATGGAAATACAGGGAAGAGCCCTCTTGGTTTAAGATCCTGCCTTTGCCTTTTTTTCCTCGGTGCCTGTCGTTGTGCTAACAGTGGCCTCAAGCAGCCAAATATGTCGCCACAGCCTAAGGGAAAATACCAACTGTGCATTTTTTTTCCCACCATTGCCTAAAAGCTAGTGCAACTAAAAAAATCCCCGGTCAAATCACAAGAACAGCTACTTTTAGGTCGATTTTGGTTTCCATTGAAGTTGAGAAAAAGTTTTTATTCAGTTTCTGTTATCTCCCTTAAATTCCTTAATATTTAAACTATTTTCCACTTCCTCATATTACATCTGCTTTCAGTTTTTTTTTTCATTCAGACTTGTTTCTCCTTGACTGCCCATGCATGCTCGAGTGTTTGAAAGTTCAACAACACTACTTTCTATATGTTAGTCAAGGTCAGCTGCTGAAAAAGGAATTCAGCCTTTTGTCGGTACACAAAGACCAGGAGCAGAAATGGGAACGAACGACAATTGCACATTCTACTTTAGTGTACTGTTATCATAATCAAGTCCATCTGAAAACAAAAGCAAAATCATCGAGCACAGTCAGTGGTGTGACATCTTCTCTCACTTCTGTAAATTTGGAGGTCTGGGCAGCATGTGGTTGACATATTTGCTATCGTTTCTTTCTTGTAGAGTAAGTGATTTGACTTCCTCATACTACAGAAAAGAAGTGTGAAGTATTAGCGGTGTTTTTCTCCATCAGGTCATTACGGTTTGGGGTTTCTCTCAGTGTGTTTTTGTCGTGTGAAAAAGAGGATGTGTGTACTTTACTCTTACATAAAGTTGGAAACATCTGAGCAGCTCTGATGACTTTAAACCAGTTGTTCTGGTATGAAGGTCCCATATGAAAAAGCATCCAAACCTTCAAATAGCTATAAGACTTTAATGTTATTTAAACACCCATAGGACGACATTTGAGTAGTTTGACCTTCATCATATATAGAACACTTCACATCAGGAGTCTTTGCTCAACCAGGGTTGTTCACACACTGTGAGGATCAATTGAGTGGCAATTTACGTGTTTTCTTTCTATGAAAATAAACAAAGAGCCCGTGATCAGTAAACAAGCAAAATGCATGTCTTCAACTATGTGAACAAAAGTGAGAAAGCTGCATTGATTTTTGTCATTCTGCTGCGAGCAGAGAATACATGTTTAGCAAAGAAAGATCTTTAAATAGACAGACATAAGCTGTTTCCACACATGCACTCCTGAAAATATCTAGATCATTTCAGGAGGACTGCTCCTGAAAATTTCCTGACCTGGCTGTTCACACATGCACCTCACAGCGGGAGACTATCCAGCTCGGACCGGAGGGGAGGTCACCTGAGGCGAGACATGACCTAAAAAAAATAATGCGGAAGAGTCGGACGACGCAACAGAGTCCGCTATATGACGCTATAATGAGAATATTTGCCTTTATATGAACGCTACTCGTAGTTTCATGGAATCACAATATGAACTAAAGAGCGGAGAAGAACATACTGGAGAACTGAAAACGTAATACAGCCGTTTAATTAAGTGCACCGAGATCGTAGCGGTCTCAATGCACCGTGCACCGGTCACAGGATATAAACATCACCACCCCCTCCCAATTGCTCGAGGTGAATTCTCCTGAGAATATCCTGCTGCGTTCTCACATCAGCTCACTCAGACTTAATGCAGAAAAAATACAGGGGGGCTGGCAGGAGAAACTCTTAAGTGAAAGTCTGTGAAAATATCAGGAGTTTTTCAGGAGTTTTCAGCGAGTGTTAAAGCCAAATACTGTCTATACGGTCCTTCTGTCTTACAGCAAAATTAAGAACAAGACAGCTGTCTCATTCAAGACTAAAGCTTTAGTCACATGTAAATTACTTTTCCAGAGTAGAGTTACTTCAAACTAGTGTTGTCACTAAACATTTTTTCTGTGCAAATCTTTTGACAGCATGTTGGTAATGTAACCGAGGAGCTGATCAAACTGCAAACAGATAAACATGTTGGACATGCCAGACAGCCTTCCCCAAAAATCTGAGATTATTAAGACAATTTATCCGGCTTTATGTCCAGCTGCAAACTGAACAAAGACAGATCTGTCAGATATTCAGTCGGACTCTAAAATACGTAGAGTTGAACCAAGTCAGAAAAAAAAAATCTGGGTTAATCTCTTCAAAGTCTGCCATAGATGTTACCCGTTTGTCGTTACAGAACGGGCTGCCGGTGTCAAAGTCATTGCTAGAGAAAGTTTTTAAACCGCTTTGGGTACGATTATTTTTTGATTACAGCATCTTTAAATTTGATTTTAATGGCACACATTTTCACTTGTGGGGGTGTAACGTGCATTTTCATCAATCAGTGTCTTGTTTGAAACAAAAACAAAAATTCAGACCATAAAGATGATGGCTGTAGGTAAGCCATATCACAAGAAAATGCACTAAAAGAACTCCCAGTTCAGTCCAGTCCTCCCAGTGTTTATATCGTGTGAAGGCTTATCTCAGTCAGGCAGCGCTAAAGTGAGGCTTTCTTCTTTTCCTTTTTCTCTGCTATCACACATCTCCTTGATTTGAGCAGATTTTTTTCGTGGCATCACCTTGAAACCTGGAATGCCTCCTGCTCTCGAGATACTCAGACACAAGTTCCAACACGTGGCCCTCCCAGAGGTCCCAAGTGGCTTGTTTAGTCCTATTGTGACAGCACCCTGGGGCTCATATTTGCCAGGATGTACGAAAAACTGAGAGGAAGCCAGTGTATCCATTTCATCTCCCTGACACAGGCTGTCTGGGATTATTATCTCGCGGTTTACAAATGATCCCCCATTTGACTGCAACAATTTTTTTTTTTGCAGAAGGCTGCAGTTCCAGCAACATTTCCAGCTCCATTACACGGCATAGCCTGATTTAGGTTTTGTTCAGATCGTCTCTTCACTGACTCTTAATGCTACAATAGAATGACACCACCCACAACCAGACCACAAGCAGATTTATTGTACAGTAGCACTCAATGTTAGCAGTCGTCCTGCTTTGTAAACTTGGATTAGTCATTGGGAAATCCCCAGGAGCTCTTGGAGTTTGTGAAGTAACTCAGAGGTTCGTTTTGCTCTTGCCTTGATCCCAGATTGCTTGGATGTGGAAAGGCTGGACCTTTTGGCTTTAAGCAAAAAGGCCACCCAGAACAACAACTGGCAACTCCAGCAACCAGCAGGGTGTGGATACAGATGTGTAGGCTTTCTGATTTAGGTGTGGTTTGAGGAAATTGATCCTCTCATCTATAGAGGTATTATGTTCTGGTGTGGATTTGCTTACAAAGAAGAGGATGAGAGAGTCTTCAGGCTGGTAGGCTGCTGCAAAGGCCAGCCGCCGACTGTGTTGCGTTTAGTGCAGATAGTGGAAGACAGTAATAAGATAATGTGAGTCTGGCTTATGCTCAATTTAATTCCTCAAATGCAGGGATCTTATCTCTAAATTAAGCCTCTTCTGCATCATTGTAGGTTTACTGAAGGCATGTGACAAGCTGTATTTTAGGGATGTTTTGATCTGTCGTTCCAGGGCAGACACAGACCACTGATTTACTTTATTGTGACGTTTTTTTTCTTCATGTTGTTTAAGCTGCCGTATCTGTGAAGACATCACTTTGACTCATGTTAGTATCTTCCCTTTTTATTTTGAGCTGTTCTCACCACTCGACGGAATAAGGAACCAAACAAGAATGATTGGATGACTTCATTTTTAGACATTTGTGAGTCCACACAGACAAAAACATGCAGCTCAATTTGGAGTTTTGTGAAATTCTTCATGTTGCGTGGCATCTACGCCCCCATAAAAACAATCAAGTCAGCTGATTGTTGCCTGCTCTCTAACTCTGAGCTAGACGGCCGGTATATTCCATTTCACAATATGCAATCATAGTCAATAGTCTTAGAGAAATGGGAAGTGAAAAAGAGGAAGTGAAAACTCTTTTGAGCAATCAATGTATATTAAGAAATGATGTTTTAAACGGGTGTTAAAGAGCTACCAGATAAGAATCGGTACCATAGATTTCATTACTTTAGATAAGTGTGTCCAATAGCTTAAAGTAGATTTCACATGGGAGTCATTTTTATGCACTACAACATATTTCAAACTGTGGCGTTTGTGTACCATTTCACAGATTAGTTTTGAGCTCAGAGGGGAGTGGGCCTTTTGATGTTAAGTTGGCCTTTAAAAAAAAAGCTTTAAACTTTTGGTGTTGGTCGTTGCTATGAGAGTAAATCTCTGGCAGTTCTCAAAGGACATGAGCCTCGGTCTATTTTAGGCCATTCCCAACTGCTGAGGGTGATCCCGGGGGGTGAATAACCAACTGCTTTCACACACTCATGAGCATTTGTGCTGAGCCAAACACCAGTGGCCCCTCTACCCTTCATTAAGGTTCAATATGATGTCGTTTCCAACTGGGGAGCATCATTTTTATGAGGCGTTTTAGTTAAAGTTGCTCCAGAATCTGATCTCTCTTCTCTTAATTGAGCTCCATTACTTGCATCATTGCAGAGCATAGATAGGTTATCTGCATTCAATCAAGAGGTCAAGCCTGCACTCTGTCAGATTGCATCACTTTCCCATCGTCCGGTCACCCCTTGTGTCCACACTTCCTGTCTCACAGCTGGCCTGCCAAGTCTCCCATGACCCTTTGCTGCTATGCTGCTGTTTTGTTTTGAGAGAATCTAGGACAGCTGGGATGGAAGATGCAGTCTCACGGGCTTTAGCTGCTGTGGTAGGATGTTAGAAGACAAAATACACACACTAGCATGTTTCCGTCAGTCCTGCAACCGTCAGTTTCCTGTGAGGCAGACCGGCTCCCGTTTGCCAAAATGTGAGTTTTGGTGTTAAGTTGGAGGAAGTGCAGCAGTGCCAGAGGGGCTGAGTGAGCAGTGAGCATACAGAGCACATTCCAGAAGGCAGCAGAGGCTGTGATTTTAGCAGGCTGTCACAGGGATTAGGTTACTCTGTCTGCCTCTGTGAGCTCATGCTGTTGCTGTCTCAGTGCCTCAGCAATCCTGTCGAGCAGTGGGACACTATTTACCCCCCCACCCCTGCGAGGCAAGGATCCATAATTGTTCTTTCAGGCTTGTGTACAGTATCCACTTGTCCTGACTTCATTTTTACAGAGAACTTTCTGTGTCAGTCCAGTATTTTTAGGGCAGTGTTTTCCTGGAATCCATGCAGAAGTCTTCATACTCATCCAGTCATTTCCTCCTAATGCATTTCTCTGGTATTGTTTCCTGAGATCATGCATTACAAAACAAGCCACTGGGTGTGCTCTTTGACTACATCTCCCTACTCGTTCTTGAGGAGGGTTGTGGCAGCAGCTGTAGATTGCAGGAAGTGGTTAACTTATGTCACTGTTGTTTCATAGTAACTTGCAGAGATGCTCTCTGAATCTCTATAATACACTGATGTGCAGTTGTGGTTTGTGGGTTACAGTGCTGCGTTCAGCCTCTCTGAATTGAATTAACTGGCCTAAACGTGTGCTCTGAAAATCACAGTCATAAACCATTAACCCCCGTGTTGAAGATAACAGTGCCAGATTTCGGTTGGTGGTCTTTTGCTGATTGGAAACAGTTGTGTGACAATGTTGGCACTCTTGAAAACACGAGTGGAGTACTGATAGGAACACTGGTTGACCTGTCGCTGGCCTACAACTGCAGCAGATAAGTGGATCTGCGTTATCAGCTTGGTACTCACTGCTCAGTAGTTCACAGCACTGACTGCAACTATGCATGACACAAGTGGGCTACTTGTAGGCTACTACTTGTACACATAGTCTGTGACATAAAATGATCACTGCAGTGCAAATAGAGTTGAAGCTTACATTGTTACCAGTGAATTTTTTTTATGATAGAAAGAAAACAAAACTACTGGGGCGGCAGTAGCTCAGTCTGTGGGTACTTGGGTTGGGAACCGGAGGGTTCAAGTCCAGGTGCGCACAAAGCCTGGAAATTGGTCTGGTAGCTGCAGAGATGCTTCTTCATCCTTGCCCCTGAGCAAGGCACTGAACCCCCAACTTCTCTGGCCCTCTTTTATGTGCAGCCCCCTCACTCTTATATCCCTCCATTAGTGCATGTCTATAGGATCCTGTTTGTGCATGTGTGTGTATGTTAGTTTTAGACAGCTACTCAGACCAAACCAGTAGTTAAAGGAAGAATGTGCGACTTTTTGATCCAGTAGATGTCGCCCTTGAGCATCAGCATTAAACCAAAACAAACAACCAGCTGTTGTTGGCCGACACCTCCACTGTTCTGAAGCCTCCGCTCTTCTCCAGCGACACATCTCCAACCCTTCTCCCCTCACTTTGGCACGAAGGAGTTATCAATTAGAACGAACAATAATTAAGCACCATTAAGCGCAAGCGGCGGACAAAATTGTCCTTTGCTCGAGCTGCGATTGCCTGTGCTCGGCATTGTTGTGTTAGCAGGCTAATGTTAGCACACTTTGGTTAGCTCGTAGCTTCACATTACACATAAATTGACACAGAATGATTGAGATCTAAAGACACTTACGTGACATCCAAATAAGCAGTGAGTATGTTCTTCTTCTTTTCTCTAGTCCTTGATTAAAACAGCTTTATACACAAGGCCGTCCCGTCCATGTAAACACGACTCTGACAACAGTACAGGTGGCGAGACTCGGGCTTCTCACCCGTTGAAGACAGTCATGACTCAGAGAGACATTTAAACAGGATAGACTTGATTTCTGCTTTATTTATGCGTAAAAAATGACGCACATTCTGCCTTCAGAAAGAGGTGTCCTTTAAAGGGCAGGAAATTGTAACGGGTGTTAGTCATACTTTTATAACATTTTGTAGTTCAAATTATTTGTCAATCAAGGTCAAAGATTCAGGGATAATGAGAATTATAGTCAGTCAAAGTCCTCAAAGATACTGCTGGTAAACCCCGACAGTAACCAGCAGCAAACAGCTTGACCACCACACGTCTCCTTCAACCACTGAGCTCGTGCACACAGATGTTTTTTCCCTTAATGTCTGGTACCCAAGTTATTTTTAGAGCTTGACTTGCTTCATCTATAGAACCAGAGTTACTCATTACAGAGGTCATATGACGGGGAGCAGTGAATCATTACATCATCACATCTGTGAACATCTTTTTCTGATTTACAAATCGTGAATCCTTTTTCTGAATGCTCGCTAAACGAAAGCTTTTTCTTTCATGTCTGTCTTACAGATGTTGAATGTGTCACAAGGAGACACCATTGTGGATGCTTTTGTTATTAATCAAACTGACCTTGTGACAGGAACACAGCCCAACGCTCGTTGCTCCTTAGACTCAAAAAACGGGTCTTAAATCTGTAACAAGTTAGCTTCAGTGGTTAACACACTGAAACTCTGCTGCAAATACAAACATTTTTATTTCATTTTTGTAACGCATCGATCAGAAATGCACGATATGAATTGTATTGAGCCAATAACCGATACTGACCTGCTCCCATTTTAAAAAGTTCATGAAATGCACATCTTGGGGTCAGAAAGGTTCAACATGTAGTCAGCAAAGATGGGCCTAAGACTTCAATTCTTTAACCATTTAAAAACGTGAATGTTTTCACTCTGCAGGTAACCGATGAGGCACAGCGTCTGGTATAAGCACGTAGATGACGAGCCTCTGTGTCCATTTCTGCTTCAAAATAACCAAAAGACTTTCTTTGTAAACAACGTGGTTTTATACGTTCACGTTTTCTTGAGATTTTATGTTCTGTCCATTCCAGGGAAGACGGGGAAAGTGAGCTACTGAGCTAGCTTTATTTCTGTCCATTTAGTCCTTTAGCCTTTGGGCTGTCTCTTGGAAACTTTCTGCAGTTTTTCAAATGCCTGTGGAGTCAGCGCTACGGTTCTCACCTTTGCCACTCAATGCTAGCGGCTGCTGCTGCTTCGTATTACTTTAATACGTCTTTGTTGAGATGACGACTCTTCAGGTGACTTAAAAGATTTAGTGTGTTGAAACTTGGTGACTTTTTATCTCCAATCTGAATCCTTGCGGCTAGGGCTGGGCAATTAATCGAACAATTAATCAAAACCGACATTCAGAACCTCTAACCGACATAATCTTGCCCATGTCGATTATTTAGATTATTTCAGTCACGTGACGACACGTCCAATCCGCGACTTGGAAGCAATGTCCGTCGTTTGGACACATTTTGTCTTAAGGGAAGACGGCGCCGAACAAAAAGAAGTCAGATGTAAACACTGCGGAAAAACTGTTTGCAAGAAATGCAAGTTATTTATTTTCTACTGTTATTTTCTTTAAAACTGAAATGTGTCGCTTTCATTTCAAGCGCTGAAAGGGAAACACTGACTTTATGATATCATTAGAAACAATGTCCCAGCTTTAATAGTTGAGTATATTTACAGTAGAGACCATGTCAGTGAACTATGAGGGCAAAAAACTAAAACCAAATAATCGTTCATTAATCGTAATCGAAGTCAAATGTTCAATTCATCGTGATGTTGATTTGAGGTCATCTCGCCCAGCCCTACTTGCAGCACATGTTTTTCAAATTGCAATCACGTTATTCTGCACTGACACAGGGCCAAACATCCACACTGGTGACGCCATGACTCTGCTGCAGCTGTGCTCCTTCTTCTTCCTCTCTTGTGTTCAATGGCGGCTTGCATGCCGCCACCTACCGTGTTGGAATGTGTCGGCTTGTTAATAACTAAATGAACACCGTTATTATCGGATGATTTTAACGGTTTGAATTGAATTAGAGCACTAATTAAAAGTTATAAAACATTCCTAATATCGACTGATACAGTGAATCCCTAATGTTGATTAAATTTGAGAAAAACAGGAGCACAAAAGCTATGAAGCCTTGATCAGACTTGCTGACCCATGCTTTTATTTAATGTGCACTGTGGGTGGGGTCAGTGATGGATTGGGAACCTGTACTTCTGCCAGGCAGCAGAGTAAACGGAGCTCCACTGTGGATGTGCCATCATTTGAGCAGTTTGACCCGTCTGACCTCGCGTTTAGTGCTTTGGGGCGGCTCGTGGCCTCGGCTCAGTCTGGAGCTGTGGCGCGATTAGCCCCGAGCATCTGTCGCCCAACTTTTTGTGATCCTCCCTCACATCTGCACCATCGTAAGTCACGGTCGGTGTTAATGTGCACTTAGTGCTCAGCCAGCCTAGACGTGGGGGGTGGTGGCTGTTTAAAGAAGTCGGACTGGGGTGCAGTGCGCTCTCTGAAAATGGAGCATGATCTAAAAAGGATAGTCCGACATTAAGGATTCTATTATGTGTTTCAGGGAGAGTGTAAAGTGGGAAGAAAGATAGTAAAGGAGGGATGTTGTAAGTGGAGAAGAAGCACATATACACACTCGTCAGCCTCTTTGGCAGATTGCTATCCAGCCCAGCCCAGGGAGTGGAGAGATTGTTGCCTTTGTCTTGGTGAAAGAGGCTGCACTCGAGGAGAGTAAATCAGCTCTTTGTTTTTGTCTGCCGCTCCCTAACATGTCTGCCAGTGTTCATTAATTAAAGTAGACATGGAAAAGAAGCAGGCAATAACATGCCATGAGATAAAACCACAGTATACACCCTAATGTTCATGGTAAACAACGTCAACAACACCCTGACCAAGGGGAAAATCCCCCCCTACACACACACAGACAACAGGTGCCCCCTTTAAACTGTAGAAAAGTTTATTCAAGTTTCAGCTTAGCTCTAATCATGGTCATATTCTAAAGAGGAGGCGTAAATAATGCATGGCACTATGATTATGCTTTCAACAACTTTTCTTCTCAGGTCGTAGCTGATGCTTATTTGATGTTTACTTTACTCCTCTTGGCTAATCATGCTGAAAGTTAGCTTGGCTCCTTATGTTTGCCTAAGATCAGGTTCGGGGGCTATCTCAAGGCCAGCTGCAGCTGAAACTTAGACTCTATCCTTCAAATAAAAACCAAGAGCCCTCGATCAATGAGGTCACTGTCTGGTCCCTGAAGACAAGTCCGGGAGGGGGGAAAAGGTGAAACTCCATCCACTCCCATGACATCAGAGCAGCTAAGTACTGCCTCGCTCCTCCTGTGGTATTAACCTCGGCATAGTCTAGCTGTGCTGAATGCTCAAAGAGTCATAAGACCAGTTGTTGTGAATGTGCTCATTGTTTGCTTGTGGATCGCTGAACTCACCAAATCATACTTTGAAAACGACTGGGAGGGACTTGAACGTTCTTGTGATAAGAAACACTGCAGACAATGGGGCCACGCTTATAATGCAGATCACATAATCTCAGCATTTGCATACGCAGCACACTTAGGAATATTTATAGGCCTGCACTTCATTTAAAGCAATATCCCACATCATTAGTGAGAGAGAGAGCGAGACTCACTCTCTGATGTTGCTGCACTGCTGACGCACTTGTGCACCTCTTCTTTTACTTTCCCGTCACACTAATCTTCACCATCTTCCTGGCCCCCAGGTTTGGGTTTGATACCTAATACAATAGACAATCACTCGACCGCTACTGAGAGGAAATCATCCCCTCTGTACATTTCTCAAGAATGTGGAGACTTACGAGATTGGCTTTATTCTATCTGGCAGCTGTGAGTGTTGCAAACAGAAAAGAATAGCCATTTATGTCTGTTATTATAAGAGTACAATTGGTTACAGGGGAAATGATGTCTAACCAGACTAAACTTTGGAAATGGTGACTGGCATTTATTCAGGATTCTTGCCCAGCTAAAGTAGCATTGGTTAACACATGCCACATCAAGGCATGCATATCCTGTTAGTGCTGTACCACATTGTCAGCGTCTTTCAGCTCTTTTAAAATGAAATATACATACATCTGATAAAATATTAAGAAATCTTTGGAGGAGTCGATCTGTAATTCTCTTGCGTTGTCTGTGTTCTTCTCCTAGGTCCACAGAGACGTCCCAGAGCCCTTGAAGTTCTCAGCTTTGATGCAGTGCAGGTACAGCTATTTATTCTCAAACACAGTTCTAAATTTACCTTTTGTGTGTCTCTCACAGCACCTCATCATCGTGTCTGCAGCAGACAGCGAGAGTTGGAAATTGAAATGCAGATGCAGGGTTTGTAAACGGAGAGAAGAGACCGTCATGAGGGTGCACAGATAGGCCAGATATAGTTAATTTACTATTTTTTAATGGAATAAAATCCGATTGAGTCATTCTTATTGCATAAGTAACTGAAAAATGTCAGCATTGCTCACTACTGCTATCGATTTCCAAGGGGAAACCCTGTGTTTCTTGACTGCAGCAGAAATGTGTGTCATCGTGTTGGCCTCATCTTTTTTTCGTGGGTGGAAACTGACACTTTCTTTATGACTGATACTGCTGATAACCCAGATTTACTCACAGTAGTAAAGTAGAAAGATTTCATGCTCATTGATTTGTTGACATGTTGTGTGAACTCGGATCATCCCATTAAATCTGACGTCCCTTCTCTGCCGTCTCAGTGAACCTGCTGCAAGATGACGGAAGAGGTGATTGTCATCGCCAAGTTCGACTACATGGCTCAGCAGGACCAGGAGCTGGACATCAAGAAAAACGAGCGCCTCTGGCTCCTTGACGACTCCAAGTCCTGGTGGAGGGTTCGAAATGCCACCAACAAAACGGGCTTTGTGCCGTCCAACTACGTGGAGCGGAAAAACAGCGCCAGGAAAGCTTCTATCGTCAAGAATCTCAAAGACACACTAGGTAACAACATCATTGAATATTACTCATTACTAATTTGAGTGAATTGTAGGAGATGGCGAGAGTGCGTACAACATGCAGAGGTATTTGCACTGTAAACATTTATACATCTTCTGTCAGTCTGACTTGCTTGTTGTTTTATATTCAGCTGAAATAGAGCAGCATCAGAGCACTTTCTTGGCTAACACTACCTCTACATGTCGTTGACCACATTTTTCTAAGGTAGCCTGTAACAGCCTGCACAGGAAGAAGGTCTCAGGCTGATTGGTTGAAACGTGAGACCTACTTGCTCCTCACCACACACTTAAACTGAAACTGCAGTATCTAGATTAGAGTGTCTGTGGTGAATAGTTAAGTTTTCCATTTTGTCTCTGAAGCTTGCACAGAGGTAAGGCAGTACTATACTTGATTTATTTTAGCTGTTCCTCGGAGGTCGAGTACTGATGCTAACAAACTTAGTATTTCATAACTGTGGGGGGAAAAAGGCAATCTAGCCAGTCTGTGTTATGTAAACAGATCTAAATGTCTGTACTCTGTGTTTATGTGTGAGCAATCGCTGCAGTGTGTGTCCTCCTGCCCAGTCCTATGAGGACCAGACGTGCACAGGTGTTGTCTGCTCTGTCAACACAATAGTTATATTTCTGGGCACTGCTGTTTGCCAAGGACCTTGTTCTACCAGGAGCAAGCCAAAAGTAACTGTGTTTGTAAGCCAAGCTTTCCATTTGTCTTTGCTAAATTCCCCCTGCTGACAGACGCTCATGATAATTTGGGATATACACTTTGACCACTGGCATTCGCTCTGGAACAAAGGCAATTCATTTAGCCTCTGATTTCACTTCATGATCATTTTAAGTTTCTGATGCTTTTTTACACTCTAATCTCTGAGTTGTTCTGCTCTGCAGGGCATCACTACCCCGGCTAAGAGCATTATAGGATAACCACGTTTGTTGGTGTGCTTCGGCCATGTTTGTTTGGCAAAGATCTCATTCGATTAGGTTGAAGGTTTGTGTTGTACAATAGCATTTGTTACAGAGACTTAAAGGCACACCAAACGGGGCTGTGTGCTAATGACCTTGTTTTATAAAGGCTTTGGGTTGTTCTGACTGTGATTATGATGCATAACTCTTTAGTGTTCTGGTTTTTTTCATCTCATTTCCTTGAGGCTAAACTACAAAGCCCAAACCAGCACCTTCTGTTTATAGACCTCTTTTGACGAAAACACATTGTCAAACCACACGTGTGAGACCGCCATCACATTTCGCCATATCTCCTCTCTCATCTGTGATGTGGTGGCGATTGCATATCACAGAGTTGGTTGACCTGTGCGAGGGAGCCCTTGGCCACCAGACTGACTCTTCTGTGCACAGAGGAATAAAAGAAGAGTGGGTTTTTCTTTCTTCCAACCAGAAGCGTGTCATTCATTTCTAGCTTTATCACACACTGCAGTGTTTGCAAAAGAGTTATCTGTCGGACATGTGACAGCGGCTTCCTGTTAGCTGTGCAGAGTTGTCTTTACAGTCTGTATGTTGTGGCGTGTTGTGACACTAGGGCAACACTTTGAGCTGAAATGCCCTGATGAAATATGATACACGAACAGGAGGAAACTTTCTCGTTCACTTGAATTCACTTCTCTAATAACACTAACTTTAATTTACGAGACTTTTCCTCTCTGTTGTAGCTGAACTTGAGCCTGTACGTGTCTGTTTTGCCCCCAAGTGTGCACCTTTATTTGTCTGTTATGTATTTTGAGTGTGTGTGTGTGTGTGTGTGTGAGGCCAGGTAGGGGTTTGTGTTGTCATGCACCATATCCACAAACCTTCCAACAACTTCCCACTTGTCACTACCTCCACTGATCAAATAACCTCAGGTGAACAGCTGCAGGAATGACACACAGCGGCACACACACGCACACACACACATAGGCTCAGGTCTCATAAACCTAATAAAACGCAGACTCTAATGTTAAACACGAATAAGCCAAAACAAACGAGCCCTGTTAAACACACGCTAGCTTGTTAATACATCACCTTCATTTGTCCTTTCCATGATCGGTGTGTGGTTATGTTTGTGGGAGAGTCTGATGACCACACTTTCGTATGTTATGTGGGAGGTATTATCCTTTTTTTCTCTCTCTTAAAACAAACCTGTTGCTAGGTGTGGGGTGGTTTCATCATTTGGAGGAATGTGTGATCCCTCTGCAGATGACTGTGTCGGAGGATTCATGTTTCCTGGGTTTGTTGCAAAGTTACGAGTGTGTCTCTACAAACAGCGGCAGTCATGTGACATTCGAGCACTCACTGACTCACTCAGCCGTTACAGCGTCTCCACAGATCCCTGCAGAGTGTTTTTATTTAACTACCTACCCTCTTAAGAATACAAATCTGCTGCTAAATGTAGATTAAAAAAAGCTCCTTCACTTTCCCTATATCTTTTTTCTGTCATCTCTTTTTCTTTCTCTGAGTCTGAACTTCACCCCCTCCTCCCCCCTTCTTCCCCTTTCCATGAGGCCTCTGTACTCTGCCTTCCAGAGCTGCACTAGAGGCCAGTCTCTCTCTCTATCTCTATCCCGCTCTCTCATTGGCTAAGCCCCAACCACATGGTCACTGAGTGGGCCGCCCTGCTCCGCTATCCTGCCCCAGCTCTTCTGGGTGTTCACATGGAATAACTCCACAGCTGCAGTGGGAAGAGAGTGAGGGGCCGGGAGAGAGACAAGAGAGGAGGGAGAGAGACGGCGAGCCCAAAATGGACATGGCTAACCTATTCAAACATTTCTTTCGTGAGTTCTCCACTTTTTCTGGCCGTTTGTTAGAAGTTTTTCTGACTTCTTTTGTTGTTATTCAAGAGGTGGAGAGAACTTTTGTGCCTTTTATTCTCTCTCTCTCTCTCTCTCTCTCTCTCTCTCTCTCTCTCTCTCTCTCTCTCTCTCTCTCTCTCTCTCTCTCTCTCTCTCTCTCTCTCTCTCTGACTATGCAGGAGTGGTTGTCAGTTTTTTTCTGATTTTTCTCTTTGGTCATGAGGTACTTTAAGCGTCAGGTTTGCCAAACAAATGTGTCATAATTAGAGCAACAGGAAACTGTATATTTGTGCTGACATGTTGAGCTGGCAGACAGAGAAGTAGAGAGGGAGTCTTCTTAGCAGTGTTTTGAGGCTGTGTCTGTGTGAGCGGCTGCAAAGACTGGGTGGATATGCTTTTGAAAAGCCTTCTGCTGAGCTGAAGCCTGTAATTGCCTCAGCAATCCTTCTCTGTCTCTTTCTTTCAAACACACACTCACACAGATACACACACTCTCACACAGTAATCCAACTTCATTTCTTTTTTTTTTAACAAGAGTTTGCACTAGTGATTGGGCTGCAACTCGACGGATTATCATGCTTGATTAGTCCCCTCTCTGCCCTCTTTCTAGGAGTATCTAAAGACGTAGCCACAGTCTGTTTTCTTTTATGCTACCCTCAGGGCGAGTTTTCTGGGAGGGTCCTCCACCCTTCCACCCCACCGCCACTCGTGGGCTACAGCTGAAGGGACGTGGGGTGCTTATGTAGAACACTGTAGTCATTGTGCGGGTTAAAGGAGGGGGTCTCTGCTGATTGATGGGACCCGGGCGCCCATCTCCCGCACCTCGCTCGGTTATCAGAGGAATGTCATAACCTCGACAGCTCCGAGGGCCATGGATACTTTACAGCCACACTGACACACTTTTTCAAAAGGCCCCGGCGCCCACTCGCGCTGTAATCTCACCTTGTAACTGTTGAGTGGTATCTCCTGTCCCTGCCTATCTTCACACAAGTAGTGTGTCTGTGTCTACACGGCTGAGGAGAACACAGCGACGAGCTAACAAACCTTGTGTAAACTGAGAGCAGTTAGCCTCCTCTCCCTCTCTTTTTTTTTTTCCTCTTTCCCCACCCTCTGTTTTCCTGTTTCTCAGCCTCCCCAGCGAGCGGAAACTCTAATTTGAGCCACATTTCTCCCTGAGCCGTTTTCTGAGGAGTCCTTGCCAGAGAGGAAGTGAGAAGTTAGAAGGAAGTTGAATCATTGTGCGGGGATCTGTGTTGGTGGACTCCCCAGCAGTTTCTGTCCCTCCTTTTCCAAATGGCGCTTCTTTTCTCCAAACCACCGCTTAACGCTCCTCAGCCAGAAAAGGAAAGACGTTATGGTTATGACGAGATTGACGGAGAGTTGTCAGCGTCACGTCAGGCCTCTTGTTCTGCCGTCTGCTGTTGTCTCTTTGTTTTCCTGTGTCCTCTGCAATTAAGAGTTGCTCAAGAGGAAGTGAGCAGTGGTCTGGACTTGTTGAGGACCAGCCAGCTATGATTACATAGTTTGTCCTGTAGAAGAGGTGAGGTGTAAATTGATTATTTGTCTTCAAAATAGTTTAGCAACAATTTTGATATCGGAACAGATCGGCATCAGGTCGATGACAGGTATTCAGTTTTTGTTTGAAAGTTTTTTGGGGGGGCTTTTTGCCTTCATTGGAGAGGACAGCTGAAGAGAGACAGGAAATGTTGGGAGGAGAGTGGGGTGATGACATGCGGAAAAGGGTCGAGGTTCGCTGCAATGAGGACTACAGCCTCTGTGCACAGGGCGCGCGACATAACCGCTAGGCTATCGGCGCTCCAGGCCTCGTCTACACTTATCGGCGCTCCAGGCCTTGTCTACAAAGTGTGTTAAAATAAAGTCCATCACAAGTTTCTTGAGCCATTGTCCAGTAAAACAGAAAATCAGTTTCCTGTTTTGAATGTTTAAGAAAATAGAAATATTCCCATTTGACACCAGTAAAGTTTTTTTGTCACTTCTCCCAAGAAGAGATTTAAGTATTGACTTTTAAATTATTTTCTTCTTGGTCTACCAACATGTGTCTTCATTCAGAGTTTTTCTGTCTATTTGTTTAGTAAAGGTGACGATTAAAACCAGAAATATTATTTGTTACTGTGTCAGAAGAGCCCAGAGTATCAATCCTTCAGTGTGGCCTGATTTGAAATCAAGTATTTGCCTTTTCAAGCACCCAGACTTTCAGTTTGGGTTAAGCGGTACGTCTTATCTCTGGATTTTAGCGACACGTCTTGTCTGGAGAGCAAGTGGCTTTTCAAAATCACTGGTCCCGCCATTTTAAACTTCCTCCACTTTTGATTCTAAAAATCACAGTCAAGAATTTACTTTAATTTTAAATCTATTCGCTGTCACTCTCCCTCGACTCTTCCAGGGATTTCCTTCTCTTTAACATTTTACCAAACTAGTTACGGAGAGAAAACCCTCGCTACACTCAGTTCTGAGTGTGAAATGAGTTTAGTGACACGAGTGACAGCAGTGAAGCTGTCAGAAGTAGCTGCCCTCTTAGGACACTCACGTGCACACGGAGGGCGCTTATGAAACGTTGATGCTGTAGCCGTAATTAACAAAACGATCTCACAAGAATCACTGACAAAGAAAAACTATATCACAGGAAAAGCCAAGTGAAATTTTGAATTATGTGTCACTGTTTTTGCTTTTGTTTTTGAGTCACTACTTTGGACTAGCTAGAGGAAAATAGTCTGTAGTAGTGGTCTGCTTTATTTTGGACCAAGCGGTACAATCAGCTGGCCCAGAGTCTTTCAGTGATGGTCTGTTTTTCACCTTTACTGGATAGGACAGCTGAAGAGAGACAGGAAACGTTGGGAGGAGAGAGTGGGGGATGACATGCAGCACAGGGCCGGGTCGGATTCAAACGCACATGCTGCAAAAAGGACACACCATAACCGCTGGGCTATCCTGCGCCCCACTATATTCTGTTTTAGTCGGTTTCATAACCAGATAAGAACTCCTCACAGGAGCTTTAGGCTTTTATTTGGATTGGATTTCACTTTTAAAATCTTTAGCTTCAAATGGAAATAAGAAAAAGGGTTTTCCCCTCAAATGAATGTTCTTCAGTATTCAGTGGTTCAGTGCAGTTTAACTTTACTGAAGTGTTGATGCTGAAGTGAGGGAGAGTTGTTTTAAATTGAGGTCACCAGAAGAGAGGTTAACAAAAAGTAGGTCAGGTGAAAAATGTCAGACATCTTAACAGATCAAGATGCTGACGATGAGAGTGAGACGATCATACCAGTGTTGGTACACATTCTAGCTTCATCACAGATGAAGTTTCGACGGCTTTCATTTATACCACTACCTGTTGTTACTGTCAGGAAGTGGTGACGTGTAGCCCCTGACAGCAACCCTGAACTTTAAAGACCAAAAGGAGCCGGCACCCCTATCTCTCCCCCCCCCCCTCTGCTCCATCACAGAGACTGACGGCTGCCTGTGTTTGAAGTCTCACACGGCTGAAGTTGAAAGAGCTTTTTGCACGTTTCCTGTGCGGCCATCAGTCAGCCGTGTTAGCAGCGTGATTGAAGCTGTCAGCCAAAACCTTTCCAATTGAAGCTTACGCCAACTCATTGTTTTGAGCGTTCCCTCTACTTTGTTTGACTCACTCTTTCTTGACTGCACGTGGTGTCATTACATTTAATGTGCAAGTCTACGACCAGACCATATGGCTTGGGGTTGCTGCGTTACGTTACGTCACATGTCTGGTGGATGCAGGTGACACATTGTTGTCGGACTTTGAATTGCCACGGGCACACAAGAGTCTCACCACTGATTTCACGACTGTCGCTACATAGTAATTAGACAACCTGGTAGAGAGTATATCCCAGAGATCACTGACTCTGATTTCAACGGTGAGATTTGGTTAAAAAACGGAGTGAAATCAGGTCGGTCTGACCTCTTTTAAAACAGCTAAACAATGTTGTCGTATGATTTTGAAAACGTGTTCATTTTAGGGTGGAATAGGAAATGACGATTGTAGCGGTTTAATGCAGTAGTTGGAGAAAATCCCGTCCATGCAAAGACGTGGTTTGGACCTTATTCTGTTCTTCTTACAAAGATTATAAATCGGCTGTGTGATTTTAACGAGAGCGGTTCAGAGGCTTTGTTTGAGCAGAGAGCAGCTTTAAACGTTTCCCTCAGAAGAAGAATTAAGACTGCGTGTGTGCAGCTCTGACTATGAGGCAGAGAGACCCCCCGGTGCTGACGTGATCGATTGATACCTGACGGGAAAGATGGAGTGAAAGTATCCGGTGGGTGAAGGTGGTGAGCGGGGGACTTTCATGTCAGCAGGCGTGAGATCCTAATTAGACTCCTTTATTTATGTTGGTGACTGTGATGCACTGCTCGGTATTACAGACACGTTAACCAAAGATATGGGCTGCGACTTGAAAATCGATATTAATACATGTATGAATGTGTGAGGAATATCGTGACGGATGCAGATTTCCTGGTTTAAACAAAGATGTTTAATATCTTCACATAGCCTGTGAAAACGTCCTCTTTTAAATGTCTTTAAAACGGGCAAGTTCTCACTGGAATTACTCGTCTGTGCTGAACACGCACATTTTGCTCTAAAATATGAACATTTTTTCATTGCTGATGATGTTGCCCCAGCGACCATGTTCGGTTCAAGTGCAGGGATGTTCCGACACTGTCAGACAGCCTGACGCGGGGTGTTGTCGTCCACAGAGGAAGAGCGGTGGAATGGAGGGAAGCTGAGGGGTCGAAAGGGCCCTGGCAGACAATGGCAGGCCAGCCAGCATGTGTTGGCCTAAGTTGAAAAACAAAACCACTTCCGGTCTGTCACTGGCAGCCAAACAAACTCCCCGGCACTTTCTTCTCCTCCCGCTGGGTCACCTCATCTGTAAACAAAAAGTGAAGTTTTCAGAGAGCTTTATCGGAATGCGTGTTAAGCTCTCTTGTCATTGTGTGCTGTGATTCAGTGCCATAAGACCTTCCTTCCTCTGCATCCTTCTCTCAGGAAATGCACAGGAAAAAGCATTTGACGTCAGAGCGTTTCCAGCCCACAGCGCTGCTTCATTCCTCTTCAGTCATTAAGATGTTCAGGTAGCAGCAGAGTGGCGGCTTCTCTGTGGGTTTCCAGAGAAGAGCTCAGCTACCACACATCTGTGCATGTGCACGTGACAGTTTCATGCATTTGGCAGCATTCAGGGTTATCTCAGATCTTTTGTTTGTCTGTTAACGATGTGGCAAAAAAGGAAATTGAAATGGAAATCCATCGTCCTCCTGACTCATGTGAAACATTTACTGAATCGCTGGAGCTAAATATGAATATTTTAATTAAAAAAGGTTAAAATGTGCGATATTATACGTACCTGAGGCCATGTTTTTTATATTGTATCATAGCGTAAGTTACCCTTTGATTCCCCTCCCTATAGGGCTGCACAATAAATCGTAGTTCATCGTTTTCACAATATCAGCGTTCGCAGTAAACACACCGCAAAAGTCTGAAATAATCGCCATAAAAAAAGATGAATTTGACTATTTAAAGAAGAAAGTATTCTCATTCAGCATGTGAACATTAGTGTGAACGTTGTACCTGCTGGAAGGAGACGAGTGTATAATCATGCTTTCACAATGAAGCTGTCACATGAAGCTCAAGCTAGTGATCAGCGACCTTCAGAGAAATTGTAGGGGTGGAAAAAAATCAATTCATGTAAAAATTAAGAATCTTATCTAATAAGATTTTAAATCGATTTGGTGCTAATCAGTCACTCCCTGCTAAGTGCTAATGCTAGCTCTTACATTCAGGAGAATGCTAAATAGAGCAGCAAGAAATTCAGCCAGTCTTTCAGATGACTGGAGTCGATCCTGAAGTATGGACGAATTCAAAAATAGACTTTGAATCATGAATCCAGAATCATTTAGAATCGAAAACAGATTCTCAATCGAATCGTGACCCCAAGATCCGAAAATTGAGCAGACATCCAAAGACTCCCAGCCCTCGCCTATTGTGTAAAGAATTGCAGCAGAAACTGAGTTATAACTTATATGGACATTTCATCATTGAAATATTGAACAATGTAAGCGCACGTTGGGTTTCTTTTTTCAAATTTAGATCACAGAAAGAAAATGTTTCACTGCATTGTTTGTTTTTTTCCAATATTGTGCAACCCCAGTTTTCAGATTAATTCAGTTTCCATTTCTCTTCCTGTAATTATTTAGTGCTGAATTCACTTTAATAAAGCCGGACCTTGTTTTGTAGATGTGAAAGTGGAGAGTCTGTACAGTACTGTGGCCTGCTGGCAAAATGGACTTTCCCCTTAATGAAGTGTTCCCAGAATCCACCCTAATAACTGCTGTTGTGTCTGTCACAACAACAACGAGTCGGCTCTAAAGTGACCTCATACTGCTGGCTCTCTGTAGACAATGAGCAGCCTTTGAAGTCGAATCCTGTACATCAAAATAAAGAGAGAAAAAAACTTGTATACTGGCATTAATGGTTTGCACAGTGTTGAGGAAGGTCTTTCTAAAATGAAGGTTTTTAGTGTCGCTGGTTGAGCTCAGTCGGTAGAGGAGTCTTCTCATGTACAGATGAGAGGCTGCAGTCCTCATCAGACTGGTCGCAGGTTAGACTCACAAATTTGACGCCGTTTGCTTCCATCATCCTCCGCTG
The DNA here is from genome assembly GCA_020745685.1 of Tautogolabrus adspersus. NCBI lineage: Eukaryota > Metazoa > Chordata > Actinopteri > Labriformes > Labridae > Tautogolabrus > Tautogolabrus adspersus. The sequence continues at coordinate 2,497,934 of CM036551.1, read as the reverse complement.
TGTCTACCCACATTTCCAGCCACTCTACGGCTGTGTTATCCAAGTAAAAAGCAAAAGCAAGTGTCAAATGTTTAGTCATGAAAAGAAACAGTTTCCCTCTTTATTTTTGTAGTTCTGTCGTTTGACGCTCTTTACCGATGTATTTTGAAACATTCAGCCTCTAGTTAATCCCAGAATGCCATGAAACCTGCACAGTAGAGGTCTGTATACTTAAAAGGTACTCTCCCACGTACAGCTCCATTGGATCACAAACCCTGGCAGAATATCAAAGAAGTAGCTGCCAAAGTTTGTCACCGTCAGTTGAGCAGAATGCAGCTGTGTCCACCAGCATTGTAGAGCGCGGCCTTTCCTCTAAGCAGCGCCATGCTGTGTTCTGTGTGACAGTCTGCAACACTGCCACACAGGTGAATTCTCAGCAATTAACCTCCAACAGCATGACAGATGGGCCCTTAGAGAAGCAGATGCCCTCAATAACAACCCCTTATCTTCCCCCAGTCTCGTGTAGCTGTGCAGGCAAATCCCAACTTCCCTCTATTGCCTCAGCTGAGATTGAACATCTAGTCAAAGGCAGCTGTTTGTTGTTTCTTTGTTGCTTTTGTAATGCAAAGTGTAACTGAAGCAGGAAGCAGCCAATAAATCCCTGACAGGGACGCTGATAAGAGCTGTGTTACCTGGCCTGGAGAGATAAAATATGACACTCTCAGTTGTCTCCGTCTTCAGCTGGAGCTAGAGACACTTTATTTATGTGAGCTTGACCTTTGACTTTTGTTTGGAACTAACTAGGTCATTTCCAACTGTGCACATAAGACATCCCGGGGCCTGCACCTGCACAGACATGTTTGCTTCCTCAACAGGCACATGTGATATTTTAGCTGTGCATGCTGTGTGTGTCATTTTAAAGTACATTACAGTGAGAAGTTTCTTTGTGTGGTTTAATGAATGTGGGAGAAACATCCTACCTAGTTTTAAGTCTTCTTCTTTTGGCACTTCTCCATGTCAGTTGTTAAGGCTGCACAGAGGCATAACTAGACCTTACCTCCACGTTCAGACATCAGCTCTTAACACCCTGCCTTGAGTCTGTAGTTATGTACAGTGCTGTGACTAATAACAGGGTCTACCTGGAAGCAATTTGACGTCGGACTCTCAGCGCTACCATGAAATTTGTCTGCACTCCTTGAGTCACGGTTACAATTCATCCGTGGTGAAACAGCTTCAGTTTAGCTCGAGACAAATTAGTCACGTTCCTTGCGAAGAAAACAAACAAACACACACACACACAAACCGTCATCACAGCAGCGTCCCGGAGACTACACCCTGCCCTGATGTGTAATTTAAAAAAGCTGACTTTGATAATGCAAGCAAGACATTTGCAAACGTAATCAGAATTAGTCACTAGTTCTGTGTGATTATGTATGCCCACCAGACTGAGGATTAGACGGACGTTGATACCAGTTAGGCCACAGATCTGCCGTAATAATACGTCACATTAGCTGTGCAGGAACTAGCAAAAAAGCCTGCTGTGCAAGCTTCATGTATAAGAAGCAGCTATCTGGTCTCTTGGAAAATTGGAAGTAGGTGTGATCTCTCCTCACTGCTAGCTCCACATGTGTTTCATACAACTGTTAGCATGCCAGGCTGCTCTTCCAGTAAGACGAGGACCTCTTCCTGCCAAAGCTCTGCCTCCGGACTACATAACCCAGGAGCAGGCTAAAGAGCCCTGGTAATCCCCCTTCTGTTAGCCTCTGGGCTGTTTTAAAGATGCCAGAAGGTTGACTGCATGTACGATAACATTCACCCCGTGGTCACTCCCCGTTGACTGGCTGACATTTGGCCTGGAAACTGAAAGGAAAAAAGCAAGTTCTCTGCAACACCACAGCTGATAAGGTCTTGATAAATAAGCGCTTTTTAATCATCCTAGCTCTGCGCTGAAGTCAAACGGTCAACTCAGCAGGGTGCTCGGACTGTAATGGGTTTTGAGGAGCAAAGGGGGGCGGGGGGTGAGGACGTAGAGGAAGGAGGAAGGAGAGCTAGAAAGGGCAAGAAACTGGATGGAGTTTTGTATCCAGCTGCTGTGCAAGCAAGGCAGCAGGTGTCTGTGCAGCCGAGGTGATTAGCACAATGTGATTAGCAACAATGAAATGTGACTGAGGCTTTTTTAAGTGCAGTTCAGTGTGAGGCAGCAGTTCTTTGATTAACTCGTGCACATTTTATAATTTGAAGAGGATTTATATATCCCTGCCAAAACAAGTTTCCATCCCACTCTTTTTATTTCACCACACGACCAGCGTTGCTTTTTTTGTTTCCTCAGAGTCTCCACCTAATCCCCAAGAATGTATTTGGGTTTGGAGTGTGGGGGGTTAGCCCACTGCAATGTGGAAAAGCAGTGATTTTTTTTTTTTTTTTTTAACCCTACTTACCCACCCTTCCTGTATTTCAGCACAACCCCTAATGCTTGTTACCGCCGCCTGCTATTTGTCTGGGATTTTTTTCCCCTCCTCCCTAAACTTTCAGCGTTGTTTCAGTGATGTTGGTGTGGCTTCTATTTTTCTGTCATACTTGTTCCACATCAGTGGAAAGTAGGGCTGTCAAAGAATATTCAAATATATAATCGGATGTGATTAATATTCGGGGGGAAGTAGAGCACTGGGACAAATGCAATCCTATCCTCATAATGACGCATATTTAATTACTACAGATACAGGAGATTCTTTAACCTTTTAAAGTGACTACAGAAGCGTTGTACTTCCTTTTAAACACGCTCTGCTCTCTAACAAGCAAACGCCAAACGAACCACCTGCGGTGACAGAGATGACGGAAGGGATCCTTGCTGATCTGGAGCAGCGGTGTAGTGAGGAAAAGAGCGCATTTATGGTGCTAAATAAGGCAAGTTATCTGGATCCGCGCTTTCATCGCCTATTTCATTTAAAAGAGGGACAAAAACGGGAGGGGCATGTAGCTATGGAGGAGATGATACAAGTCAGGACGCAATGAAGAGTGATAACGGGCTCGGTGCTGAACAAGATCAGCAAACTGCTGGCTAAGGGGGGTGCGTTTGAGAGTGTGCGTTCTCAGTTTGAACACAAAGCACGGAGAGAGAGAGCGTGTTTGAGAGACAGATCGTGGTATTTAATGAAGGTTTCATGTTATGAGACAGTATTTTATTAGTTTATTTTGTCATGTGTAAGTACAAACAAACATTTGAATGGACATGTTTATGTTGAGATAAATATACCCACACATATAAGTACTTGCGTGGTTGTGTTGGTTTGCCCTCTTGTGCACATAATGCGTAAAAATAGAAGCTTGAATGGTTCGAACGTATGTGTTGGTTTATAGAGGGAATATTCGAAACACATTTTTGGCCAATTTTGACAGAACTAGTGGAAAGATCTAGAAAATTGTGATTCCACACAGAGTAGAGATGCACCAGTCCAACATCGGCCGATATCGGCACATCTGTAAATAATGTGGCATGAGCTGATGTCAGTAGGCGATGGTTATATGTTGTGTCGTATCAATTTAATGCTGACATCTCGATCACCTACCTGCTGATTCTGAGAAGAGGTTTTTCATGGACAAACTGAATTGTTTGAAAAAAACGTTGAATTCTGCAATTTGTTATTTCAAACATCTGTATTGGTATCAGCCCTGATTTTCACAATCGTTGCATCCCTACAAGAAGACCTGAAGACCTGTGTGTCTGCTGATTCAGGATGTCAGCTGCCTTTTTTTAATCAAGTTTCTGACCTTCTTCACTGGAGGTCATTCGATTGTCGATGCTGATTTAACTTCTGTGAACTCTTACACATTTCCTTGATTCTTTTCTCTAGGAATCGGGAAGGTGAAGAGCCGGAAAGGAGGGATGAGAGACACGGCTTCCAATGCAGACACAGACATGTACGCAGATAATGGCGAGCGGCTGTACGACCTCAACGTGCCGGCGCTGGTCAAGTTCAGCTACACTGCAGAGCGCGAGGACGAGCTTTCTCTGGTGAAAGGCACACGGGTGGTGGTGATGGAGAAGTGCAGCGACGGCTGGTGGCGCGGCAGCTACAGCGGTCGCTCCGGCTGGTTTCCTTCCAACTACGTGACGGAGGATATGGATGGGACGGCGGGGGGAGGGGGCATGGGTGGGCTTGGAGACCCGGCAGGATCGCTAACGGAGAAGCTGGCGGCTGTTGTGAACAGCACCACCAACGGCAACCGTGTGATACATACGGTCCAGGCGCTCTACCCGTTCAACTCCGATAACGATGAGGAACTGAAATTTGAGAAGGGCGAGATGATGGAGGTTGTGGAGAAGCCAGAGAACGACCCGGAGTGGTGGAAGTGTCGTAAAGAGGACGGACAGCTGGGCTTGGTGCCTAAAAACTACGTCACTGTGCTGGACTCCACCTCCCATAAACCCGGAGCAGGGCCTGCGGGGCCGCCCACACCTGACTGTGACTACATCTCGCCCTCAGGCAGTGGGCGCTTCGCAGGGAAGGAGTGGTACTACGGGAAGGTGACGCGCCACCAGGCGGAGGTAGCCCTCAACCAGAGAGGCGTCGAGGGAGACTTCCTCATCCGGGACAGCGAGTCATCGGTCAGTAACCTTCACCCACCCATCAGTGATTTGTTCGACATTTTTAAACAGCATACACAACCTTACTTTGAGTAGTTATGGCTGTCCGAGCTAAACGATGACAACTAGCAGCCTACAGTAAACTCTGATGATTGTTTGGATGCTTTCACATTTATCACACACATGTCTCGTTTGTTTTTAACCATCTTGATGAAAAATCAAAATAGACTCGCACATCCCTCAGTGGGTGCTGGATCCAAAAAAGCAGACAGGTGTAAAGAAGCAAACAAGGTCGGCACCCCAAGGAGCTCCTGTTTGATGCTTTTCTTTGGTAGCTGATTAGAAAAAGATGAATTTCAGCTGTGTTGGGTCACGTCTTTGTATACTTAAGAAGGCGACTCACTAACACACTTTGAAGGATTTATTGACCCGTGACGTTTCGAGCCAACATGCTCTTCCTCAGACTTTAAATAGGAGCTCTTAGTTGTTCTAAAAATCTCACAAACTGCAAATCCTCTACAGAAAATGAGCATGCATGTCCAGTATGCAAAGTTTAATTTTCAAGCAGTGTTGTTGTCATACAGGATGAGAAATGTACTTTTTATCTTTTAACTAAATTTGATATCTGAATCCAAACCGAAAAGATAAATATGATACCAGAGGCAGAGTCAGCAGCATCTTTAATCTCAGCTTGTAAACACAACATTCAAACTGGGTCCCTCCTCCTGGGCTCATCGCCACCAGACGCTCTCACTCACTGCAGGACGTAGTGTTTACTATCTGTACCAACACTGCATGCTACCGCACATTAGCACAAGCTAGCCGCCGGTGTTTGTCACCTGTCTGTCCAACAGAAAGCAGACCAACTCCCAACTGAGGGTAAAAGCCAACACAAGGTTTACCCTTGTTTCGGAACGACCTTTATCTGCTTGGCACCAGCTCCCCGGCCCAGAAACATCCCGTGTCAACCAAAACATAATAAAACAGTAAAATCCAGTCAGAGGACAGAGTCTCTGCAGACACAGTCACCACATCACATGTACGGAGGCCCAGAAGGGATGATTGAGCAGCTTTACTTTAAGTAAACAAGTCTATATTTTATGTTTTTATTTGTTTTAAAGTGACTCACTCTCTTTAACTTGTGTTTGCCCCCCACTTTAAAAGATGCCTTGACTCTTGATATAGAAACGACAAAGACATTTAATAAACTGTATCAACACAGATCATTAAAAAACTCCTGTTTCTTCTTCTTTCACAGCCAAACGACTTCTCCATCTCCCTGAAGGCGCAGAGCAAGAACAAGCATTTCAAAGTGCAGCTGAAGGAAAACCTTTACTGCATCGGACAGCGCAAGTTCAACTCCATGGAGGAGCTTGTTGAACACTACAAAAAGGCGCCCATCTTCACCAGCGAGCAGGGAGACAAACTGTACCTGATCAAGGCCCTGGCTGCCTCCTGATCCCTCTCTGCTGCACACACACACACACACACACACACACACAAACACGCACTTACACACACAAATATAGATCGTTAACTGCATCCATGTATACAGATACTTAACACCAGAACACACACTAACATTCAGACTCCCAGCCTGAGGACTTAACACATCATCAGGACTTTAATGCCCGACTTGTGAGCATTCCAAGAGGAGGGATGGAAAAAGGAAAGGAGAGGAGGACACTGAGGAACAAAGAGACTATGGACTCCTGAGAGATGACTACAGACCTCTTGGTCGCCTATTTTAAATTATCCAGATGTGTTAGGTCATAGGCAATGCCATGTATTTCCACCTCGATATCTATTAGAGTTGCATTTAGTTTCTTTTGTTTGTTTTGTTGATAATATATAATCTTTTTAACAGTTTCTTTTTAAAATGTGACGATTTTTAACTGTATCCAACACACACACACACACAGGCATCTTTCAAGCGTTAGTCCCGCCCACAGAGGTCTACACTGCAACTCCGTTTGTGTCGTCCGTCTTACTTCGTTCTTTACGCTTGTGGACACGCTAATCCACGTCTTCTGCTAACTGCTAATCATGAATAAAAATTAAGTGACCAAAATATATTTATTGATACGATTCTGTTAGGATCACAGTCGCAAAAGGACACTCATGCACATCCCTTTTTTGTTTTTTCTTTTCGCATTTAGGAAGTCTTTTTTTTCTCCGACAGAACTGCTTGCCTCACATATTGCTGTATCCATATCATGTGAATGTTACAAAGCTGAGGCATCACAGACAGGTGGGGGAGGGGGTCTTTAAAAAGAGAATCCCATGACTTTGCATGCATGCATGCTAATGGGATAGCATCCTCCTCATGCCTTCACTGTATCCCCTTAAGGAGAAATCGCCGGTCCACATTAGTGATTGCGAGGTGTAGCTGTGAGTCTGGAGGTCATGTGAAGAGTCAAACAGTGTTTTCCCTGGTTGTCCGAAAAGCCCCCTCCCCTGCTGGAGTTTGCCTGACAGCGTCCTCTCAGAAAGTGTTGCCAAAGGAGATCTCTCGGGGATAAAGTAGGATGAGAGGCGGAGGAGCTGGTTGTTAAAGTGCAACCTGCCTCTCAATCACCCGCCAGTTCTGCAGGAGTCCGCATGGGAAATGGAGGGACAGTCCAGGCGGTCCAGAGGATGATGTCATTGCTTCAGAATTAGTGATCACTGGAGGGAACGGAGGGTCAAGCAGGGGTCGTGTTTGTGTGGTTGCAGGGTACTTACATCAAGCTAGAAGACGCCCTCTTCCTCGAATCAGAAATGACTCCTACAGGGTTTCTTAATGGGCAAAGAAAAAGCGAACTGGTTTAAAAACCCGGAGATCTCCACATTTACTTCCATAAGAAGTCTGAGTTTGTTTTTCTGATGTAGTCAGTGTCAGCAGAACACATGGTTTGTATTTACAGTATAGGTCTCAAGTGAGTGGGCGTTGTTTGAGTGAAATCAGACCAAGCGGAGTTGAATGTGGAGGTGCAGCTAGCTAGCATTAGCGCCTGCAATCAGAGCTGCAGCAGCGTTGGCAGGGAGCTGCTGCAGCAGCGAGGCTCAGGGAAGACGAGGATGATGATGAGTTCTCCAGCTGTTGAATCAAGCGCAGAGAAAATAAGAGAGAGAGGAAAGGGGATTTCATAGAGGAGGAATGGAAAAATGGGACCATTAAAAAAAAACAAGAGCAGGATCATATAGGGAGGAGAGAGGATCTGGATTAGCGCTCCCAGTCGTTACCGGGCGGGGAAATCTGAACGCCAGCCAACGCTGATGCATCACAGCAGAGAATAAAAGGATTTCTGGATGGCAGTTTTTCTAGAGGGCTTTTAAGGTCTAATGGGTCGGAGCATGAAATAGTCAGCAGTGCTACACGAAACATGGGTGTGACTCTTTACTTTCTCCCGCTCTCCTTCTCCAGGTTACTGACAACGAGTGAGCATGTTGGAGCTGCAGAGGATGCATTTTTAATCATCAGTGAAGCAATTAGCTTTCAGTTTGATTGGATGGCTTTAAAAAAAGGCAACTTCTAACCATAAACATAAAGTCTGGGTGAAGATCTTTTTAAAAAACACATTCCAGGTTTAAATTCTGTTTTGAACAGAATTGTAGCAACATGGTTCAACATGTCACAGGATTGGTCGTCAGTGTTGCTTGATCTCTTCTTTATTTTGGACTTGAAACCGTGAAGACTGGCTCAGTTGAACCTGTTTGTTCTGTCTGACATCCGTGCCTGTTCCCCTCCTTCTGTTTTCACTCGCCACAATAAGTATTTGGGTTACAGGAATCCTGTTACGTGTCGTTTATTGCACCCAATCCCGAGCCGTTGTATCTGTGCCATGTTTTATTTTTTTCTGGACAACTTCTATCAGCAACCTTTTTCTTGCTTTTGTTTAATCGGGTGAATTCCCTCCCTGGCTTCCAGCTCTGCAGCATCTGCACCATTACGCCGAATTAAAAGTGACAAACGCCAACGCCATGTGCCCCAGTTTGAAGGATTTAGGAGATGTGTTTTTGTTTTTGTTTTTTTAAATGTGCCTTCACAGCTTTCTGTCAACCAAAGGTTTCCTGCACCTTTAAGTATTCATCTTCCCACGTCCCTCGTCACTGACACATGATTTGGTTCAATCTTTGCATGTGCGTCACACGAGCTCGATCAGCGAGCGATATGTCGAAGGGTGTCCAACGACATCCTCATCTAGACTGAGGCTATTTCCTAATTTAAAGCTCTCTTTGTTGACAGAAGCTCCAACTGTTTCTTTTGTTGTCATGAATTAAATGCCCTTTTAGGCAACATCGTGTCTAGTTTTCAAGTGACCTTAACTTTAGCAGACTTCATCACTTCCATGAAACGGTGAACGCCTACATGAACAGTATAATATGTGTCGTTCATTCAGAAGGAGAAGCTCCCAGGTGTGATCTAATCACGACCTGAATCTCACGTTCAAGCACCTCAACTTTAACGGTATCACACGTCGTTGGGCTGTGAAGGAACTGTCAGCGTTTTGAACATGTTTCATATAAGACATTCACTTTTGCAGTTTAGCCACTTAAATATGTAAAAAAAGGAAACGTATCATCAGTGCTTAAATGTTTAACTTGATATTCAGATCCAGACGTTCAGCGTCTCCCTGCAAAGATTGGAGGCTGCATGAGCAGAGCCTTGTAGCTGTGCAGGAATGATTCAAAATCTCCTTAAAGGACAAAGACGTCAGTTTGACGGATATTATCAAGAGTGTTTATTTTATGTTCTCAAACTATTTCAAGAACTACTCGCAGCTGGAACCTCCTGACTGCTGAACAAGCCGGAGATGCTCTCTCCTCGTCCCGTTGATTTCTTGATAATACTCCAAACTAACCGACTCTGTGTTATTACAAATCTGGTGCTTGAGTGCTGCTTACATCTCTACGGTGTTCTTTGTCTCGAAAAAGCTTTTTTTTTTGTTTTTTTTCTGTATGAGAGAAAGTGAAGAAGAAAAAAAACAGATCCATGCTGTGGAAAGAGAACGGCGGTGCTGTGAAATTTAATGTCATGCTCTTAATACTGTTTGTATGGATGGATGGGAGATCGTCTTCAGGTGTAATAATTTAGAAGAGTTTATTAGAGTGTTCAAAAGACGTAATAAACGATAAAAATCAAACAGTTCATGTGTGGTTTTATGTTTGCATAATGTTTGAATTCTCTCACAATGTCGCAATCTCCACTTTCATTTGACCTAAAGCAGGACTTTACTGAGTTACGCAACATAGGCCTGAAATACACACGCATGCGCAAACACGACCTGTGGACGTATTAGTGGAGAGATGTCAGAGTGGGGCTGCTGCACGTGGAGCGCGCCAGAGCTTGTTGGGGTTCAGTGCCTTGCTCAAGGCGACCTCGGCTGTCCTCTGGAAGCGACCTGGCAACAGAGGCGCTGCTTGTCAACAGGCACGGCAGGGAACTGCTTGGGACCCCAGGCCAGTAGCTGACCCTCCAGGGCTGAAAAACTTGAATCCACAGCAGTGGATGAAAATGTGTAAAGTTTGCAACGACAGTAGGAAACCTCCCTAAGGGGGCCCCATCTGACAGCACTCAATCTTAGAAATGTAGTAAATGACTGAATGTTGCTTGTCTAGCCTTCAATATGGAGGATGTTTGAGGGGAATTATTTTTGGCCTAGGGCCCCAACAGGCTCTACGGTCACCGCTGCCTGGCTCCTCTCCCTCCATACTTTAGTCCACACCGGGACTTGTACCGGCGACCCTCCGGTTCCCAACCCAAGTCCCTACAGACTGATCTCCTGCCACCCTGCACTTGTTCTTCTACAAGTCCTCACTGATTGAAAACAGAGCTGATTATTCTTCCCTGTGCCTCCTCTTTGATTTAATGTTTTGATAAAGTAATCTAAATAACTGGGACACATTCTACAGGCAGCAGATGATCCCTGTGAGGCCGGCTCAGCCCTTGTAGTCCTATTTATGATACATGCCCGCCCCCTGGTGGCCATTTCTTTCATTACATTTCCTATCAACACCCATGCTAACCTCAGATGAGACGTTTCACTAAACAGCCTCATTTTTGGTCACTTTATTTCACTTCATTCTTGAAAAATTAAACATATTTTTAATATTTAAATTAATATCTTTTATATACAAAATATGTTTCCAGTCTAGAAGGTTTGAGAGAGGAGGGGGAGGGAGGGGGGGAGGCTTTTTGTTCAATCATGGTCATTAATCACATCAATCACCCTCAGTGTCCAAGCAGCACGCAGGATCTTGTTGCACATTTCAGACAAAGTGGGTTTGTTTTAGTTGTTATGTAACTTTCCGACGTGTCCAGCCAAATCTCACCACGCCGTTACAGGGGCGGACCTCGGTTTGTTCCGGCGTCTGCCACAACAGAACAGCTTGAAGCTCTCCTCTCGAGCTTCACCAGCGTTGGTCCAGAGGGAAAGATTCCCATGAGGAACAAAATATCAGGATGGAAAATATTCGTGCATTAGGGGATATAAGATAATACCACAGCAAGCATTAAAGATGCATTATTTATAACTACGAGTCTTAACCCTGCTGATGTCCAACACAAAGTAGTTCCTACTTAACACAGAATGTATCAGTACACATCAAGTTATTGTTCTCATCAGACACACAGAAAGCAAAGTGCTTGACTTTACGTTTTAAGGCTTGATCAGAGAATGATTTCAAGTGCTGAGGAAGACAGAGCAGAGTTCCCTCTTCACGTTGAGTCTGTAGATCTGTGTAGTGCTACAAAGTCTGAACCAAAGCTGCTGATCCAAGACGAGAACCAGAGGGAGCCTGACACCAAAGAGCTTCTGCTTTAGAAGTAGAGGAGGTCGGATATGGCGCCGGGCAGATGTGTCATAATCTGCACTCTGATCCACCAGTGCGGCTCCGTGGGGTTGTATCTTGTGTACGGACGCTTGGACATGAGGGCGTCGGTGATGTCATCCAACACAGGAGCAATGCTCTTCTGTCCGCTGTTGCAGTACGAGCGCATCAGAGCCATCAGCTTCTCGAAGTGGGCCTTCCCATAATCCTCCTTCACCTGCGATGGGGCTTCGTTCCACAGCTTGTTGGCCGTGCTGGCGACGATGTCACGGGTGAGGATGCCCGTGGCCACGATGAAGTTCCCCGGTTCGATTACGGAGACTCTGACCCCCCAGGACTTCATCTCATAGCGGAGGCAATCAGAGAAAGCTTCCACGCCGTATTTGGACACACAGTAAGGCGAGCGCATGACGTTTCCCATCCTGCCGTACATGCTAGCCAGGTTTACAACGCGGCCTGGAGAGAAAAAAGAACATTTTAGGATATATCTTCTTAAACAAATTCTCAATTTCAATCAACAGTAACATAGAACAAAATAATAATCCCTTTCTTTGACCACACAACGACTTAAACACGGTGTATTCTTATCTTCAGGTCTGCTTCCTTCTGACCTTCTGACCTCTATCAGTCAGACGGGGACCTTTTCTTACTGTCGTTTCCAAAAGTCAGAACTGAACTGGGGGTTCAAGGTGTTTAAGTTTGCTGCTCCCTTTACTCTGAACGAATCACAAAAAGAGCTGAGACTTAACGAGCTGCTCTCATTGGATGATTTTAAGAGGATGTTAAATGAATGACTTGTTCTCCCTGATGTGTTTGTGGATGATCTAGACAAACATTGGCTGTTTAAATTTGTTATTTGTGTCTTTTAATGGCTAATAATAATTTTTTTATTTTTTGTATTTGTACGGGCTGCACGGCGTTGCCTCACAGCGAGGAGGTTCCTGGTTTGGAGTTTCTCTGTGTGGAGTTTGCATGTTCTCCCCGTGCATGCGTGGGTTCTCTCCGGGTACTCCGGCTTCCTCCCACAGTCCAAAGACATGCTCGTTAGGTTAACTGGTGACTCTAAATTGCCCGTAGGTGTGAATGTGAGTGTGGCTGGTTGTCTGTCTCTATATGTCAGCTCTGTGATTGACAGGCGACCAGTCCAGGGTGTGACCCCGCCTCTTGCCCACTCACAGCTGGGATCGGCTCCAGCCCCCTGCGACCCTGACTTTGTACGTGTGGCTGCTCGTTGTTTGTGTGAAGCTCTGTACATTGAGCTGCTGCCTGTCTCGAACTGGACGCTCTTAAAAAAAACATTTTTAATCTCAACGAGTTTCTTTCCTGGATAAATAAAGGTTAAACAAAAGAAGAAAATGTAATCCTTTTTTGCACTGCCTCAGTTTTCATATTAAGTTCCAAATGATGCTGTAAATGAAAGTATGATTTGACTATGTCGTATTAAAAGCTTCATTTTGCTTTTCATAAAAAGGCTTAAAATAGTGTTTTCAACTTCAGGCTGGTTTGCATAGTTAGCATTCCACTCAGAAATCACGGGACACAACTTATCCCTTAACTACAGAACTTTCTGTCCAGTAGAAACTGTAATAACTCTCATAATCATTCACGAATAACTTTGGAAAATGTCAAAATCCAATGTTTAACTTTGTCACTACTGACATTTTGGACACTGTTTAACTCAGCCAGGTAGATCTGTAACATATCAAGTGTTCTTTTCCAGCGGCTCACCTTTGGCTCTGCGGATCAGCGGCAGAACAGCTTTGGTGACCCTGATTGTTCCCCATAGGTTGACCTCTGACACCTGCTTGTAGGTGTCCATGGAGGTGAACTCGACTTCTCCGAATGTCGACACGCCAGCATTGTTCACCACAGCCCACAGACCTGAGACATGACCACAGACAGGCAGTGAATGACAGAAACAATGACAGAGACAGTGCAGAGGGTTTTACCTTACCTCTCTCCGAGTCCTCCAGGTTGTCTCGGATGTATTCTGCAGCCTGGTTCACCTGCTCGTCACTGCACACATCCAGCTGGACTACCTTCATGCGATCTGAGCCAAATTCCTCCAGCTCCTTTGCCCCCTCTCCACCTTTATCCTGCAGGATGCACGACATTGAGAACAACATTCAAAACACAAACAACTCAAATGAGCAGTGGGTTTTAATCTGTACCTTTAGGAGACATCCAGCGAAGACAGTGAAGCCAAGTTTGTGCAGATGTTTGGCAACTGCATGACCAAACCCACAGTCACACCCCGTTATAAACACGGCTTTTCCCTTCACCTGCACAGAGGACAGAAACATAGGTTATTTTATTTAACAATAGCTAAGGCTCTACAGGATTAAACAAACATGTTTGACTTGAGTGTAAAGTGCAATACGTTAAAGCATCCCACGAGTTAGTAAAACATTCAAAGAGTTCAGGCTTCAGTACACCATGTTTAAACATTAACAGGGCGTCAGATGAGTTGTTAATGTAGGAGACATGTTCATAACAATCCCTTTTATGGATGTAGCTCCTTTAAAAACATGTTTGCAAAGTGATTTGAGGGACAAAGCAAAGGCAGGAAGTCAGGAATGAAACAGAAAAAGCATCAATATTCAGATAAAACGGAGAGGAGTCTGCAACATGTGGAAGCATCAGATCCAGAAGACTATGGAGGACAAAGACGGAAGTATAGACTACAGGTCTGAAAGGGTTAATGTCGAGTAAAAGCAACACAAGTGAAGGAGTGAATAGAAGAATAAAATCAGTCTTTGCACTGTGGTAGTGCTGCATGTCTTTCCTCTATAATACGAGCCATATAAACCTATACTCATGTAGTCTACGGGAGCCTAAATGGGACATTTGTTGATTTCCGTGTTGGGAAATAAGAAATGCATACTGTACCTCCACCACTCCTCGGGGAATTCTTGGCGTCGCTACGTACAGCACAAAAAGTAAATAAAGAACGACTATGCACTCGGTCACACTCGTCTCCGGCAGTCCCAACATCCTCATGGCTGCGTTCAGCAGGGCAGGCAGTCCGAACCCCAACAGAACCGTGAGAAAGACCGAAAACGAGACCAGCAGAGCCACTCGTAACCCGGGCAGCGGGGCCATCTTGACGGAATGGTAATGATGTGTTTGCTGGTTTACTTCCCTGGAAAAGGTCTACATCACCCAACGCGGGGTCACGGCACGCCCCCTGGATCACATCACGCCCCCTGGATCACATCACCAAAAAGCCCCGGGCTGCGTTCAAAACGGAAAATGTTGTCTGGATAAAAACGTCAAAGCAAAGCGCACGAATGCACCAACGGAATGACAAAGAATGACTTCCCAACTCGGAAACTGGGACTACCCGAGCAGCTCTTGAATGCAGCATCAGTCTGCTCAGAGAATGTCAAAACTAGATTTGCACATATTAAATAAAATCATGTTAAAACATTACTGGGAAATCTACATAAAGCTCTTTACAGTCTTAGGCTTAGATTGCTGCTCATCGGGCATTTGTGGTCATACTGTATATTTGTACACTGTAGTTGATTCAGTCCCTGGATGTTAAAGAGGACATATTATCCCCCTTTTCAAACCCCCTGGGGTCTAAATGAAACATCTGTGCTGTGCTTTGGTCAAAATATAACATGAATCAAGCACTAGAGGAGGTTTGTGACCCTGTAGAAACCAGCTCTCTCAGAACGCTCCGTTTTGGTGTGTGTGTCTCTTTAAATGCAATGAGCCCCCCCTCACCCCGGGGGGTGTGCCGACCGGTGCCAACAGGAGTTCAGTGTTGAGCTTCCATGGCAACTCATCAGCGTGCACCCTGGGAAAAACATGGCTGCCAGAGACAACACAGGAGGGGAGGGTATTTGTTTTGACCAGAATCCCACTGTGATGTCACAAGGAGAGCACATTTGAAACGGAGCATTTCTCTCTGTGTTGTAAGACTTATGCAGACCACAAACAAAGGACTGGATGGGTTTATTTCACATTTTGTGGGTCTGTAGACACTCAGGTTACCCAAATATATGTTCAACAACACTGTACAAGTGGATTTTTCATCATATGTCCCCTTTAAAATTAAAATAAATAAAAAATGTGCAAAACAAGAACATCCTGTCTGAGCTAATCACTTTTACAGTGACGGTCTCTAATGCAGAGGTGCTTTAAATGTTTTGATAGAAGAGGTCATAAGGTCACACAGACTTCAAAGAGCTTAGAAATGGCTGCCAGAAGAAGCAAACCTGAAAAGTTTCCAGTGGTTAATATTCTTACCTTTAAAATCCGGAGGTTGATAGGGATCAATAGAGTGATAAGACAGGCAGACAAATGTAGACGATGTTCAAACTCAGGCATTGAAATATTCATGTGTATTTGCAGAAACAGGAAGTCACATACACACCCATTCAAAAAGCCTGTTTTTACAGCAGACATTAACATGTTTACAGCCTGGTTCAAAAAACCAAACAGGTCTGATTAGCTCATGTCTCGATCGGCACACACTGTACGGGGGGTGAATGTTTTGATGACTCATCAGTTTTGATTTGATGAAGGATAAGAGTTATTCACAATAAGGCGTGTAGCTGACCTGATTGACAGGTGGGCGCGGTGTAACGGTTTGTCAGGAGGCTTAAAACCCGCCATCGATGGGACTCCAGCGCCCCCTGCAGGAACAGATGGGTGACGTCACTCAGGCTTCGTCTGTTAATATTCGACAGTCTGTGATCAGAACGCGTTTGAATACTGCAGCCCGCATTTCGTTACCAAAGGGTGTCGAGTATGCACTCAAAACGTTCACACAGAACACATCAGCTGCATCAGATCCACCCAGGCCTCCAGGATGATGAAGAAAAACACCTGAACCAAACAAATACTTTTTATACTTTTAATATATCCGGATGAAAGATTTAACGGTACATCTCACATCCAAATCAAGTTTCAATGCAAGAAAGTTAGAAAACTAATCAGCTGCTATTCTAGAAAAGACGATGATGGCACTAAAGAGAGCAGAGACACTAAGGCACTGAGATCACGTGTACACATACGGCTCGATGATCACGCTATGGCCTCTAGAAGTGCAGTAATATGTTAATATATGACTGTTAATCTTTAGACACACAAAAGGCCCAGTTCAACTTGTGTCAAACTAAACTGCTCAAATTATAATGCAGGTAAAAAAAGAAAGAAGAAGGTGTAAGAAGTGTTTCCTGTTTGTCGTCACAGTGTGGCCGAACAGATCGCCGCCAGCCGGTAAACTGAATAATGACAGCCTTGCATAGACGATTACAGCCGCTCATATTAGGGAACTGTTTCCTCCATTTAAACGGCTCTGTCTTTGGAGTACGGGGAAGGATGCTGCTGCTGCTGGTGCTGCTGGTGCTGCTGGTGCTGCTGGTGCTGGTGGACAAAAAAAACGGTTTCTCCGTTTGTTTTTTACTGCAAGACCGGTGGTGATGGATGTTATACTAAAAGTGCTCTTTTCATATCTCGCTTCATCTCTTCATTTAAGGAAGGTGTCAAGCTTCCTCTTGATGTTATCAAACGAGTCCATTCCCATGTAGTCCGCTTGACCTTGTTCCCATTTCTGCTTCCGTTCTTCTGAGGACAGCTGGGGCCCGACGGCCTCTGCGAACGGGCCGCTCTCACCCTGAGCGAAAAAAAAACAGAAAAGAATAAACCGGTGAAACAGCAGAAAACAACTTACAACATCTTCTTCTTGTGCTCAGAGCTGTTTAAGAGCGCTGGAACAGAATTAGAATAAAATAAAAAGGTGAACAGTAAAATGAATTTGAGAGACATTCAACAGAAAGATATCTGTGCTTTCATAATAAGATACAGGAAACTAAACCATCAAGTCCCATTCATTACTTTGGAACTGAACAACCAGGAAACTTTGTCCGCTGTGGTGATGGTCACAAAAGTCTTAAGCTGTAATAAAGTTAGTTATGTGATGTTTGAAATGTTGTCTTTGGATGATGTGTTTATTCACCTCCACACATCCAGAGTGGAAAGGCTGGTCTCCGTACTGCTCCTGCAGCAGGGGCACCACGGTGCTGGAGTACAGGGTCCACCAGTCCAGGAGGAAGGTGGGATGTGCAGTGGCCTCGTCCACGCTGCCTGAGATCCGTTTCGCTTTGGGGTCAAATGTGTAACTCCATGGCTTGGTCTTACCGAGGAAGTGGACCACCTTAGCATTGCCACCATATCTGAAAGAGTATATAAAGGAGACATGTGAGCGTCCTCATTACACACGCTGTGGTTAGAGTTCCTGGTAACGTTTTTATGAATCCTTTCAAGGACCTGACCGATGTGGGAATTTTAGGGCCGGAGGAAAAAACTTCTGATACCGATATATCGGCCGATATCTTTCTTAGATCCATCTACGATCTGTAGTGGTAGATAGATATAGATCCCCCCCCCCCCCCCTTATTGCGTTGATCCCTCAAATGCAGTTATCACAAACTTGGGGGAAAGATATATAACGACGACAAGATGGTCACTCAACTGGAAAATAACTGAGCATGTACGTGCATCACCGCTCGACACTCTGGAGAGTGAAGATGCTGCTCATTACTTCCTCGTGCAATATCTTTTAATACACTGCTTTAAAACTGTTTATTACTCAGCCACTGCACTTTAACTGCCTATTTGTTCAATCAATGCCTATATTATATCTGTTTTTATTTATTATAGCTGTTGTATTTATTCATTCACTCATTGCTCAATAATAACTGTACATATCCATTCATATATATACTTCATTCAGCCACCACATCTGTTTATTTATTTACTTGCTCATTCACTAATAATGTACATAACTACGAATATATTTCTATACATGTCAACCTATTTTGCAAACGCTGCTGTACAGGATTGCTGCAAACAAAGTTTCGTTGTATTCTTTATACAATGACAATAAAGAGTCTATCTATCTTGTTGTAATCCATATAGCGCCCTCTGCTGGTGACAGCCTGAAAAAAAACTGCTAGTGCCAAACAATGAGACTGAAATGAAATGCTTTTTGTTTTGTTTTATCAGAGATAGAATTAGCCGTTGCCGGCTGCTTTATTATCGGCTGGCTGATGTATTTGTCAGGCTCCAATCATTTCTATTCAATTTGTGCCTGAGGCAGAGTTTTCAGTTCAGAAGACTGGTTCATTTTAATGATCCTAAAATGGTTCCACATTGAAAGAGACTTGAGGAAAGAGGTCAACTTTACTTCATAGTGTCAGCATTAGCAGCTTGGAGCTAATGCTAAACAACCAGTCGTGTAATCCGTTTGGTACTTAGCACAAACACTAAAGAGTTCATTGAAGTGAAACACGGGGAGAAAAGTCATCAAACCTCCAAACTGATGAAAACTTTGAGTTAACAAACATTCTGCAGAATAAGTAAGAGGTCATACCTGATCCACCCAGACTGAAGGATTCAAACCGGTTAGAGTACGACGTTAAATTAACTTTGTCAGACACCGTGTGAAAAAGAACATTAAGAATTTAAATTGCTCCCTGATAACATAAACTGGAGGTCCCGTTGGTCCAAACACCAGTTCATACTTCAGCATAAAATGACTGACGATGCTTTTTGGAGTGTTTGGTTTGTGCCAAACGAGGACTTTTCATTTGTTTTCGTTCCGACCTTCATGTAAGCAGCCAGAAGTCCGGTCTCGTTGTTAGGACAGCTATTTGGAGTTTCTGAAAAGCTTTGTGATGGTAGCTTAACGTGGAACTGTTGTTTTTAAAATGAGAGCTCAGGTTGCAGGAGCAGCTTTAGATCAGCCTGCTTGTCCTGGACTACGTTATATTACACCTGTGACTTCATTTCACACCATGCCAACCCAAACACCACAGAGGGATTTCTACTCAGTACTGGCAAACAGACCATGTACACAAATAAGCCTGAATCAGTCTCTGGGGGGGGGGGGGGGTTGTTCTGATGTGTTTGCCAGACCTCTTAAACACAACCACCAACAAGTCAATACATGTTTATCACCCCGGTCAACCTGATCTGGATGCCAGGGAATGCCAAAGCGATGATCTTGTTGATGAGCTTTGTTTCTATGGAGAAGAGTGGCGTGGACACAGAGAGGCCTTGAGGATGGGAGGGATTGGGGGGATTGGGGGGGGGGGGGGGGGGGCTTTACAATGACGAGTCCTAGAGGCGCACATAAAAGATCTTTAAATAAACCTCGTCTATTTTGGAGTTTGGTTTCAGCTGTTGGGAGCTCAGGGTGGATATCTAACCCGGCCGTCGAGACCTGCTGGGGGGAGACTCCGGCAGAGCCGCTGGAATCTTACGGCTCATCTGGCTCGTAACTTGATGACATGTCACGGTGTGACTACAGGTTCATGTGATGGGGGATCTGCTTACAGCTTGGCCTTGTGTCTGATGCACAAAGATTCATTCACATCGACACACTGGACGTTTGCAGTAGTAGCTTAAAACACATTTAAAGTTCATGTTTAAAAACGTCGTGTTTGCAGGAATATGAGCTCCTTGTAATACGGACACTTACTGCTTGAAAGCTGGAAGGTAGGTGTAGATGGCGATGCTGCTCAGGTTGTAGATGAAGGGGAGGTGTTTTGATATGTCAGCTGTTGACCAAGTATTGAAGAAGCCGTTCAAAACACCTTGGTCTCCTCCTGTAACCCATGAGGACAGAAAAGGAACATGCTAGTATCACAACAAATGTACCAAAAAAGGAACAATCAGTACAAGAACGTACTTTAAGATGTGTTCAAACTGTGAAACACAGTGGAGAGAATCACACGTCAACATCTTCTAAAAGTTAAAAGTTCAAATACTGTTCCATCTCAGCACAGATCTGAAGAATCCCAGTGGGCAGAAATACAATATGAGCATTTTAAATTCACTTCAGAGAATGAGGAGTGCTTCTTTGTCGAATCCATTTGCATTACACGCTGTGAGAAACTGATACGATGACATAACAGGCGACTAAACTGATGAAGTTCAGCTTGCAGAATGCTTCCACAGGCTCAGATAATGACTGGATGGCTTTTTTGAAAGACAAAATAAAAAGCTGTGTGAGTGTGCAGTCAAATGATCGCTCCACCTGTGACAGCAGCGTTAATTAGACTTTCCGCTCGGTCTACCTTACGTCAGCCAATCGGACAAGCTGATGGAGTGATTTCCCTCACATTCAGAGCCCAGGGCAAGCCTCACTTCCTTTACGAATGACTTCATTTATTTGAAATAAAAGTAGGATTACATGGAGCGCACAGGCAGGGCGTGAACAGTTTCTATCGCTGTGTTTAATCACGAGGTTTCTGAATCACTCAGAATGAATCCATGCATGTGCACAGCAGAGATCGACTGTAGCTGCACAGAAGGTTAAGAGACAAGATGTACAGAACATGTCTGTCACACGTGCATTACTGTTGACACTCTACTCTGCACCGATGGCTGCATATCAAAGATCACGGTGTGTGTTGCACAAAAGTTCAGGGCTATATTTACATTCAGTCTATAGGATGCTGGCTGCTTGTGGCTGATCCAGCGCAGCAGTCGGGATTTATTCATCTCAGATTTGACAAAAGATGGATTGGCTGCCGTTTGCGCCATGAAATACAACACCTGTCGAAGTTCTAAGTTCAGAATCTGCCCGGCAACAGCAGAAGCTTTTCTATAAGCTGCACTGTTATAGCTCGATGGTTTGCTCAACTGTGCACTCACATCCTTCATACTGTCGTCGACCAATGAGGGCAGAGTAGTGTCAGGGATAAACATTAAACTGCACCAAGTTGTCTTGCAACTTCAACATGAATTCAACATTTAATCTGTTCAATCCTCACAAAATATAACCTCCTGAGCTGGGAGAACATGATTAAACACAAAAATGCATGCCTCCTTTATAAGATCATACATGGTTTGGCTCCTCCCCCACTCAGAGATTTTGTAAGCATACGAACAAATACACATCACTTCACGAGGGGTGTCTCAAGAGGCGACTGCGTTATTCCTCTGAGGAAGTGTGCTTTTAGTCAGTCAGCCTTTTCTGTTAGAGCCTCTCGTGAATGGAACAACATCCCAACATTTATCAGAGAGCGCAACACTTACCGCTCATTTAGTTCTCACCTGAAACAGCGGCTAATTAATAACCACATCTGTCAGCACTGAATCAGTTCCGCTCGCTACTGCCACCTTGTGTCTGCTTGTTGGTGAACGTGTCCTGTGTTTTTAATGAATGTGGCCTGCATGTTTTAGTTGTGTATTGTTGTGAGCTTCAGGCATAGCTCCCTCAATGTTTTAAATGTGGCCTCGTGTAATTTGTACGTGTTTATTGTATAATTGTGTTGCATGTTGTCCTGTGTGCACGTAACATTGACTTCAGTACGTTATTGGAAACGTGCTTTTACTAATACCTGTTTAATTATGTACATTGTTATGTCTGCTCATTTCTGCTCCACGTCTGTCCTGCATGTTTAATATTAACCAATTGCTGCTTCTTGTTTGTCCTGTTTGGTTTATGTATTTTCACCTGTGACTGCTTGTCTGTCCACTTAATTACTGCCATGTTGTTCTATTTGTGGCTTTTTGCAATGTTTGAGTTTTATTGTGATTTTTTAGGGAGCCCTTTATAAAATCTGGCCAGGGACAACAGATGAAAATGAGCCTTTTGGCTAACTCTGGCATATTTACAGAAATGTTTATTAATATGCACTGTCCCTGTAAAATAAAAAATAAATAAATCGCTAACTTTATTTGTTGAAAATGTGCAAATGGATGAGGAAGAACTTCAATACAGACACCATTTCAGTCTCACCATGCAGTCAAAGCTCCAACGACTCGTTCCAAAGAGCCTCAGTCGACTGCCAATCTCACAGATGAACACAAGGATCATTCCATTCCAGACGCTCAACGTCTCCTTTAACAGTGATTTGTCTGTTCTCTCTGAATAAATCATGCCCCCATCTTTTTCTGAGCGCCAGCGTCTTTTTTCAATTGTTTCCAGTGAGGAGAGAGCGCCCGCAGCAGAAAAAGCACAGCGCCTGGCGTCTCTTTACCGAGCGCTAAAAGTAAAAGTAACGGAGCCGTGTTGGTCAAACAGCGGACGTTTTCAACAGACTGTTGTCATAGAGACAGGACGGATGTGCAGCGCTTTTCTTCTCAGCACTTCATGCTCATGCACAGCCAGCGCTCTTCTGCCGGAAAAATCACTAGGTGGACACGGGACCTAACCTCTTGAGAATTTGTGGTTGGTAAATAGACTTGAGCTTGTTTAGTTCTTCTCTAGTCTTCTGACGACTCAAAGCGCTTTTACACCGCAGGTCACACCTCCACATTCACACCCTGATGGTAGAGGCTGCTGTGTAATGTGATCATCAGTAGTAACTAATCCATTCATACACATTCACACGCCACCGAAGCAATGAGAGCAACATGGGGTTAAGTGTCTTGCCCAAGGACACATTGGACATGTGGCTGTAGGAGCTGGGGATCGAACCCCCAACCTGAGCCACAGACTAATTGAATAGTAGATGAGAAGAAATTCAATATTCAAACAGCGACCATGTTCAGTAGTGGAAGTCTTTTCAATAAGGTTATTCATGAGAACTCAACATCCAGTAAGACAACTTAGAACAATTAAGACAAATGTTTTCTCTCCCTCTTTGTCCTGGTGGATTAATTAACCCTTCTGTCTGGACTAAGGCTCGTTATAAAATGTGCACTCTAGTTGCTTCAGCTCCTGGTGATCCGTCTACACTCCCCCTCACTCAGATTGGATGATTTCAAATGTGGGCGTACCTGACCACAGAGAGTTGGCGGTGCATCTTTTTGCACTTCTAGCACACAACCAGACCTGAAACAAGCCTTGTAAAACTATTTCTTCGTACTGAACATCTCCTCTGTTGCATCATCAGATCCACAGCTGACGAGCCAGACCACTGAATTTGATGCCAGGCGAAAACATGACACAAGCCTATTGACTATTCATGCTGAATTGCTTCACCAATAAGCTACATGGTCAGCCATGGGACCGTCACTGGCACGAGATAAGACGGGCGGCCTTCACATGGAGCTCCTAAAAAGCACAGGACTGTTAACTCTGCGAGACCGCAGACTGCTGCATTTTAAAATAACACACATAGCCGCTGTTTGTCTCCGAAGCCACCACAACCTCCACTGGGGATTTCATAACTTAAGACGGGGCTGAGGATGTTCATTTTGAGGGGATGAGAGAAGCTCAGTAAGAATGTGAATCTAACTCTGCCAGTTTGTCTTGGCAGCAGACGACACTGGAGCTGCAGATGAAGGCCGAGAGCCTCTGGGTTCAAACGCACAATTCAATTTCTTGTCGTCTTTCCTCAGATTCTTCTCCAAAATCAACCGTGACACGCAGAGAAACGAAGTGCTGCACATGTGCATCGTGTATTCCTTGAGGTGGAAGTGAAACACTAAAGGTCAAAGCAATTTAAACTCATGCCCTGATGCACATGAAAAGAGCGTGCAAGGCTATAAATACAGAGCACTTTATTCATTAGCAGTCCATCAAGGGCTCCATCATCACGTTGAAATACTAGATATGAATATACTAATAAAAGAACACGTCTTCCTGTTCATGGACAGACGATTATGAGTCTGTGGTCGGGGTTGTGATTGAAACATTCCTGCCAACAAACACGGCGGCAGCCAGAGAGAGTTTGGCAGGTGAAAGCCGTGAATAAGCAAACTAATTGGTTTTTCCGATGAACTCGCCCTGATGGAATCTCTCACAGTATCAAACAGGGAGACGCTCGTCATTTACAGTTTCTGAAGTTCACCGCTGCTAACAAGCACAGACACACAAGCTGTACTACGAGCCGGCTCTATTTAGTTTATCCAACAACTTTCTTTTGTTAAGTCCAGTTTTTTTAGGTCACAGCATCTAGAGACAACAATGAGTTTGTTTAGAGCTACGCTAATATGAATGAACCAAAGCAGGTTTGATTTTTATTAATCAAAGATGTTTTATGACAGCTGGGGTCGGCTCCGGCCCCCCGCGACCCACGGACAGGAAAAGCAGTGAAGATAATGGATGGATGGATATTATGGGCATGAAAGGTCAACGTGCAACAAGTACTGTGACTCAGTATCATTCCTTCGCTTGTTTGCATGGCGTTGGACAACATCCACTGGTCTTCAAAAGTGAATGACCACCCACACACCCACCGCAAAACACTTCTTAGCCTAAGTATGTGACGCTCGAGAGAGGAGACGTAATTGTTTACATTAAATGCCCAAATTAATTGAAGCCGTTTTCTGTAATGTCTTAAATCAGCCGTGTGGTTAACATGCAGCATGCAAACCCCCCCCCGCTCCCCTCCCCCCCGACCCTGCAGGAACGGGCCAATGTTGTCTTCAGCAGCTGATCTGAGGAGAGCTGTTCAGTAAACTGATCCAGGGCCAAGAATACGACCACAATTCACTTACAGTACGCCTCTCCAGAAGAGCTGCTGAGTGTCAACCAGAGCTCTGTGAAAAACAGGCCAGGGCCTCTCAAATTTAACCCCCGCACCGCTCAGCCGAGCCCCCGAGAATAACTCAGCTGAGAGAGCTGGACGCTGTGTGACAGGGGGGGCCTTGTGTCCACGCACAAGACTCCATAAAGGCCTTACTTAGAGAAAAAGAAGAAGATAAACAACCTCGGTTTCACATCATGTTACCGAGAACGCAATGTTACTCAAAGCCGAAATATTTGAGTAGGACTGAAAAAGATTGATGACATCAAGGTCAGCGTTGGTTGAGTACCTGCAATCCTTCACGTGCCGAGTCTTTAAGTTTCATGTATCTGACAGTAAAATGGGAACACTTAGGGGACACTAAGAGATGTTATTGTTTAATATTTGATTATTGTGAAGTAAGGGTTGTTGGAAATAATCAGAGAAATACATTGATCACTTGTATGTTAGCAGTGCTAGCATGCATACAACTTTACCGCCATTTTCTGGATCCAAACACTGCCAAACTGTGTCGCTCCAATGACATGACATCTACCTGCGGTGGTACTTTTGCTTGTCTGTCAAACCCGTGTTTTTAAGAGGTGCTACATAAACATCCTGCATGACTCACCATCGAAGCTGCCGTGTTCTGTGCAATACTGGAGCAGTTTGCCGTATGTTTCATTGGAAGGGCGAAAAACAAACACACCGGAGTTGAAGCAGTCAGGCCAGCCCGGGTCAGGAGCTGCTGACAACTCTTCTCTGTCAAACAGCTCGTCTATGTTTGAGAGCACCTAGGATGTAAAAATAAAAACGCATGTTGACACAGGTATGGTTATATAAAACGACATCTTGAATTTTCATAGCTTCTGTCTCTCACCAGTGTGTCTGCGTCCATAAAAACACATTTGGAGTAATGCGTGAGAGTCCAGCAGTGGAGTTTGGTGAATGTGACGCCCAGGTCAGGCCTCTTCATCATGGCCAGGTGTGCCGTGTCGCCGCTGTCCAGCACGTCGACCACCCGCACCTCGTCAAAGATCCTCTTCAGCACCGACCTCAAGATTCACAACACAATCAATCACCATCCACAATAGGCAAGAACACGAACATGCGGAAGACAGAAAAGTTGCATGGTTTCCTTACTGGCAGGGCTCGGACACGTGTGGACCGATGAGTGCCACTAGCTTCTTGGAAGTATTGTGGTTACGGAGGGACTTGCCCAAAACCATGGCTCCCCTGGCGTAACTTTCATTGGTAGCCAACGTCACAAAAGCTTGGTCTGTGGAGGAAGAAAGACACACATACAACATTAATGCACACTAAGCAACAGAAGCAAGCATCTTTTTTCCCTCTTTCCAGGTCATAGTACAAGTGTTCATCAGTGGATCCTTCGACGCCTGAAACAACTTCCCCAATTCAGTCAAATCGTACAATTATAGTCCGGCTTAATGGCAGACTTCTCCCTTGTGATACCAGCCTGTACTCCATTAAATGTCTCATTAAGGTAAACTCCTCTGGCAGCAGGGCGCCTTTCTTTGTACCACAACGTTCGCTAGCATGGCAGGAAAATCTGTCAGCTACCTGCCAAGTCATGTTTCAGAACAATGACTGGTCTGTGAGAAAGAACCTATAAAATGAGACGATGAAGTCAGCACGTCCACTGGGGAGGAGGTGCGACTCCTAGCATGCGAGCCAACTTTAATTCACACTTGGATTGTAAACTATTTGAGCGTACTTCCAACCACGGGGGGGGTAAGGTAGGAGGTGCAGTTTGTATACAATGCTAATGGGTTTACGCTTCCACAACTGAGGACCAGTCAGAGTTGAGAGAGTTGTCAGGGAACGTTATTCCATCTCACTGGCTGTACATGGTGCCACACCCCCCACACCCCCTCGCCTTCTTTTCAATTGGCCCATCCAGTGCTGTGTAGTGTAGTATATAATGCAGCTTTAATACATAAAGAAGAAAAAAAAGAGGCAAATAGTTCACACAGTCTCCAAATGTACAGCACATGCTGTACGTCCACAACCCCCTCCTGACCCCCCCTCCACTTGTGACTGCCATACAGTTAACAGTGTTTCTAAAGCAAAGGCTGGAGGACCTGAAAGAGACCCTTCCACAAGATCAATTAAGTAATTAATTCCAGGCACAAGTTGCAAACAGAAGAACCCTTAAAAACAAGTGGTTTGATTGAGGTCCCTCAAAGGTTAATTTGTGAAGTCATGATAAGTGACACTGTCATGTATGGCTGTCCTATGCAGTTATCATGTTTCAAGTATGACTTCCTACGTCATGACTTAAAGTTAGCTGCTGGTCATTAAGATGGAGACAGAATGTACTTTAGCTGTGTCCACTTCATGAGGCTGCTGCTCCTGCACGGACAACAACACTCAACAACAAAGAGCTGAACGCTTGCAACATTGACGACAACATACTTTAACATCACCTTTAAACGGGATCAATGATAGCACGAAAGTCTGCGAGATTTAGCTCTTCAAACTTGACAGAAAGCTCGCTGTAGCTCCTAGCTCCGTGGAAAGAGAGAAAGAGACTCTGTGTAGTTTAAAGTGTTACATACCCGCCATGACTGAAGAAGAAGAAGTCGAAGCTACTCTGTAGCCTGGACTTGAGGACACGGCAGCTTCAGGTGGAGAAAAGGACTGACTAAATATACAGAGGTGGATTTATACCAGTATGACAGAAGCCAGTCACAGCGTCACGTGACGCGTCCCAACACACCCACCTGCTCCTAACACGAGACTCCACACGCCCCCCAGGAGGTCAGGGGGTTCAATTATTCACAGATTTACAAGAATGTAGTGTAAAAGTGGAAGCTTAGCTTTATTTAGTTTAAGTTTTGTTTACAATGGGGAGAAAAAGGCAAAAACGCCGCATACGTCAGAAATCATTTTTACATTCCCAATTCATCATTCTGCACCCCTGACCTTTCAAACAGCTGCTATGCTATGCAGCCCACTTGTCTGGGGTCGTTTTCCCCCCGTGATGACAATGTAAAGATGGTGATGATGCTGTGATTAAGTGCACAGATTAGGAACAAGATGTTCCAAAATATACGTTTTGGAATTTTGTCGCCATCTTGTGGACAGAAGGCGGTACAGCAAGACTGTGCAAACACAAACAGAGCTGGTTGTACAGGCCCTTGGTCCTCTTGTAAAGTGTATTACACAACAGGGTGTTGTTTTTTAAGGTCTGTGTAGAGCTCTGGAGCAAGTGGGGCAGTGTTGCTTTTATAGAGATAGGATATATAGACTGTATATGACCTTTACTAAGGGGAGGGGGGCATCAGCTGTTTTTATTCTGAAATTAAATACAACCTGACACCTTTAATGATCCTCTGCTTAAATGATATGATGGTTATTAAGTGTGTCAGTAATTTCCCTTGAAGAATGGATATTCACAGATGTGCATATGAACTAAATATGAGTTAAGATGTTTGTGCATGTACGCACAGATCTGTCTGCTGTATGTAGGCCCATTCATTTAATATACCTGGTTGTCATACATACCCTGCTAATCCTGTGTCCCTCTACCATACATGTTTCAGACATTGATCAGCTGTTGTTTTCTTTGAGCTCTTCAGAAGTCATATAATTTCTTCAGTTGCAAATAAAATCAAATATGCAGGGCAGACTCCAAAAAGCTCGCTGTGGCTTTTATGTTTTTACCTTCTGCTTCTGAAATGTGTGCCATTGCTGTCGAACTTCCCCCCCCCGCTGATTTTTTGGCTCCTTTCTTTTTCTCCACTCGGGCAGATGCTTGGCTGAGTGGAGACGCTGCCAAGGAGGAGTACTCTGTGGTCGTCACGTGCTGTGCTGCTGCAAGGGCTAAATATCTTAAGAGACTGATGCTCCCATCATACCCCAACCTCCACCGCTGGACCAGTGCCAGCTGGACAAGAAGGATCACCAGGGTTCAAAGACGATGATGCAGTAAATTAATGGATGCTTTTGTTTCTTGTGTTTTTTTAAAGGAGAAATTGTTTCTGGATAATTCTTTAAATTGTTCAGAGCAGCACACTGGATGATTGTAGAAATGTAAGGTTGGCACAATGTTTCCTTTGATCATGAAGGCAGCAGAGAGGATTTCTGACCTATTAGGGACGCTCTGTTCGGTGTAATCATTATTTTATTCACCAAATATCACAGTTTTGATTTATATTTGAATACAAGAAAACAACAACCGCCTGCTCTGTGAGACGATATATTATCATATACACATAAAAAATGGTTCAGCATGTGGGGATGGATCATTGATTTTATTGTTTGCACTCATCTTGACATTCTGTCAAACACAGCGAGGAAACATGGCGGGTGGTTGCCCGTATCCATGGTTACGGACTGGAGAAGGCTGAGAGATTGGAGGGGCTGGGGGCTGGTACAGAGAAGCTGAGTTGGCAGGGGTCCTGGCAGTTCGGCTCTTTAATAGAGGTTCTTCTGCACGTGGGCGGCGATGTACTTGACGGCCAGCATGGTCTCCTCACATGTGGGCTTGATCTGAGACTCGGGCAGCAGGAAGCCGTAACGACCAGTGTCACGCAGCTCAAAGGTGTAGGAATACTTCACTCCCAGGTCGTAGGCCCAGTCGTCGGAGCCTCCGGCGGCAGGGTCTGAGGGCGGATAAGGAGAGGGGGAATTGTTCAGAATAAAATCTGTTGACGACGTGAAACAGCGTGGATGTGTGTTCACTCAAATTCTGATTTTAAAGGCCAAAATAAACCCTTTGTCATGTCAAAACGGAGAAAATCATCGTATTTTGTTACCTTTAGAGGTAAAATACTGATTCTGAATTCACACAAATGAATTCACGTTATCATTGGGGAAAATAGGGTATTACAGGGTTTGTAATTTTCAAAAACTAGCATGATTTGGAAAGTAGCATTCCCTCAGTGCTCCTTCTGCACCCACCCCCTCCCCTCTGTGCTCCCTCAAAAGCCACGCCCCTCACGTACATGCACGAGCGCCGTTGCTCCAGAAGTGGACCTCAGCTCATCGCTTGCATTGAGTAGAAACTACGTCGTCTCATGTCTCATTCAGCGGTAAGTAAACTCACAGTATAAACTCGTGGCAGACATTGGTCGAAGTTTTTACAGACTTACAACTGCTACAGATGACGGATTCTCTTTGTTCCCTTTTCAGAGCACATGAGTTATTAATTTCTGTCAGGACCTAAAGACAATTTCAACCAAAATCTTAAAAAGTGGATCTGGAGGAAATGACCAACCCTGCCTTTTTAAGCTTTATCTCAATACATGGTATACTTACAGATGGTCGTAGCACCGGGTCCACTGGTGTAGCGGGTACCGTACAGACTACGCAGAGCAGAAGAAGCTCCCTCAGCAACCTTCAGCTACATTAGAGGAAAAATCAGATGTGTTAAAGGACCAATCAGAAGGCTTTTGATCGTATAAAGTATATAAAGTATGAGTCTAACGTAGAGCATAACTAAACAGCAATAAAGTGAGCTAAGATTAGCCACCAAAGCTAACCGTATAATCAAGTAAAAAACATGAGAGAGTAATGAATTAACGTGAACTACATGTTTTATTTCTTATGATCCCAGCTTTAGAACCGGCTGAGTTATTATTTCTTTAAAAAACAGAATTAGTCGAGCTTTAAAATGAAAACATTGATCGTCTAAGAGAACAAACCTGAACAACAATTACAACAAAGCTGGTTGAAGAGAATAATAAACACATGTTTCTTCACTCGAACATCTACAACCCATTACACTTCAAACAAAACATTTTTCTAATATTACACAAAAGACTAAAAAGCTTGAGCGAGCTCCAAGAGGAAATGAAAACCCCCGGGAGAAATGCACAAACAGGAAATTATATTTCAGCTGGAACAGACGAGCTATGACAGATCCCTGGAGATCTTTTGATGTGCAAAGTGTCAGAGGAGAGCTTAAATTACAAGTGAGTAATAGAGAGGCAGAGACGTGTGATGTGCCTCAGTCAGAGTGAGAAGCTGGAGCCGGGGTGTGAGTGTTAACTGTGCAGCCCTCGGACACCCCGGTGAGAGGCAAAAGAGCCATGAGGATGAGGCATGTGAGCGGGGAGTCAGCTAAGTGTAACCTTTAGATAACAGGATTAATGGGACCGGGATGATTCCATGCTTAAGCTTTAAGAAACAACCTATAGAGACATTTGTCCAAATCAGTCATGTTTTGTGAGATACCGTAAAACTCCAAATAAAAGCTCATCCTAATTTAAGGCCCTGTCCCTTTAACTAGCCGGGTGTTGCTGCGTGCTTTCACAAATTAAGCAGCTCTCTATTTGAGGCCCCGATGCACTTAGTGTTGAGTAGTTTGTGCATCAAAAATAAGAAGAAAAAGATGCAGGACACAAAAAATAAAGACGAACTACAACAGGAGTTCTCAACTGGTGGGTGGCAGAGCCATTTTCAGTGTGCCTGGAAAGACACGTGTTTGAAAAACTCTGTGAAGCGCTTTTTAAACAAGTTGGTTTTGTTCAGTTTCTTGCTTCTGTCACATGTTTTGTACCCACTGAGGTCCAAATTGCACCATTTTTCAGTCGGTAAAACTCTGATTGGACGAAAAATATCAGATAATTTGTGTCGGGATTTTTCACAGAGGAGTTGGGTGTGGGTCCTGACTGAGGCTAGACGAGTTGAGAAGTACTGAACTACAACATCTGTGCAAGAAAGACAGAATAATGCTGGTATGTGTGCAGGCCGTGAAGCAGGTTTGCATGCTCAAATAAGTGATCTCCTTCATTTGTTTATTGATATCCTAATTTTGTGCACACCTAAATATTCCCTCTGCTGTAAATAAAAAATTGTCTCTCGTCTTTGCTTTGCACGAGTTTTGTTTGAAAGTGATTAAAGGCCCGACTCATATTGACGCCTGTCCCAGATAAAGACAGGCTCATTCATAGACTGAAGTAAATTAAAACCCGGGCTGTTATTAGAAGTTTTACGGTAACTTTTGCTGTAGGAACTACACGGTGCCACGTCTGGTCCATGTATTTGAACACAAGAATTTGACAGTTGAATGTGGGCTGCACGGTGGTGCAGTGGTTAGTGCTGTTTCCTCACAGCGAGGAGGTTCCTGGTTTGAATCCCCGTCTGACAGGAGCCTCTCTGTGTGGAGTTTGCATGTTCTCTCTGTGCATGCGTGGGTTCTCTCCGGGTACTCCGGCTTCCTCCCACAGTCCAAAGACATGCTGGTTAGGTTAACTGCTGACTCTAAATTGTCCGTAGGTGTGAATGTGAGTGTGGCTGGTTGTCTGTCTCTATATGTCAGCTCTGTGATTGACAGGCGAACAGTCCAGGGTGTGACCCCGCCTCTCACTCAATGACAGGTGGGATTGGCTCCCGCGACCCCGAACTGGAAAAGCGGTTAAAATAATGGATGGATGCATCGACTTCAGTTCATGGTTTAATTTATTTTCTGTTCTTATTTCTTGTTTGTCACACTTTTATTACGCTGCTGCTGTCTTAGCTCAATTACCTTCTTAAACAATGTATCCTCATGGAAATATTATATCGTGCCTATATCTGAATGCATTTCCTTTAAATATGTAATACCATTATTTAATTTGAATTTCTTTAAGGTTTATTTTATGGGAAAGTGGACAGAGTCAGAAATCAGGGAGAGAGCGAGAGAGAGGGGAATGACATGCAGGAAAGGAGCCACAGGTCGGATTTGAACTACAGCCTCCATACATGGGGGGCCACCTAACCGCTAAGCCATCAGCGCCCCGATATAATGATTTTCTCTGCACATAGATGATTTCAGTGTCTTTCAATTGAACATATAAATTGATTTTACTTTACATTTTTCTGGTCTGCTGAATGTAGTAAGAAGTGTCAGACGCAGCTCAAATGTAAGCTACCTATGACTGAATCTATTGAAATCACAATCCCTGAATATAAAGAAGGTTTTGTTTAAAAAGAGCTATAGAGCTTTTTAGATTTGAATAATCTTCTACAGCAGAATTGGATTTACAGCGTTTTTAAATGAGATATAAGTAAATTTCCCTTCTGAATAATAGTATTTCTTATCTGGGGACCTAATGCATGTTTACTCCAGGATCGTACATACAAGCTTGCCGCACCAGAGCGATGCATGTGACACTGCCATGATGTATAATTATATAGTCATTGTGACTGTCTAAGCATGTTAGTTTATATGCTCCCTGCCCTGATTCAGCTGTAGCAGAGATAACGCTGACTTACCAGCTCGCTGTGGTCAGCAGCCAGGGCGTAGGTGTAGGAGTAAGGGAAGAGCAGCAGCTGGGAGTAGGAGTGGACGGTGAGGTAGGCCTTGATCGTGGACTTGTTCCTGCGGATGAAGTCGGCGACGTTCTTGGCCTCGATCTCAGACTCGGGGGAGTAACCGCAGAAGGTGTCGCTGCAGGGGTTTGAGGAGGCTCCCATGGCTGCATGGACAAAAAACATTCATAGATATATTATGTATTTATTTGAAAGCTTTCCAGCTTTAGCTTTAAGGTGCACACGAGGGTCACTTAAGATGACTTAAGCAGAACTATTCCGCCTTAAAAATGATCTTGTTTGCTATCTTTCGTGACTCTGAAGAAAATAACCTCGATGATGTCATTATGATGTCATCGGGCTGAAGTCTGTGGCAACATGAAACCACAAATGTTCTCATACTTTCCCCAGTCGTCATGAATTAAAACAACTTTTACCTTCCTCTTTCAAATGTTTTTAATCTTTTTAAAAGCTCCCGTGAGGAACTTTTGATTCATGTGGATTTTGGCGACCCACAAGGAATGGTTGAGGTGCCTCTAATGTTTTTGTCGATCCTGTTCTTTACATGAGTAGGTATTGTTTCCCGACATAAATTCTCACTCTGCTTTCTTTAACCAGTCAAATGTATTACTTATCTTTAATATATGCTGTGGACAATGTAAATAAAAAAAGCTTTTTAGAATAAAAAATCTCTACAGTCATTAAAAGATCGTACAAACATCTTAAAAATCACCTTCTAGAAATTGTCAATCTTGTCACTTCCTTGCAGGAAAACAGTGGATTGCTCCCTGCAGAACGGGAGTGAGTCTTTGCCCCTCGGGGTTCACGAATGAAGGTAAGATGCACCGTTGGCTCAGCGTCAGCAGTAATGCAGGCGCTGCACTGAACCGTTGTGGTGAAGAGGGAGCTGAGCCTGAAGGCAAAGCTCTCAATTTACCGATCGATCTTTGTTCTAACCCTCACCTTTGGTCATGAACTTCAGGTAGTGACCCAAAGCTTAAGATTGCCGATACAAGCAGCCGAAATGAGTTTCCTCCTGACGGTGTCTGGGCTCAGCCTTAGAAAGAGGGCGAGGAGCTCAGACATTCAGGGGAGCTTGAAGTAGAGCTGCTGCTCTTTCGCATCGAAAGGAGCAAGTTGAGGTGGTTCGAGCGTTTGATTAGGACGCCTCCTGGACGCCCTAAGGGGACAATTACGTGTATTGTATTGTTCCTTTGGAGGTTTTCCAGGCACGCCCAACCAGGAGGAGACCCCGGGTAGATCCAGAGGGAACGCTTCAGAATCCCCCAGGAGGAGCTGGAAAACATTGCTAGGGAGAGGGAAGTCTTGGTTGACTTAATTCGTCTGTTAAGGAAAGGAAATGGGATGGATGGACATTTGGGTGACATCTAGTGTAACATGGGTCACTACCATGAGGTATTATTGGAAATGTAGGATTCACGTTTGTTTTGGTGCGACTCATATTTTGTTCTCCTGTTTTTACCGACTCTAATGCAGATTTTTTTGGCCCTTGTTCAAATCTCTTCAACACAAGCCCCCACTCTTTACTGTGGAGCTATATAAATCTGTTGGAGTGCCAATTCAAGATAAAACCGTGCCTATTGTAAGACTTACAGCACCAGCCAGCGTCAAAGTTCCTGTTGGGATCAGCTCCAATGCAGCTGGATCCAGATTTCCTGGAGCGAGTCTTCCTCCACATCCTGTTCTAAAATCCCCAGAGTGCACAAAATAATCATGTCAGACAAATTGTTTTTGAGATAAACAATGGTTATATTCGGTCAGACTATAAACTTAGGCCTAGGGTTGTAACGTACGCTCTTGTGGGTGAAGTCGTAGCCATCGATGTTGAGGACGGGCAGAACAAAGACGTCCATCTGGTCGAGCAGGCTGGTCATCTGAGAGTCACGGCCGTAGGTGGACAGAGCCTGGGATAGAATGAAAAAAACTGTGCTGTGAAAAAAAGCTCTTGTATGAACTCCTCTAATGTCCATCCAAGTGTCTCCCTTACCTCCTTGACGAACCACTGGCAGAAAGCGGGAGAGATCCACTCTCTGGCGTGGATACCACAGTCCATGAAGATGGAGGGCTTGGTGGAGCTGGACTTCTTTCCAAGCTGTGGTTGTCAGAGTAATCACAAACATTTGTTAGACGTTATTGGTGGTAGCGATATCCAGAATTAATCAACACAGCAGGCGGATAAAACAGACGGTTGATTAAATACCTTGAGAAGAGTCATGGGGCGTCCCTCGTAGGTGTTTCCAATCACCTGCTTGCTGATCAGATTAGGATTGGAGGAGGCGATGGAGGCGATCCAGGACTGGACCTGAAATTAAACAGAGAACAAATAAAAATAGTTTAAAAAAAGAAGCAATCCATTCAGGGTAAAGAGTGTCACTAGTAATCTTTTTGGATCTTACTTTGTCCCAGGAGTTGTACTTGGTGTAGCTGTGGGTTCTGGGAGAGGGTCCACCGTCAGCCTGGGCATCAATGGTCTCCTGCAGATCCTCAATCAGGACCCTTTAAGAGGGATTCACACCAGAAGAAAATGTGAAAATACTGCATGTGTGAAACAAAACCTGCTGGTCAAGATGCCTGCATTTTATAAGTGCAACTGATTAAGTGGAGATCTGATCAATAATGTCCAAGTCGTACTCAGTCTGCATGTCGCTCTGCTGCAGCATGGTGTACACCATATCGAGGTAGATGGCAGGCACATGGATATCCACTTCGATGTCGATGGTCACCAGCTCAGGGCTCTCGGGTTTCCAGAAGTCAACCTGCAGAGGGCGCCAAAGCCAAACAATTGAACCTTTGGAGATTGAAAACCTACTGCAACAATTCAGCCTCTTTCTTTCTGTCTATTTTAGTGAATATGCCAAATATGGACTTTCCAGGAAGGAAATTAAAAGGTTCTATTAGACACAATTTGCAAATCTGAATGGACGTGAAGTGAATTAGAAGAAAGAGCCTAAAACACTACATTCAATTTAGCCTCTTTTATCTTCAGCAAGCCAATTTAACACCTGCAGTGACAGTGAGGACAGTGTTACAAGATCTGTGTGTGTGTGTGTGTGTGTGTGTGTGTGTGTGTGTGTGTGTGTTAGCGCAAACCTCAATGCTCTTGGCCAGGTCCTTAATGAGGGTCACATGCTCATCAAGTGTGGGCTTCAGACGGAAGACTTTCTCTCTAGTGTAAAAAAGAGGGAGGAATCACGATTAAAGCTCAACAGTCACAGTTATAAGATTCACATTTCTGAACATAT
Organism: Tautogolabrus adspersus; assembly: GCA_020745685.1. NCBI lineage: Eukaryota > Metazoa > Chordata > Actinopteri > Labriformes > Labridae > Tautogolabrus > Tautogolabrus adspersus. The sequence continues at coordinate 2,461,614 of CM036551.1, read as the reverse complement.
TTCTTGTTTTGTTCATTTTCTTTCTTTTCACAGAGTTTTTGTAGCATTCTCTGACTCTATCTTGTGAATATGCACCATCTCGGGGTATTTCACACTAAAAATTAGTATAAATTGAGCAGCAGCCGCCTGACAGCTGCTGAAGGGTTGTAGATTTGAGCCTTTCTAAAAATACTAACGAGGAACCTTTGAGCAAAGAAGTCTGTAGTTTCATGAAATTCTTAAACTAGATATTGTCTAAAAAATGTAAAAATAATGATCAAACAAGTCACAAGTCTAAGTACATTGGGTCATCCATTACTCAATGCAAAACCATGATTAGTACCACAGTGTGTATATTTTAGAGCAACTCTTACGAAGTTTATTGTCATTGTAGTTTTCTATAATGAAATTCAGTACGGCATTCTCAATAGAAGCAGTATTAAAAAGCCAAAGAAACACAAGACAAGAAGACAGAAGACAAGTTTCCCCTTCTGTCAAAGATGAGAGATTTACCCCTCGAAGCGTGTGACATCAGCCAGGGCAACAGCCACCAATCCGAACAGCAGAAGGATCTTCATGTTGGAAGTGAGGCTGCTCTCAACCCTCGACGGCTCTTATAACCCCCGACCTGCCGCCCGTCCACCAATCCCCGTCTGTGATGCAGCATCATGTAATCGATGCATCCTCCCAAAAAGTTCCCGTGCAGAGCACCTGTTACTTTTAGGAGCTACGTGGTGTAACGAGGGCCTGCGTGACGAGGAGTCAATGATTAATAGGTGCTGAAGGCGCCAAGGTCATGATTCCATAGAGCGCTGATCAGCTTATGACACGTTTCATGAGTAATTAGGATCATGTGTTTCTTCTTTTTTTAACCATGAGATAAAAAACAACAACTCAAGACTTTAGATTCTTTAGATTTTATTCATATTCTCATCTTTTCATATATTCACAAACTGTACACTTACACAGAAGGTAAAAAAAAAAGTTTAAATACCACAAAAAAAAAACAACAACAACCACCGGATATATTGACAATGATCACACGACCTGGAGTGATTCATTTTTGTACAGCATGTTTCCTCCCAGAATACGCAACATTTCAGCATTTCAATCTCATTATGCAAACACAAGGAGCACGTACAGTATGTGGACACTTACAGCAAACAGGCACGAGTTATCAAAGTCAAACATGGTGTGTGATGCTGATATGAACTCACATCACACTTTTTGCTACACTTAAACCTTCAATTTTAAGGCTACACTTCAACCTCAGATTGTTCCAGCTGCTGGTGAAGGAAGCATTTTTATTTTGTAGGCGTCTTAGCTGAGCACTTGATCACTGTTTCAACCGTTGAGCAACCTGCTGAGCACACGGAGCCGTTATCACTGGACAATATATTACTGCGCTGTAAGCTTGAGGCACATTGGAGGCAGAATCCTGCAGAACATGCATTTATTTGATAAATAATGGGATAAGCTATGCGTACATATGGAAATACTCCATTGATATAATAAATTCATGTCGAGACACTCACGTTGGTTTTCACAGGCCGGGATGCTTGCATGAATATGACAACCATGTGTGTTGTATGACATGATAGCTTGTGAAAAACAAACCTGCAGATACGCACTGTAAAAGGTAAGTAAATGTCTCGATGACTTCATCACAGAGGGACATGACAACAACATTTCAACCATTCTGCATGGTTCAGTGCTTGGTTATAAAGTTGGGGTTTTAAATCGTTGAATGTCTCCATCCCTGGCCCTTTAACCACAGACAGGTAGAGCGGGGATCACTTAACATCGGAGGAAGCTTTACTTTTGGCTGTGAGACTTAATGCCTCAGAGGTCCTAAAAGAGAAGGCGCTCATCTTGGAGCTGATGCTCGGGTGAGGCCTTGTCGCTCCACGGGGCGAGCAGTGCAGCAGACGCAGTAAGTTCTTGCGAAAGTTGTGCCCGACAAAGCCGTACACAATGGGGTTAACGCAGCTGTTGAAGTAGGCGATGCAGATGGTGAAGGGCATGGCTGTGTCGATGATTTCGAGGATGGCACAGTTGTCCTTCAGGATCAGCTGTGTGAGCACCTGCATCAAGTGGAACACCTGATGAGGCCCCCAGCACAGGAAGAAGGCCAGGACGGCTGCTGCGAGCATGCGCAGCACCTCGTCATCACGGGAACGGGAGCTTTTCTGGATTGGTCTTGCCCCCACAAGCGCCCGTCCGATGAGGCAGTAGCATGTAATGATGATGATGAAGGGTATGAGGAAGCCCAGCAGGCTCTTCATGAGGCTAATGGCCAGCCGGAGCTCCTTTAGCCTCATGGCGTCTTCATCTTTAGGGTGCAGAACGCCGCACACTGTGGTGTTAGAGTTATTGATGTTGTGAATGTCTCTGGTCAGCGCGGTGGGAACACTTAGCAAAAAGGCAAAAAGCCAGATCACTACACAGGTGACACGAGCGTACACTACAGTACGAAACCTGCGTGATCGCACCGGGTGCACAATGGCGAGGTAGCGATCCATGCTGAGTGCTGTGAGGAAGAAGATGCTTGTGTAGAGGTTAAAAATCACAAGACCAGCGCTGGCCTTGCACAGGAATCCCCCAAATGGCCAATGGTAGCCTGTGGCTGCGAAGGTGGCCCACATGGGCAGAGTGATGAGGAAGGTGAGGTCAGACACGGCCAGATTGAGCACAAAAATGTTGGCCACCGTCTTGAGCTTCATGTAGCAGTAGATGACGGCCACCACCATACTGTTCCCCACAATGCCGATGACGAAAATGCAGCCGTAGACGATGGGCACCAGGGTGAAGATGAATTTGTGACTTCCAGACAGGCCACATTTCAGGTCTATCCCTTCTGTCGCTCTTGCCGTAATGTTCTGCATTTTCTCTTCTTTCAGTGCCAGATCCCAGGACTTTAAAACGGGGGCTCCAGCAGGGTGCGTCTGTGGTGACTGATATAGGCCTTGGGCGAGGGGCCTCAGCGAGTCCTATAAAGGAAACACAACAGAAAAAAATGTCACAGGCAGTCAAGGGGAAGAGGCATCATTACCGCTGGCATGGCCCATAAACGCTAATCCACACGAGCACCCATGAAAGTGCTCACCCTACACCAGCTCATTAAAGACCTGCACATTAAAGCAGTCCTGACGCTTTATGTTATTTCTGTAAAATAAGAAGCCATGGAAAACAGATGTTGTATGTTATTCAATATTCCAAAAATGCCCTTTGAAACATCATTATTCAGACAGTCTGTGCTCTCCATGCTACTTCAAATTGTCTCTGGGCTAATGAATGGCAACAGTAAAACTGTACAGTGTTTATCAAATGGCCCGTCCATCTGGGTGGACTGTCAGCACCCGGAAGGAGAACGTTTATGCCCCGTGTTACGACCGGTGTTAATGAAGACTGCATGGCAAAGTACGAGCTCGGATAACAACTCCATTAAACACGGAGGTACTGAGGGAGAGAGTAAAAGAGAGAGAGAGAGGTTAAGGCTCCAGTCACTGGAGAAGACATGTCACGTTTCAAACCCTCAGCGTGCAGAGATACATCGTACTCAGCGTGAGAACTTCTAATCAGCACACACCTAAACAAACAGGACAGCAGGGATCCGGCTCTGTGGAAACTTCGCTCTGTGAGAAAATCAAACCTGCGTGTAGCACAAAATTTGCCTAGGGGCGATTTTTTTTTCATTCATTTATTTGTGCGCTGAATGAGAAGTGGGAATAAAAAACAAATTCTCCTCTTTGTTGGGAGTCTTTATGTTTAATAGGATAGCTTAGTGAGCATAATGAGTGGGGCTGATGTAATAATATTAGCATAAGCCTGATGTACAGCTATAGCTGCAAACATACTGTAGTTTCTGGGGCTAATTACACGGACAGAAACAACATGTTTCTGATTCAAACCAGACACACGTCACTTCAGAAAAACATGCTTAAAATGTAGAACTGAAAAGTGGGAGAGAGGCTTATTCATACAATAAAAATACACCGTATAAAGTTGAATAATTTGTATAATAAATGGACCATTGTTCAAGCTTCTACAGTACAATGATGGAAATTCTCTGAATGCTATTTTGACTAAACCAAGACGGTATCCTGCCACCAGATGGCATTCTAGCTTCAAGATTTTACTGCTTACATCTCACAACCAAGCCACTACAAAGATTGCATCATGGAAAACGACCTCACCTAGATTGTAAATGTTTGTTTTTAATCAAAAACATAGCTTTTTAGCTGTTGCTCCATCATCCTCTCTTACTGAACCACTTTTTTAAAAACCTTCCCTCTCTGCACTCTTCTGCCGTCTGCTTTGGCATGAAGACAGTCTGACACCTTCCTGCAGAACTATTTTATCTCCCAGTCAAACATCTCCTCATTTTCCACCAGGTTTGGGTGTGAGTGAATTCCTTGAAAATCTCTCAGCGCACTGAAGCAACAAGCGTATCGGTTGCAGATGTGGGGATTGTTGAGTGTGGAAGATGTGTCGGTGCCAAGGGCAACAGAATAACGAAATATCTCTGTGAGTTTCCTGCATGGGCGCTGGAGGAGTATAGGTGGGGGGGGGGGGGGGGGGGATCAGCACCAACATGGCTGTCACTGCCTGGATTTACTGAACATGTGTTTTCTCTTTTAATGGTTAGAACAGTGGGGGACTGTAAATCTAAAGTAGGCAGAGGAGAGCAACAAAGCACCTATCATTTTCATAGTTTAGGGATTTAAAACAGTTTGAGAAGATCTCTTAATGCTAAGAAGATTTCTGAATGGAAAAATGTGAGAACATCTACCACAGGCCTTTGACCATAAAGGTTGGCATATCAACCTCCAGTACTTTTCCATGATGGGGATGCTGGAGGCAAGCGGACGTTGGTGGGGGAGTGAATTGCTGCCTCTATATGTAAGTGAGTCCTACAATAAAGGTGAGGTGGCGAACCGGAAGCAGGTGAATTAGAGTAGCCGTGTCCAGCGAGCTGTGGCTCCAAGTGAGATGGCATTACTGAATGACGGCCATAAACCCCGGGTGACCACAGACAGGAAGGCAAACAGCTACTTCACGAGGTCAGAGGAGCAAGCTGCATCCTCTCACACACCACAAAGGGACCTGTGCTGTTTGCAAACACTCACAATGAATGATATAATCCGAACTAGGAGGAAGTTTGGGGACGTTTTCTACTCCTCAAAGCAAAGGCTAACCCTGAGCTGCACTGCATTAGCGACATTCCACATGTAATCTGATTTCAGGGTATTTAAATGCAGCTTCTTCTTGAGATCATGGGAATTCCTTCCAAAGTTAAACCTTAAGAAAGCACACGCACATATATAGAGCAGTGGTTCCCATCAACGCAGCTATCTGAGGCTGCCCCTCGGCCTGAGCGCCCGGCCGCTCTGACATGAGCACCACCATCTGGCTGCCCACAGAGAGAGGCCAGTAAAATGTCTGCTTGATGGAGTTAATGATTTATCACCAGGCCATTGTAAAGGGAGGTTCGTCTTACCAGAAACACGGCACCTCTTGATCATCCGCTCGTTTAGGCCTCGTTTCCGGCCGACAGAACGTTCTGCAACAGCAGCTTCATATCAAACAGGTTACCGGAAAGCAAATTTAACGGCAGTCTTAACACGGCATTGCAGCTTAAATTGCAACTGCTCCTCCTTGAAGAGGGATATTATGGGAGTCTACAAAAGAAGTGTAACAGAGCCGCAGCCTCCTACAGCTTACTTCATCATCCGTCTCAACTTCCAGGGTGTCTCTTTGGCTGAAAAGCTTTTGGGAGTAAGAAACTTGACAAAGACTAATGACAACATCAGGACCAAAGCATTGTACTTTAATACATACTGTATAATTAGAACCAGGAAGAGCAGAAGAGTTATGTTTACAGCTTGTGTGTGTGTGACAGAAGTGACATTGTCCATGAACTCGGTTACTTGGCTTCTGCTCACTGAAGGAAATATTGGCACCAGAAACCATGACTGCACTTTCACATGACTAAAACAAACCTCAAATAAAACTCATTTTTAAAGTAGAATAACGAAACAAGCTGTTTTTAATTTTCTCTGCTGCTTACTCCCAATCATCAGGACAGGTTGTGGACAGATGATGTTAAAGTAGATCTTGTAAATAAGGCATTAGCTGGCTCACAAGGCTGGCTTTGGTCTCCAACGTAGAAACAGTAGGAGGGAGAGTAAGCATCTATAAAAGTGAAAGCAAAGTGTTTTGGTTTGAGAGCATGATGCTGAGCCAGGCTTTCTTTTCCCCTGCTCTGTCAACGCTCTTATTCTGCAGCCCATATCTCTATTCTGTTTAACCTGAACCTAAAGCTGTTCTCTTCTGCTATCCAATCCTGTTTCCTCCTCCTCCTCCTCCGCTTGGTTTGGGATTAAATTTTTCATTACTTTGGATTTTAAAGGAGTGCAGAGCTGCTGCTGTTTATCAGGATGTGGATCAAATTCAGTGCAGAGGCAAGAGACAATGTAAACTTCTCTGTAGACTCTCTATAATCCAGCTCTTGGATTCTTCTCATGCCGGCCACACAGCTGCAGTAGTTACTTTGCACACACAGGACTTTCACGTGAACAGCTTCAGCAACAGGTAGCAGCCATCGTGTGTTACTAAACGTGTGTTTCCAAGGCAATGTCAGCACTTTTAGCGACGTGCTGAACGTTACAACTCAATTAAAGCAGCTCAGAAAGTTCAACTTGAGCGTGAATAAACTGAGACAGACAGATACATGTGTATTTCATTTCTAGAGTTGGTCAAAATCTTCATGAGAATGAGGAAATGTAAGTTCTTACCTGCGATGCTGAACCAGGATGCTGCTGATGCTTCCAGAGCCGGACAGACAGACAGACGGACGGGTGGACGAGCGAGCAGACAGACAGAGAGGAGGAGAGACCACCACAGTGTGCCAGTGACTGACTCCGATTTAACTTAACTGGTAGAGCGAGACGAGCAGGAATACCGTCTGACACACAAACACACACACTTACCCACCCCCTTGCCTACTCTCTCTCTCTCTCTCTCTCTCTCTCTCACACACACTACAATGATGAATGAATTAAATTGGAGCCAGGCAAGCTACGTATTGTCCTGGAACATCTCCCCAAGAGTGTGCGTACACACAAACAAACACACACACACACAAGATCTTACACAATCCCTCCTCTCCCCCCCCCTTTACTCCCTGAGCACCATCCCTCCCCTGTCTCTCTAAATGTCTGCTTTTAGTCTCTCACTTTCTTTTAATGATAGTTGTTTTTTAACTTTCGTTGGTTTTATTTGTTTTCATTTATTGACGCTTCTACGGAGGAAGCTCGCTGTCTGCAGCACGACGGTCCACGACAAAGTCACACAAGGGGAGAAGAAAGTGGAAACCATTGCATCGTATCGTTTTGTTTTCAGATCGCATCGTCTCTTATCCCATCACATCCTATCATTTCGTTTCGTTACGTGTCTTTTCATTTGGTTTTCTATCGTATCTTTTGGTTTTCAGATCTTATCGTATCATTTCTTATCTTTACGCTTAGTTTTCGCATAATGCATCATTTCATTTCGTATCGTTTTGTTCGTATCGTGATGTTATATAAAATGCATTGCAATGTATTTAAACGTATAGCTTCCTTTGACGGCCCCTCTCTTACTTAGCTAACTCATCTCTCATCCTCTGACAGCCTCCTGTCTTTTGTCCTCTGCACAGCATGAAAGGAACGGCCAGACTCTGATTGTGATTGGACCTGTCCACACGTTTGTATTAATAGCTGCCTCGAGCTCGCCCTTGACTCGGATCAGGATGTATCAGGGGGGTGTTACGGAGGCTAGAAGAGGGGTTTAAAAATGTTGGGGTGGAGTCAGAGACTTTTTTCACAACTACGAACATTTCCCGTTTTCCGGCGTGATTCAGCCGTCACTCATTCGTCAAATTTGTATCGATGTATTGTTGGAAGTGTGTGAGAATGTGTCGTGGCGTCTCAGTGGACAACTCCCTGTGGTCCCGTTTGGCTTTGTGGAAGCTATTTCAGTCTGATTGAAGCACTTACGAAAGAATGTGTCAAACAAAACTGTACTAAAACGAGTAATGTCTCGTTTAATTGGTGGGAAAAAACTGGAGGAATTTGAAGCCAAGTTTTGCAATATGAAAAGGTTTCTATTTTTAGCAAACATCCATCAAACACACCTTGGCTCTGAAGATATTTGTGTCTCACTATTCTTCTCTTTCTCCAGGTCATGACAGGTGTTGAGCAGCGGGTCACATCCTCACCTCTCCGCCGCAGTCCGAAGCGGCTATCACAACCATCACAGAGATGGATAGTGATGGATGAGGCGGAGTGGCTGTCGTGCCCTAAATCCCCCTCAGTTTCAGTGTCGGCGGCGTTGACTGCGAAGAAAGCCATCACCTGGGTCGAAGACAAACAAGGAAAGAAAGGAAAAACAAACACTTTGAGCTGAGTGGAGGTCCTGTTTGGTGGCTTTCGCTCACTCATGCGTGGCTTTCTTCTTTGGAGAATGGTCACAGTTACAAAGCTTTCTATGGCTCACAGGTCACACGGGGTAAAAAGAAAACAACACATATGAAACTTTTCGTAATCATGACATGAACCAGGGGGCGTTCAGTCTTCATACCTGTCATTGTTCAGGTTGCAGAGTGGACAGTATCTCACTCTGTCTGTCACACAGCAACACAGACATTTACACCTCTGGGGGATAATGATCAGGCTCCATTACGTCTTGAATTTTCTGTGAATGATAACAATCATCCATTAGGCGAATGTTATCTTATTGCATATCCTGTCACAGCCACAAGCACACCAACAGTATTAAAAAGTGCGTTCGGGGTTAGCTCTTGCAGCAACAAAAGTTATCAAATCTGAATCAGACCTGTGAGACCTCTCAGGAAGTGAGCAGAGAGTTATGTATAGAACTCTGAATCTGCGCTGCACAACAAATAACTCTCGCTCGGGACGGGAAGCTGTTGCAACAGCCCCGCACTACAACATCTCTGGAGCACGAGCAGAAACAGATGTCGATGATTTGAAAATGGAGATTTGTGGGGGACAGATTATACGAGGAAAATTTAATTTCCTATAGGACTGCACTTCAAAGGAATGGATGGGTGGTGTTCATTTCAAGATGAGTTTACAAAGTGAAACTCCATGTCCTGAAAATGAACTCCTTACATCACTCTTATAAACAAATCAGTGTCCAGTCCAAGAGGATTTCTACGTTCATGTTGTGCCACAATTAGGAATCTGTTGCATAAATAACAATAAGGCCAGAAACTGGACATGGCGTCATACCCTGGAGGTGTGATAAGAAGGCACATTTTCCTGCTAATCCTACCTCTCTAACACGATTAGCTGCATTAGCTCTTAAGCTATCGTAGAGCTGATTGATCAACGAGGTCATTACTGTTCGCGCAGAGCACTGCGGGGAACGATGGCCCTTTACCAGCAGAAAAACACAGACGTGGAAATGCCAAACGGTCGCACAGCCACCTGCTGAAGAAAGACAATACTGTGTGAGGTCTGAGCTCTTATTGTGATCTGCTGACCCAGTACTGAGTGACATATAGCTGAGTTATAAATAAACCCTGTACGGGAGAGCCACATGTCATGGTTAGCTTCACTACATGGACAGTGGCTATATTTATATATCTCAGCCTAATGCAGGGTGATGAAGCTCCTGTGAGGAGTATTTATCTGGTTATTAAACAGACTGAAATTAATACTGATGCCTCTATATGAACGTAACCATCAGAAAAACAGACCGATTCATTCTATTCACCAAGCCTGCTCCCTATAGGGATGTAACGCTTCACTCAACTCACGATACGATTCTCTCACGATTTATTTTACAAAATGAGACTGGAGACAAATGATGACTGAAACAGATTCCTTTAGGGGCTGCTAACCCGCTTGTCAGTGTGGTTTGGCCTTTGAATGTTTGTTTCTGTCAACAAGGGGAGGTGATTGGAGCTTCTCATTGTGGTGTCGATTAAATGCTGCATTATGTTGGTTGTGCTATTTGTGTAGTTCTCTGTCTTCTTGCAATATTTGCACACAGTTTTTGTCTCGTCTGTTATCTTCTCACCTCTTTCATTTTCTGTCTTGAAGCCAAAATGCTTCCACACCTCCGATTTAAAAGACGGTGGTGCGTCCTCAATTTCTAAATCTTGCTCTGCAGCTGCCAACCCGCCTCTGCTCTGCAGCTTCTGACGCTCACCATATTATTGAGATTAATTTTTCACAGTAGCGATGTGAACCGTGACACCTTTGAATCGATTTATCACGATTTTACGATTAATCTTTACATCCCTACTGCTCCCAGTAGATCACAAAAAACACACAAAAGCTGGACACAATTCACTCCAACCTCTCATGCAATATGATCATATTGCAATATCTACCGTAGAATTATATCCTCTGATTAGTGTTGTAGTAGTTGAAATCGGTCTTCGTCTCAAGACCTGTGAATGTTCAGACTATGTTTGCAACAACTGCAGCTCTGTTTCAGCTCCTCTACTATTTCATTGTGCACTGAGTAATCTTTCTTTGCTCTTTGCTGATGTAACACTGAACTTTTCTCCTTTGGGATAACTAAAGGTTTATCTTATGACTTTAATGGCAGTAACTTCTGCCACCGTAGACGGGTTGTCTACCACAGAAAAGATTCACAGTGAGTGATCTGTCTGTTAAAAAACAGCATGACAGGCGCCAGTGGCCTAGTGGTGAGTGTACACACACCATGTGCGGACGCTGTAGGCCTCTAAGCGGGCGGCAGGTTCGACTCTGACCTGTGGCTCCTTTCCCGCATGTCATTCCCCACTCTTTCCACAATCAGTACTAGTATTTATTTTTATCAGAATACTACTTATGCAACGCTTTGACCACGGGGGTCAGGACAGCTCCTTACTTTAGCTTTAAATAACTTTTTTTTAAAACTCCTTTTGTACACTTGGTGTTTTATGCTTTTATTAGAGAGACAGGACAGCGGGGAGCATCGGAAGTCTGGGAGAGTGTGGGGAATGACGTGCAGCGCAGGCCCCTTGTATGCTTACAGTAACTCTTGAAACGACAAACAACTTTGGATCATAGAGTAAAACAAGGTGACCTCTGATATCTTTTCTTAACTGATCTAGCTAAAACATGTCAGAGGTCAGTGGTGGATTCCAGGAAGCTGGGATGTCGGTCTAACTGGAAAATATTTGGCGATGGCTTGAAATACTTTGAATCCAGATTTGCAAAGATGGAGTAAATTAGATATTGATTGAGTGTTAGTCGAATTTCCATGAATTCAGCCATTTGTGTTCTGTTGCTGTTGTCCGATCTCGGACGAATAAATCCTAAAATAATCAACAGTCTGTCTCACGATTTGGACATTTACAGCAGTAACACCCCACCAAACATTGAGTCTTATTAAGTACTTTCAGTATTTCTCCTAAAGTATTTTCATCTTCGGCACATGTTCTAAGTGTTGCCACGCATCACTTCAATACAAAAACCCAGGTGGAACCAATAATACGAACGGTATTAATGTTCAGTTCTAGCAATCACATCAGTGTAATGACGCCATTCATACTGTTAGAAGAAACACCTGTGATTGTCAAGTCGTAAAGAATGTGGTAGTAAAACAAAGGTTGTGGCAGCTTTACCTTTTACGGTGTTCAATCAATCTGGAGATAAAACATAAGAGGCAAGAAATATAACACTGCACACTATTTTCTGCAACATCTGTAATATTGAACCAAAGACTGTAAATATTAAAGGATGAAGCCTGAGCGACGTCAACCATCTGTTCCTGCAGGGGGCGCTGGAGTCCCATCGATGGCGGTCTCCGTGCTGGAAATGCTGTCTCAGCCTAACTTTCAGTCAACCTAACGACAGGCTGAGAGCTGGAGCTGAGGCGGGTTTTAAACCTCTTGATAAACCGTTACACCGCGCCCCCCTGTCCATCAGGTCAGCTACACGCCTTATGCTGTATGGATGTGCTCCTGTAATGGTCCCAATTTTCGAGTTGGGAAGTCCTTCTCCAAAGTCTCAATGTTTTAACAAGAAAAACAAATCATGTAGAAAATGTAAGGAATGTCACTGTTACAAGTTAGGCTACATTTGGGCAAAAAGTTGATGTGCAATATGTGAAATAATAAAAAGTACCGTAAGATTAACAAAACATCTTTCGCCCGCCATGTGATGATTAATATGATGTCACGTCGGCGGGACGGGCACCTAATTCTTTCCCGTTTTCCGACTTGTTGTTCCGACTTGAGCGGGCATACATGTGCATTTTCCAATTCGAACATATTTCCTGATGTGTCCGAAACCACATGAATGCAGGGTTATACTGAAAAACTCTTATCCTTAAAAAAAAAATCTAAACAGATGAGTTTAAAAATATCAGACATATTTAATTTTTTGAACCAGGCTGTAAACATGTTCATGTCTGCTGTAAAAACAGTTTTTTTGGGGGGGGGTTTTATGAATGGGGTGTGCATGTGACTTCCGGTGCTTTCTGCAGCCAGCCTCAAGCGGACACTCAACAAACTGCAGGACTTCACGCATGCGCAGGCTTCATTTTACAACACCGGAGGTTGCTGCTTGGTATTGAACGCACCCTTGTATATAAACGCGGTCGTTACGCCCCTTTCGCCTTTTGGCGCGAAAGTGGAATGATGATTCTGGCTACCCACGAAGAAGAAGTCGCAAACATTTGATGCTAGCTATCAATCACGGTGCTCTTGATTATATAGCATGTTGGCTAACTCGTCCACGTCATCATTGCTTCAGCGTGTCTGCTGAATGTAATGATGTTGAAGACTCCCTTCTGCTGTTTGGCGCCATGGTGTAATGATGATTCTGGCTACCCACGAAGAAGAGGCCGCAAACATTTGATGCTAGCTATGTGGTGTTCTTGCTTGTACAGCATGTTGGCTAACTCGGCCACATATTACTCACCGTGGCTCCAGAGCGTCTGCTGAGAGTATAATGATGTTGAAGACTCCCTTCTGCTGTTTGTGGCTCATTACCGGAATCAAACTTCACCATTTCCTCGTCGGCGTGGAACCTGAACTTCAAACCGGAAGAGACGATGGAGGTCCGGGCTGTGCTTTCTTTTGCCCAAACTCATGCTGCGTCTGTTTCAGGTAAGAACCTGCTTTTTGTTCTTAAACGCTTTACGGCTGTCCTCTAGCTCTGTGGTGGGCTTGGCTAGCTTGCTGATGCATATGTCTGCCTTTGCTGCTGTTGCTTCTGTTGCTGTTGTTGCTTCTGTTGCTGCTGTTGCTGCTGTTGTTGCTGTTGCTTCTGTTGCTGTTGTTGCTTCTGTTGCTGCTGTTGCTGTTGTTGTTGCTGTTGCTGCTGTTGTTGCTGTTGCTTCTGTTGCTGTTGTTGCTTCTGTTGCTGCTGTTGCTGTTGTTGTTGCTGTTGCTGCTGTTGTTGCTGTTGTTGTTGCTGTTGTTGTTGCTTCTGTTGGTGTTGCTTCTGTTCCGGCTGTTGTTATTGCTACTGCTGTTGTTGTTGTTGTTATTGCTGCTGTTGTTGTTGCTGTTGTTGTTGTTGCTGCTGTTTCTGTTGCTGCTGCTGTTGTTGTTGTTGTTGCTGCTGTTTCTGTTGCTGCTTCCGTTGCTGCTGTTGTTGTTGTTGCTTCTGTTGCTGCTGTTGTTGTTGTTGCTTCTGTTGCTGCTGTTGTTGTTGTTGCTTCAGTTGCTGCTGCTGTTGTTGTTCTTGCTTCTGTTGTTGTTGCTGTTGTTGCTTCTGTTGCTGCTGCTGTTGTTGTTGCTGCTGTTGCTGCTGCTCTTATTTGCAATGTTTGATTTAATCGTTTTTGCCTTTATTTGTTGCTGCTCCTTTTTGCTTAAAGATGCGTTCATGATGTTGATTTGCACTGTTGAGAAATCTGCACATTCTTGTGAGTGTTGTTGGCTGACATTGCAGCATCCGCCTGTTCAAGTGTTTCGTTGTATGTTTGGTAATGTTTTCCTCGTATATGTCACACTGAGAGGCTTGGTCTCAGTTACAATGTGTATATGGATTTACAGCCAGTTCACAAAGGTATTTCCTTGTAATGCTGGCTAATGACCTCGTCCTCCGTACTCAGTACTGTAGACATGAACTCCACTCTGTGCTGAATACTGGTTTGTTATGCTGCTGCAGCTTTTTGTACTTATTGCTTTCAGTCCTAATTGTAATGTGCTACACGTCTTCTTGATCTCTCAGCTGTTTTCTTTCTCTTCTCTGCTGCTGCTTTTTTTTGCTCTGCTTTAAAACCAAAAAAGTAGCTGCTGCTGCTTTCATGACTTGTCATTTTTTTCACATGTTGCATTTCTTAAACCCTGCTGTACAACCTCAGTTCATAAAGTTTGTTATCATTGCTTTCCAGTTCTTGCTGTGCTGAACTCTGTGAATGCTTACAGAGAGTGATGGGGTCAGACTCTGGTTTCAAAATCTCTCTCTCTCTCTCTTACCCCATGAGATGTAAAGTAGTGTGCGGTACACAATGTTTTATAGTGGCGTCTGTCTTTACAATATTTACGGAAAACATTTTATTAAACACAAGAATGTTTCTACGAGATGGTTCGGTTAAGTAGGCCTATTGATCAGCTGAAGTTCTGTTTCAATTATAATTTATTGATGCGATTGATAAAGCATACATGTAACGTATACCATTCTGTGAAGCTATAAAATGTATTTAATTCAGAGAGTTATTTGCATAGTTTTGGGCGTTTGCAGCGGCAGAAAAAGCACAGCGCCAAGCGTGTTTTATCCGAGCGCTATGCCGTTTTTGTGCGGCTGCCCCGATCGCTTCAATGTCAATCTTTTAACTTTTCAGAAAGGCGACTTCAGGTGACGTCACCGGGGCTCTTTTCAAAATAAGTGATATATTCCCCATATGTTTGTCTCCTTCAGATTGAGCCCTGTACCCACATCGTCCTCGCTCGGTTAAAAAATATATTGAAAATAAATCCTACAGTAAAAAGCAACACAAGCAGTGACTGTTGTCATAGAGACAACACGCATGTGCAGTGCTTTTATTCTCAGTGCACTAGAGCTTCATTCAAGCGCTCCAGAGCACACAGCCAGCACTTTTCTTTAAAAAAAAAAGATGCTAGGTGGACACAGGCCTTATGCTCCATATTGACATAACACATAAATCTGCACCTTTTTTTTTAGGCTCTGACAGTCCTAAACATGCAGTGAAACATACCCCCCCCCCAGGATGGCCCACCAGGGACCCGTCCACTGTGACTTTAACAAGGTTTTTATTTTCTCAGTGTGCTGCGTAGGTGTCAAGGACAGCTTTAGCACCATCCCTCTGCTGCAGTCAAGGCTCTGAAAATATTTACTGCATCTCTCACACTGAGTAGACCTGGCTTGTTAGCGTTGTTGCCCACATTGAAGTGTTTGCGTTGGAGGATTCGAGAGACTTTGACGAAGAGTAACAGAACAGAAAATTGTTTTTTGTTGTTGTTGTTTTTTTTTATAGTCTTGCATACAACCTGTGGGCACGCTGGTTTTGGATTGACCTTTGGCCCAGACAGAGGTTTAACTTCTGTCCAGCGTCATGGGAAACACAGACCCAGAGTTTGACCCTAAATATGTAATATTGTGCGTCCAGCACGCTCCTCTTAATCAAAGTGAAGAGAGCAGATATGTTTAAGACAACAAATCTTTTACACAAACAGGAAGCGTCCAAGAGATTGGGAGGGAAAGCGATGGGAAGGCCTGTAATGGGCCTCTAAGTCACATTGTTTAGTTCTGGGCTCCCCAAGGTTGCCTTTTTATGTCCACACAGGGAGGGATGGGAAAATACTGCATGGGGGGGGGGGCTCTGAGGGGAGGCTTGCTACATCTACTTCAGTCTAACCTCTCCCATGAATATTTTGAGCTCTTTATTAGATCTATGGCGGATAAAAGGCAGTACTTCCTCCCAGCCCTGTGAGGAGGTTTATCAGTCGGATGACATTTCAGTGCAATAAAACAGTTAGCTGTCATCCAGATGTATTTAGCTTCCTTAAGGTACTATCTGTGCAGCCAGAGGAGCATTAGAGACCGTGATAATGGACGAAGAGGTTGATTTGCCCTCGAGAAAGGAAGTGTGTCGCTCTGGCGGGTTATGAAAGAGGTTTGTCTTTATATTTAGACATTTAGAGACACAGATTAAAGGCATGTAAACAAATAAATGTACCTCCATGTTCTTTATGTTCTCATCTTTACTCGCAGCACTTGGCAGTCAGAGTAGGCGTTGCTTTGTGTTCTTAAAGGAACATGGATGTAGGACTTTTACTGTACGGGTCCCACAAAGTGTTTGTGTGTGCGTCAGACAGAAAGGTTCACGCGTACAATGGCATACCAAGGGGTCTGGAACCTGTTCTTATCCCCTGCCAGGCTTTCCTTATGTAAACAGCATGTGAACAGCATTGAGCTGTCTTTCTCACCCATGACCCTCTCTGTTGTAAAAGAGCAACAACCAGGCAGAGAAACATTAGTGACATGTGTGAAGTGAAGTCGACGCACGTTAGCTGCAGAATTAACAAAAGAGTTAACAATAAGCATCCTTTAAATCCCACGTGGACTCTAAATTGAGCTTTTCTGCTGCATCTGTGTGAATGTATCCATGAGGGGTACGTCCAGTTTCTCAGCTTGAACCCACGTCCCCTCAAACCCTCTCTCGTGGTGCTGTGACTCAAACCCTCTCTGGTGTCGCTGTGACTCTCCCTTGTTGCTGCAGTTTGGGCTCAGCTGAGTCAACAGCCCCAAGGCCCTCAAGACCAAATAAACACCCCAGTCCTGCAGGAAGAGCACGACTCGCGCCATGCTGGCGATGTTTAGTCATGTCCTCAGCTCTGTAGTAACAAACAGATAAGACGTTGAAATTTGTGTTTAGAGCCAGAGTGTTCAGTTATTTAATAACCTCTCGTATCACAAATAAACAGACAGTGTGTCATTATTAAAAGTTTGTATTGAAGCGACCATAATGCACGTTAGCAAGGCTGCATCCAAATTACTAAATAAAGATATACTCTTAGCTTTTTCATGGTAATCCATTTCATATTGAATGTAGTGCTGACACCCTTCAGTGAGTTGGTCGAGGACCTCTTGCCCGACCAAAAATCTCGTTGGTCGACCATCGCAGGTGTTGCTTTCATTGGGAGGATGGGCTTAATCCATTCGGCATGTTTGCAGGGGTGGGAGGGAGACGATATGTTTTCTATTTCTGAATGATAGAAAACGATTTACATGTTATTTTATCTTTTTGTTTTATTAGTCATGAGACTAACAGCGAGGGTGCGCTGACTATACTGTCACTGATTAGGTTGATCTAGAGATAGGCTAACGTGCAGTTTTTTTCTCTCCCAACCACCAATCAATTGATTTGCTAATTTAACTTAGTCGTCTTATATTTATGTATTTTATTAGAGCCTGACCAATTAATTGGCCAGCCAATAACGACTATCAGATTTATTTTCCTCCACAATATCTGCTCCAAAAAATCCCATATCGGCCGCGCCTTATACTTTTTTTACACTTTCATTTTTGACAGTCACATCATGGCCACCAGCTAGTAACGAGGGGGGGAAGCTTATAAAATACCTTATAAAATCACACACAAAAAGCCAAATGCTTATTTACTTTAAAGGAAACGTGAAGTTTACGATTCCACTGTGCTCTTATTTCCTCCAGTACGTTATGTACTGTAATAAACTCCTCTGTTTTATTTTCCTGTAATTCTCTGCAGATCTTCCTCCCTTGTGTGTAGTACTGGGCCATGACTCGCTAAGTGGATAACCTTTCATAAGGACATACTGTATTACCGTAAATGGACTTGAGCTTGTATATTTCTTTTCTAGTCTTCTGATGACTCAAAGCGCTTTTACACCGCAGGTCACACCTACACATTCACACACCGATGGTAGAGGCTGCTGTGGAAAGTCACATTCACACGCCACCGTTGGGGTTGAGTCTCCTACCCAAGGATACATCGGACATGTTGCTGCAGGAGCTGGGGATCAAACCCCCGACCTTCTGGTTGAGAGATGACCGACTCTACCAACTGAGCCACGGCCGCCCAATACCAGTGCTGGCATTGAGTGTAAAATTACATTAAAAAAAAAACAGACTCTAAAAGGACATAACTTTCATCTTTTAGCCATCTCTATCCTCGTCATCAGGTTCCTGCATGTTTGCTGCAAACTCTGAGACCCTTGAGGTCATTTGACCTCAAGTAAACAACAGGTCAAGAACTTTATTCCAGACAACTTGCACAGACTTCTGTGCATCCCTCCGGTCCTGGCTTGTGCAGAAAAAGGGGGCATGATAGAAAATGCAGATCTCTGTTTTCAGTCACGAATCAGATATTAATCTTAATTCCTTTGATGGCGATGTCAGCATTACGATTCCATGATGCGTCTTTTTCCACTGCAGTCCAAGAGTTTCGAACATACTGTTAAAGTTTTCCCTTCCTTTCCCAGCATTCACTGCTGAGGTGGCCTCGCTCAGGGAGTTTGTTTTGGCCCTGTTTTAGAGTTGTGCCAGTTAGTAGGCGGCACCCAGGCTTTGTATTCAGCTTTAGTCCTGAGGAGGAGGAGCTATTGTAATTTCGTTTAGGACAATTCTAGCATTAAAACATGTTTTTTTTGTACTAGTAACTTAGCTTTGTTCAAAATATAATTTGATAAAACATACAAACAAGCAGCTGAACTGAGCTTCCTCCGGAGGCTGGCTGGGCTCAGCTTTAGAGATAGGGAGAGGAGCTCGGACATTCGGAGGGAGCTCTGAGTAGAGTCGTTGCTAATTTGCATGAAAAGGAGCCAGTTGAGGTGGTTCGAGCATCTGATTAGGATGCTGCAAGGTTGCCTGCTTTTGGAGGCCTTAAGGGCACATCCAACTTGGAGACCCAGAATGCACTGAAGGGACCATATCCCTTCTCGGAATCAGACCTGGTCCACCCGTTTCGAGGACTATAGCCTCCATTCTTGGGGCGCCTTATATAACTGCTATGCTATCCAGGCTTTTTTATGACGAGGAAAGTTCTACACCAGATTTAGCCTGGGTGCTTCCATTTTTTTTTTATCCGATTCATCGATTAATCGTGCAAAAAATAATGGGCTGATTAATCAAATCAAAATAATCGTTATTATCGACCTTGACATGTTTCTGGGCTGGCTTCAGTAAACATGAAATTATTGTGCTAACCCCATCAATTCAATTCACTAAGGCTACTAAATTCAGAAGATTCATGTGCTGTATGATTATCAGGGTAAGAAGGGAAAAAAGCAGCATTCAGGAGCTCTGTGGGTGCTAGCACAATATGTTTCTGCGGTCAGTAAACCCCTGCTGAGAGTGCTGGAGTGGATAAGAGGAGGAGGAGGAGTACAGCTGGAGGAAATAACACAGCAGCGGGGTATCTCATGCCAATCAACATACAGTAAAGTGAGAAACAATAGGCAGAAACAAATTCTTACTGATTTCAGGACTGCGTGGGCTGATGCTTTTACCCCCGAGAGGAGTGTGTAGTTAATGTCTCCACTATAGCTTGAATCATGTTGTCTTAGAGCGACTATTTGTTTTTGTATACCACGCTGTTAAGTTTGGCCTTTTGTGCTCTATCTCCACTTCTGGACTTTATTTGTAAATAAGTAAATGAACGTCTTGTTTTTTTGCCCGATATCTGTGTTGTTGCTGTCGTTAGCTCAGTTAGCACATGACTTGACATTCAGGGTCAAGTTTTGGCACACTCCCGCTCCGTGTCGGAATGAAGACAGAGGAGGCGACTCATCACGTGTCGACTCCTAATGAAATCCTTTCCTGGGAGCTCTGTAAATATTTTCATCGTCTCCCTCGGCCCGCTGATGGACTAAATGCTCTCACTTCTCTAATTAATCACAGAGGAGTGGAGAGAGGCTCAGACAGGAGGAACAGGATGAGCTCTCACACGCCTGTTGTTGGAAACTGTCCACATCAACACCCTGTGTGCAACCTTATCCTTTGCTCTAATTACACACACACACACACCAACACACACATGCATATATAAACCCACAGTGCACAGGCAGGTAAACATTTGTGCTGTGCTTAAAATATGGATACAGTAATATATCGTCATGTACTCTTTGCAAATATGTGCATCGATGCAGTTGTTCCAGAATAAAGATGGCGGCAAATGTTGTGATGCCGGTTTTCAAAGACACGTTGCTAATGGTGCAGTTCACAATTAAACCCTATTGGTGGCAGTAGAATCAAACTGCATGATCCAGCACACGTTTCCCAAAACAAAACAAACAAGCATGGATGACAAAACGCAATCCACCGACAGCAAAACTGAAAGATTATGGGAATACTGAAGCATGATGGCCAAGCTCCATCTACACATCAGGGCAAGATGCTAGCAACAACATCTAGGTCGGCTAAACAGAGCCAGTGTTAGCCGTCCCAACCAGCACTGAATGATGCTCTCAAGTCAAAAATTCCCTCAAGTTCTAAACAGACTCAGGAGATCACAAAACATAGACTGTAAATGTGAATGAACGAAGCCAGAGTGACGTCGCCCATCTGTTACTGAAGGGGGCTTTGACCGTGATGGTGGTCCCTAGCTGGAAATGCTGTCTCAGATCTAACTTGAACCTAACAACGGGCGGGTTTTAATTCTCTTGACGAACCGTTACATCGCGCCCACCTGTCAATCAGGTCAGCTTCCTGCCTTATTGTTAATTACTCTTATCTTTCATGAAATCAAAACGGATGAGTTTTCACTGAAGGATAGGAGTGAGAAAAGTCCATCCTCTCCGTCTTTTGCCTGCTCCACTTTTCAGAAAATGTGTGCTCAAACAGGCCGTTTTGAGATTTTCCCTTCATGACATCACAAAGGGCAGTAACCCCTCCCCCAGGTGGGTGACACTCCCACAGCTAGGTGTTTGTTCTGCCCTCTGAGTCTGCCTTATCAACGTAAACAATACGGCACGGCGCGAAAACGCCCGAGCCACCCAAGCCCTTCCAGAGAGGGGCGTGGTCAGACACAGCTCATTTACATTTAAAGCTACAGACACAGAAACAGCCTGTTCTGAGCAGGGCTGAAATAGAGGGGTTTATAGTCATGATCAAATACAGGATCAGAGTGGATTTAGAACAAGAAACTTCACACACATGTTTTGAGGAGCTCTGAGACTTATTTAAACTGGTTGAAGAGGAGGAGAATATGTGACCTTTAATTGTGTCAGTAATTATTTCCATTAGATCCAACAAATAAGCTGCGATTAAGAGAACATGATGTCGTCTTCACTTTTCGCCTCAGCTGATTTACCTTGAGAATTAAATGTTTATCAGATTACGTTGGACTACATCTTCTATCACTGAAGTGTGGAGCTGACAGGAATCAATATGACTTTGTAACTGTCTGTTGCTTTTCATATCTTTTTGGAACATAATTCTCTGAATTCTCGGCAGCAGACTCACCATCAACAGCAACATCGTGTTTTAGGGTCGGGTGTAAACATTTTCCGGAAATGGAGTTGAGACTGTTTTCAGTGAAGCAGATAAGAGTGTTTGTCTTAATTTAATGCAGTGAATGTTATACCTGGAAAGTCAATATGGTCGTTATTGTGACGACTTCCACCGAGCGGTCCTGATGATTGAGTTTCAACAGAGACAATGACCTCATTTAACCTCCCATGTGAACGGTGTCGCTCGGTGTCTCTCTGCCTGCTTCACACACAAACATAATGTCTTTCAGGGCGTATTTATTAAAGACATTCTGTTTGGAAGTGAACTAACACAGGATTTTAAATCTCTAACAGGCGTTTAGATTAAACCGTCTCAGTAGTCTTCATTATCACAGCAATAAGCTGCTGATAGGCAAACATAGGGGAAACACTACTCTCTATTATAAGATGTGCTGTTATCTTTAATCAAGATCAATCTGTGGCGAGGGCAGACAAATATTACAACATTACACACTGAATCATTGAATTCCTGGCTGAGATAACACCGGCTGTGTCCGAAACTGCATACTCTCGTACTTTCATACAAAGTGTGACCACACATTGAGTATGAAGTATGATACGAAATCATGGTGTGCAATTTTGTGTGAGAAATACCCGGATGTTTACTTGATCGTCCAGAATGTTTAAGTATGAAACGGGAGCATACTGGTCATACTAAACCGCCCCACAATGCACTGCAGCTCTCAGACTGTTCGATCGCGGAGCTCGCCAGCCAACTAGCGGCTTAAAATAAAAGTTCTGTGCTGAAATACATTTGACATGCGTCCATGTAATATTGAAATGACTACGTAGCTGTATTAGTAGTCAAGGTTTCCATATGGTTGTTGAGTTATATTTACAGACAGACGGTCGTGCTAGCTTGATGCTAGATCATCGAACGGAGCTCGAACCGAGAGTATGATGCGTGACCCGCTTTTTAGTATGTTGCTAACGGCATGCTAAGAGACCAAGACAAGACCGAGACATTTAGGGATCGAGACCGGGTCAAGACCGAGACATTTAGGGATCGAGACCGAGTCAAGACCGAGACATTTAAGGATCGAGACTGAGCCAAGACCGAGACATTTAGGGATCGAGACTGAGCCAAGACCGAGACATTTAGGGATCAAGACTGAGCCAAGACCGAGACATTTAAGGATCGAGACTGAGCCAAGGCCGAGACATTTAGGGATCGAGACTGAGCCAAGACCGAGACATTTAGGGATCAAGACTGAGCCAAGACCGAGACATTTAGGGATCGAGACTGAGCCAAGACCGAGACATTTAAGGATCGAGACTGAGCCAAGACCGAGACATTTAGGGATCGAGACCGAGCCAAGACCAAGAAGACCATAAATATCAATGAAATCATCCAGGCCCGCTAGTACAGCAGGCACGTCACTCACTTAGACCAACACCTGGAAGGTTGCGGACGTGACCGGGGATAAGAATCAAATTATGAATGAATTGAAGTTATTCGTTGTTTAAGAAAGAGGCGTTTTCCTTCTAATTGCAGTAATGAGGTGGAAAAATAGCCGATCAGTGGTGGTCTTGATTTAAAATTCAGAGAAACGAGACCTTCAAAAAGTGGTCTCAAGACCGATTTTGAGAACTACAACACTAGTAAGCAGTATATATATTGAGTATGGAGTAGGCAGTATGTGGTTTCGGAAACAGCCACAGACAGTATAAGTACACACAGTGACACAACTATTCCATCTATGGCAGATGAGATTCACATGTCAGGCTGAGGAAAATGTTGAATCTGTGTATTATTCCAAACTTTTCCAAAGCCTAAAAACCCCTCAGTCATCCCGGTGATTTGAAGGCATTAGCGACTGTGGCTGTGATTGATGAAGTTCAGTTTCCACATGAGCCTCCTGTCGGGTACTTCAATGAGCCAAACCACAGATGGATACCATGTTGGTCTTCTTTACCATAGCATAAGGAAACACCTCATCTTATTCTCGTCGTGTCCAGCCTCTTATATCTTTTATAGAGTGTGAAATGTGTCCATTTCTCTTCAGCTGAAAGGCCTTAGCCCGTGAATAGCATCTTTATTTCTGCTTAAGGTTTAAACAAGTAACCGATGTAAAGGTGTGAGCGAGGATCACACCTTCAGAGTGGGAGATGTGATGGTAATAACAAACACAAATGGGCGCTAAACAAACGTCACAGTTAATAGGTTTCTCTGAAAAACTGTCCATCATGTTTATTTAATCACTCCTGATGGGCTTGGGATGATGCAGGCAGATATTGGTCTCAGAGCTAGCGCAGTCCAAATCAGGTTAGCTCTTACACTGAATGTGGAGGAGGCCTGCAAATCTGGCCCCTGTTCCATTTCCCCTGGCTGCATTACCCACTTCTAACAAAGTTACGGCACACTTCTCATTTTTCATTGGATTAAAAGGGCCATATAGATTTGGACATGAGACACGGCGGTACATCAATCCCCAAGTGTACCTTCTCCCTGCGGTGAGGTCGTCACATGCACTCACACAAACACATGCACTCACACTTGAGTTTCTCAGGTTCACTTTGTCGCTGACCCCCCTCACAACAGATGCTGCTCTCATTAGCCTTTTGTCCCTGTCGCCTGCTTCATTACATCCGAGAGAGGAGAACAGCGCTAACAATCATCGTTTACAATCATTTGGACACATTAACAGATTTAACAAGAAAGATAATCATAATAAACATTTGGAGTCCCATCACCCTAACGACAGGCTGAGAGCTGGAGCTGAGGCGGGTTTTAAGCCTCCTGACAAACCGTTACACCGCGCCCACCTGTCAATCGGGTCAGCTACACGCCTTATTGTGAATAACTCTTATCCTTCATCAAATCAAAACCGATGAGTCATCAAAACATTCACCCCCCGTACAGTGTGTGCCGATCGAGACATGAGCTAATCAGACCTATTTGGTTTTTTGAACCAGGCTGTAAACATGTTAATGTCTGCTGTAAAAACAGGCTTTTTAGAATGGGCGTGTATGTGACTTCCTGTGCTTCTGCAGCCAGCCTCTAGAGGACACTCGAGGAACTGCAGGGTTTTGTACTTTTGCAATCTGAGATTGCCGCTTGATGTAATATATTAACTTTAATTTAAACAACAAAAACAAAACTGTGCTCTGCCTCTGGTCGCTTCCTGTCTGCACCTGTACTGACGTCGTTTCCTCCTCTCTAGATCGTTGCTTGTGTCGTACTTACTCTCTGATTTCCGTTGCTTTATACAAAAGCGTCTGCTAAACAAATTGTAGAGTAATGGGGGCGAGAAGTGAAAGATCAAGGACAGCTTTTACATGTTTTGTTTTGTAGACAATTCAGCATTTGAGTAAATAAACTTGTTACGTGTTTCTGGAGTCTCAGATGTAAGCTTTTATTTTTTATACCATTAGTAGACATTTTCAAGATGGGTTAGGGGGGGTTACATGTTTTGATTTAAACTTCTCAAATGAATCTTCCTCAGTTTCCAACATGGCCCCCCGGCCATTTTTACACTATGATATATTATTTTGTGCGATGGATTTTAGTCCTTTCAATTGAGTTTCTCATCTTCTCTTTTGTCGAGGCACAAAGGAAAGATCAGTTTAGTAAATATGAGATTAAAAAAGGGTCTCTATATCAAACTATGATCGTCACAAGTACACTTAACAAAACACCAAAACTCTTAATGGATCCTCTACACTCACACAGACTTGGAACACACACCTCCTCTCCGGGGTCACTTCCTCTAATGTACATCTGTTTTATATTGTGTACAGATCAAGTTAAAGCTCCCAAGGGCAAAATATTTTGAGGGAAACATCAATAGTTGTGTTCTTGAGGCACATCGGCACATATTGCTTGCAGCAACTTTACATGTTGTGATGAGACATTTGTTAAACATTCAGCAGAAACGCTTTCCCTCCATGGTATAGTTTGACTTTGTGGGTTAAGGTTCAGTCTGTTGTGAAGAGGCAGTTTCCCAGGCTGGTTTCCCATGTAGGTTGTGCAACACGCTTTGTACAAAGGACACATGACGCTCTGTGGATGTGCTTCTCATGCTTCTAGTAGATTGTTTGAAAAACTGTATGCACAAATGACATTAGTCTAAATCAATGTCATTCATTCCTTTTTATATTGGGCATTCATAATCATATTTTTGCACCTGATCAATTTGTAAATGCTTCAAAATAACGTGCAGTCCGCACTGGTATGTACAAAAATTGTTAAGGCACGCCCACACGGCCGTTTTGGACGCCCCTCGGTTTGCCAGATATGAGAGCAGTTATCAGGTCAAACCAACAGGTGTTGCAGCGATGGAAGCGGGCAAGAGAACTGGTTCAGATAGAAGTGATTGTACCCGACCTAAAAAGCCTCTGCATGTTTCTAATAAGCTCCACGAGCAGAAACGTGCTCAAACTAGGATCAATATTGGAGATGCTTTTGAAAAATGGAGAGAGGTTAGAACGTAGAAAGGTTTACAGACCGATGCAGAGCTGGCTAAACACTGAAGCTTCAGAGTCCAACACATGGTGACCTGCGTGAGCATCCACTCTAGAGACAGCTCTCTACAATGTTTTGAATTTGGACTGCAGTACCCATTTTAAACACTAGGTGTCAGAGTTACATATCGCTCCTTAAAGTCAATTTGTGTGCAAAGCCTGAACCTGAATTTTTAAGCTCATGTTCATGACTTAATCAAGTCTTGGGTAGCCATTAATCAAAACAGGAAGGTTTTAGAAGATTAAAAAGTTAGTGTCGCAGGGAGAAAGGTGGATATTCAGGAAGATACTGACAAATTTCAGCAACTGGAAGAACCCCACGCCTCCAGACCACCATCACTCCCTGGACAACAAGTTCAAGTAGCCTAAAGTCACTCTGATCCTCCCTCTTCCTCAGTCACCATGACTTTCTTCTTCCTCTCCAGCAGAAGTTTTTCTTTGAAGGCTCTGCCACACACCTGTGTTATGAAGCCTTGCACACTTCAGGTCACCATACCTGCTCCACCTAAGTAATAGTGCACGGCCTATTACAAGTCAAGATGATTTTAAATCATGAAAAGTGAATTTCTTTTGTAATGTAGCTGTTTAAAAAAAGGAATAAAATAAGGAAAACATGCAGTAAGAGAGGAATGAAGACGTTGGAAAGGGGTGAAGGAACTGAGAAAGAAGATATGGGAGGAATTCGGGAGGGAGAGACGAAGGACAGAGTAATGACCTTACAAAAAGTAAGTAATTGAGGAAGGAAAATAATCAAGGAATTAATAAGTTAGAAAGCCAACACTGAAGGAAGCCACGGGGAGAAAAGGGACGAGGATTTAAAATAATACAGGTGTAAGACAATCTCCTTTTTCATCATCCTGAATGATGAGGTCTTGGAGTTGTTTAGTCATCGTTGAGCTAAACCTGTCCCTGCGTATAAACACAGCCGTACCTCAAACCATGTCATATACCATTATATACAGCACCAGGAGGCCATCTGCTCAGACCATGCACACAACAATAAAGAGGACTCAGCTGACGTCATCTAAGGGCCTTTTAAAGTCCGGAACATGAAAGGGCTCGCACTGTTTTTCACGAGCTTTACCTCCATTAAGGACGCTCATGTTAGCTGAAACAGGGGGAGGTTGTCATCCCGAGCGTAACCAGGCTGCTCTGATGTCACTGCAGAGGATGTACACACTGCAGCTCATGTACACAGACGAGGTTGTGTCACTCCGGCCACCGTCACATCCAGTCACAGCTGCCTCTGTGTTGTACTCGTTAGTGTCTGCTGATAAGATTTGTACTTTTCCATATCCTCAATGAGCCCAGTTTCATGTGCTTTTTTTGTGTGTGTGTTCATTAAATCTCTGTATGCTTGTGTAGAGTTTTTGAGACATAAAAATGACATAATATGAATATAATTAAAACTCTTTGACATGTTTCTGTTGTGTAGAGTAGTGTAGGGTTGGTCAGCACGAGGTTTTCAAACGGCAAACTAAAATGAAGCACTTCCACTTGACCTCCTTCTGCATGAAGTCTCAATTCTGCCCCACGGTGGACGCTTGAATAAACAGCCGAGTATGTGCCTCTCTGCTCACTCTTTCATTCTCGTTCTCGCTCTCTGTGTGTGGTCTTTTTCTTTTTTTAAAGTTATATTTTCGGGCCATTTTTGCCTTTATTAGAGAGGAGCTGAAGAGAGACGGGAAATGTTGGGAGGAGTGTGCGGGACGAGATGCAGCAAAGGGACAAGCTTGGATACGAACCCACGGCCTCCCTACGACGAGGACTGTAGCCTCTGTACAACTCAAGTTTTAAAGATAATCCTCCCCCTCTTGTAGTTCTTCTTCTTAACGAATCAAAGTTTTCTCCATCTCCTGAACGTTCGTCTTCAAAGGTACATTCAGTGCTTTCATTGTTGGAGTGACAAAAACTCCTGAATCAGGTTCGTCACCTCTCCAACATCTTCTTGTATTTACCTGCACAGGGACAGAACGGTGACGGTTCATCACACACTCAGACTTGATCCAAAAAAGTAAATCCTGTGAAAGTTGCTCGTAGTTTTATTGCAAATAAATGCAAACCAAAAAATATATGCATGTTGTGGCTCGAATGACCTCAAAACCTGTAATGGAAATAAACACCTGTCATTAACATGACTGCTGTTCTGAGGTCGATAGCTTAGTGGTTATGTTCCACGACCCATGTACAGAGGTTGTAGTCCTCATTGCAGCGGTGGTCGGTTCGAATCCGACCTCGACCCTTTGCTGCATGTCATCCCCCCTCTCTCTCTCTCCTCCCAACATTTCCTGCCTCTCTTCAGCTGTTCTCTCCAATAAAGGTGAAAGGTCAAAAAATATCTTTAAAAAACAACATTTGTTTCTGAACCTGCGTTATTGACGGATATGTGCGGTGACACGTCGTCCTCTCACGTGCGCTCTGCACACTCACTTATAGACGTGCACATCAACACCTGCAGAGGGTGCACAAAAACAATGCAAATAAAATAAACTTCAATGTGCTGCAACAGAACACAGAAAATCAGAGCTGAAGTTTCCAGAAGAGGATTATTATTCAGACTGAAAGCATGAGAGCATGTTGGTGTTACAATGGGCAGCAGAGCAGGAGATACGAGTTGAAAGACTGCCATCTTGTGGATTCTCATCTCAATTACACATCAGACATATTCATCCCTTCAGTGTGAGAAAAGAAGGCGTCTATTTCTCATCAGCAGCAGTGAAGTTTAAGACATAAAGAAGGTTTATGTTGACTTTAACGCTGCTTTTTGTTTGATGGTTTGTAGATGTGAAAGTAGAGACGCAAACTGCCAGTATGAAAAACGTCTAAACCACCAGGAGAACCACGCCACTGTCATCAAGGCTGCGTCAAAGAGGTCCAGACTGTCTGGAGCATTTGGCCTTTTATTTTTTAAAGTTATATTTTTGGGCATTTTTGCCTTTTATAGGATGTGACAGATGAAGAGAGACGGGAAGTGTTGGGAGGAGAGAGTCTGGGATGACATGTTTCAAAGGGTCGAGGTCGGATTTGAACCCGCGGTCGCTGCGACGAGGACTACAGCCTCTGTACATGGGGCGCGCAGCAGAACCGCCAGGCCATCCGCTACCCAAACATTTGGCCTTTTTAAGATGTTTTTTAAAAATGTCTGCTGTTATTCAGACTTGAAGTTTCCCAGCAGTGACACGAAGGCTTGCAGATCCTCGTTTATTTCGAGCTTTTATCCTCCCTCTCTCATGTTTCTCACATTGTGCTGAGTTTTCCCAACAAATTAAACTCCATTCTACTTTTCTGCTTCATGAAATTTCTCTCGACAAGGATTCTTGAAATTACAGTGACACTTAAATGACCTCCTGCTTATGTGTTCAGTTTAAGGTGCTCAGCAGTAAAATGGACCCTAAATCACTGGAAGCGTTCGCAGTTATAACTATTAGGTTTGACCACACCCCTGGAGTTCTATTGTGGCGTGCAGTTAGCGGCTGAATGTTTGCAAGTCCCATGGTGAGAAGTTAGAGATGCTAACTCCGTGCCTGCACACCAAGCACATCAGCCAGCTAGCCTTGGGGCGAAGGAAACAAACATGCTGCAGTGTTGGAGTCAGTTTTGCATCCCTAATGTCAGAACAAAACGGTAGCCCCGGCGGTAACACTCAACGCTTTACTTGTTTATTTATTTCTGTATTTTTGCCCTCCTTCTAATCTCCTGTTCCCGAATTAATTACTCAATTAGCATAGCAAATTAGCGAAACAATTATGATGCATGGAAAACTTCCAGCGCACACCATCACAGCCGGTCTGGATACATTAAGTGAAGTGAGGAGAGAGAGAGAGGGGGGAAAACATGAAACAGGAGCATGAAGCAGGCAGCGTGGCTCCGAAACTAAAGCCGGAGAATAAGAGAGAGTTTCTTAGTGAAATAAAACACTTTAACAAACAGTGCTGCCACGAGAAATGTGATACCCTCTCCTCAGTGTGAGGCGTAATAAAAATAACTGTGCACATTTATTAGCATTGTATAAAAGTAGCAATGAATTAATTCTTCATGCTTCTTAGAAGGCGGCATGGAGCGCACAAAGAATTAAATGCTTTCCTCCTTTAACCCCAACACACACACACACACACACACACACACACACACACACACACACACACAGAAATCTCGGAGGTCTTCAAAAGATGAAGCTAAGAAATGTCTTGTAAAAGTGTTGTTTATCAGCTTCTTGCAATGACTCTGTGTACAGACATGAGTACACAATGTGGCTGCCTGTTTGTGTAAACTTCCCAATGGTTAGCGTTCTTGGACTCTACCACAGCAGCGAGGAAATAGTTCATGTGGCATCCATGTAAAACCCACAACTACGTGCCAGCGTTGCCACCCACTTCGTCTCTGAAAGCAGAGAGATGCCTCTCTTCAGATGTTGAATTAAAAGACATTCCTGCACTTTGTGTTTTTCTCAGACAACAACGTGTAAATGTATCCCTCCCTGATTTACATCTATGCCGTTACACAAACACGGACATGACTTATGGATGTCTGACTGCCACTGAATCCCCCGGTCTCTGCTGCACATTGAAGAATGGACGGTATGAAAGAATTGCATCTGACCAACAACGACTCAATCTGTATACTGAGGAAGTGTTTGAGTGATGATGAAGCACCTTAAGTTACCCCCTGCCTCTCCTACCTCCTTAGTAGAGCTCTGAAGGTAAAGTTGAAACTGAGCTAATATAGCACCCAGGCAGAGGTGAGGAATAAAGACTTTTTTTTTCACGCCTACTTTGACCAAGTGGCAATCCCTGGTGTTGGAAAATGAAGCCAGTGCGTGTTGTAGCTGTTTGTCTGAAGGCTTTAGACCAGTGGTTCTCAACTGGTCTAGCCGACACGAATTGCAGATATTTTTCAACCAATCAGATTTGTTCAATGAAGAATTGTGCAGTTTGGACCTCAGATGGTACAAAACGTGACAGAACAAAGAAACAATGTAGGAAAAGCACCTCATAGACTTATACAGCGACCCACTGAAAATGGCTCTGCGACCCACTTTTGGGTCCCGATCCGCCATTTGAGAAACACTGCTTTAGTCCAACCTCAGCTCCAGCTCTTTGCCTGGTTTTAGGTCGACTGCAAGAAAGACTGACAGCATTTCTAATATGGCGATCGCCTATGTCCAAACATGAACACCTGTTAAGTACCTGCAGGTTGAACTTCTATTTGGCTTTTCTCTCTTTCTCCTCCGCTGTCTGCGTGTCGGAGCGTAGCTGGGTCGCCGTGACACACGCACACACTAAGGAACACCAGCCACCACGCCCGCCTGTTTACTTTAAACTCAACACAGTCCGTGATCTATACGGACTGAGTCTTTATGGTTAGGAACGCACGTGATCAGTAACTTGATGATAGTAACGGCCTGCTGCAGTCTGTGAACTTCTCCACACAGAGTATTTATTTCTTTAGATTAGAATGATGTGAATACAAAAAGGCCCATTAAGCTTTGGCAAAGTCTACATGGTTCAGATAACAGATCTTGAGTTGGGTTGGAGTAATAACTTGTCCTATAACTTTGTGTTGTTCTGTGGATCGCCCCAAAGCCGCCATCAGAAGTGGACTTCATCTCCCTTTGCACTACGACAGTAAACAAAGTCTTCCAAGCGTTTTTTTATGCCACTGAAGTGTTGACTTCTTTGGAGTTTGCTGACAGCCCAGTGTGTCTCACACAAACATGCAATGGTACCCTGTGTTTTTGATAGAAAAAGGGCCGTGACTAAACATCTGTATTTGACGATTGTGGCGTGAGAGTGGCCTCGGTTTCCTTTGAGCTCCAAAGAGGAAATGAACAGACTGTTGCCTGCCTGAGCTGCTCATCTGTTCTCAGTGAAGGAGAGATGTTGTCAGTCTTTGGGCTGGTGTGAGTAGCATTGATCCTCTCGTCTATCCCTCATGTAGGGCTGCTCGATCATGGCAAAAATCATGATCACAAGTATACAAACACACATAAGGTCATTGTTCCCAACCGTCTAAACGGAGTGTTTTATTCTGAAAATAAACAGGATGTTTTAATGTTGTTTCGGTGTCTTACTTCCTGGCCCACTCGATCTTTTCTGTCGTAAATTGATGCGCCGTGCTCCGGCATCC
This sequence comes from Tautogolabrus adspersus, assembly GCA_020745685.1. NCBI lineage: Eukaryota > Metazoa > Chordata > Actinopteri > Labriformes > Labridae > Tautogolabrus > Tautogolabrus adspersus. Next base: position 2,429,555 of record CM036551.1, on the reverse strand, counting down.
GGCAAAATTGAAGCCTTGTGTATCTGCTGCGGACGCTCCGGACTGCAGGAGCTGGAACGCAGCGCAGCGAGCCAGTGGACGCACACACATTGACTTTCAGCTCGGAGCGAACACGCATGTAGTGGAACTTAGCAGCAACTCTCTGGAAACTCAAACGCCACAAAGTTTTGATTTCCAATAAAAATGGTTAAGCAGTGAGCCTTTGTACACAGAAAATGTATTCAAATGATCCCTCCAGCAAACCATAAAGCTGAAAAATACACAAATGACTCCAACAGTTTGGAAAAAGTGGCTTAATGCTCTCGCTGTTTGTGTGGATTCAGGCAGGTGTGGAATGGTGGCATCACAAATTTCCACTGGCACGCTCCCAGTGGCATAAGTTCCTTGTGAATATCACATAGCTCATTACGCTCCACTCAGTTTAGGTTCAATGTGTAATTAGTTTAATGAGTGTTGTCCACTGAGAGTGCTGTGGAGGGACCCATCTCCTGAGCTAATGTATTTGCATGACAGTATGAGAGGCGAGCAGATTGCACATCACAGAGGAACAGTGTGCTACTCTCCTATGTGTGATAAAAGATCAAAACAGTCACTGACGGTTGAAGTGAGTGGACTGACATTATGTACTCGACAGCTTCCTTCTTTTTAATTGCATTAAATTGTTTGGCAAATATCAGTTTTAATTTGTCCAATTTTTTTCTCCCCCTTCTTCTTTTATTTATCTTTTTCCAAGGCCGGTGCAAGCTGTTCAGTCTTGTCATGTAAATAAAAGCAGCATCATGAATAGAGGAAATTAAATTCAAAGCTTCCCACTGGCTCTCTGGCAGCGACATCAAATGGCCAAAACAAACTCGTCTGTTATACTTTGAGTGTTTGTTGTGTTTCGGTTTAGAGCTTAAAGCCTCTCCAGGGATTAAAGTCAGTGCAGTGGTTGATTAGTGAATCACATGTGCACATTTTGGCACAAAATGCAAAATAAATAAATGGTACAAACTTTTTAAATATCACACTCGACTTGGATCTTTGTTTTGAAGAAATTGAACCCCCCCTCCCCCGATCATGCCACATCAATAGGCTGGCCGTCTCTTACATTGCAGATGTGGTTAGCAGTCTTAGCCGCCCAAGTTGATGAATCAGAACCAGAATCGGCTTTGTTGGCAAGAAATGTGTGCACCAGAGCCTCACCGATTCATCTGCCAGTAGGTAATATCGGCTGATATTAGCATATCACGTGACTCTGAAGGCCCTGACACACTAAGGAGATCGCCGGCTGTCGGTCCTAGTTGAACCGTTGGTGAGCGGTCGACGCCCTTACTTTGTTGCGGTGTGTCCGACTCCGTCGCTACCTGTCAGCCTCCGCCTGCCTTTTTCTGGCTGATTCGACATGTTGAATCTGCGTCGGCAGTCGGTAAGAGGAATCTCTCTGGTTCGGAGGTTCAGAGGTTTGATTTATCGCCAGCTCTCGACACAGGTTCAGGAAAGCCCCTTGGGCCTGCCGCTGTAGTATCCATGCTTTCACCCATTAGTGCGCTTTCTCCTTATTTGTTGCCTCCGCCTCTTCTTTTCCTTTTCCACTAAAAGACCAAGGGCTGACAACGCCAGCGACTTTTAATCAGACATTACTTCGATCAGAAGTTCCTATAATACGAGTGGTGACCGACAGCGGTGTGAAAATGGTCTTCTCGTATCATAACAACGGGCTACCGCCGCCTGCTGGATGGAGAGTTATTTCCTCTCACGCATGCACAGAGCGTACGTGTTGGTTGGCTGTCGACTGTAGTCTTTGTGCAACTTTGACGTGCAACCAAGACGTGAGGTGACGCCACAGACGGCCTTCGTCTCCACTAGTTCTTTGCCGTCTGCTTGGTGTGTCAGGGCCTTAAAGCCTCTGGATGCTGTCTATCACTCCTCCCTCAGATTTAAAACTGGTGAGAGATTCGGTACTCATCACTGTGAGCTGTATGAGAAGGTCGGTTGGCCTTTTCTTACACTTGCTGCTTCCTGTTTATAGGTGAAGCCAGCACAATGCAATGCTCGGTTTACTGCAGCTTTGTGTAGCCTTGAACGTACTACCAACAACAACAATAACACTATTAGTTATGATAATAAAGATATCGGAATCAGTACATATATCGAAATCGGATAGGAAGTGAAAATAGTGAATCGGTGCATCTCTAATTCAGGACCTTTAAAAATGCAAAGAAGCCTTTTATTCTTTGATCTTACTGCTCGACATTACACACTCAGTGCTCTTCTCTCTGTCTCTGTCTGTTTTTCCTTTTTTTGGGGGGTGGAAAGTCAATAGTCGTAGCGTCACCAGTCTTCGCCTGTCACGCCTGTCACAGCTGGACTCCAGCTTGCGAGTTGATTAAAATAGGAGAGTCCAAAGCTAATTAAAAAGCTCGTCCCTTTTTTAACGCCAGAGTGTTAAATAAAGGAGCTGGAGAGGGGATATAAACAGCCTCCTGACAGATCGTTCATTTGCAGAAACTCCAGGCTCCCTGTTGGCCTGAGCTGAGCGTGTGAGGAAAGTGTTGATTTGGAAATGTTGTGTCAAAAGGTCGCCTTGATAGAGATGCAGCACCGTCGTTTAAAACCAGGGTCCGTACTGAGTATCTCCTGTGCATAGAACGTTTTATTTTGTGTTTAAATCTCAGCTTTTGGCATTATGAAGTTCTTTTTATGTTATTGGTTCCACTTCCAGCAGTGAAGATGGAGAAAAGAGGTAAAAAAAAGAGCAGAACTTCCCGCCTGCATTTCCTCTCCTGGCTCAAAGAGCAGGTAAAGTCTTCATCCAGAACTCTGTGTTTATTTTACGAGCGACCCCCGCTGCTGCTGCCACTGATGCTGCGTGGAGCTTCCCCTGGAAGTGGAGATGATGGGTCAAGCACGGAGGGGTTTTCCAGTTTAGAGTTACAGTATCCTTGGACTCTTGTTCAGGTTTTTTTTTCTTCATTCCCAACTGTTCTGCACCATGTGAGTTATCTCAAAACGCCAAATCCCATAAAAAATAGTAGAATTATTAAAGGTGCACTTGATCAAAATGAGTCACATTTTAAATACAGAAAAGCAAACGCAGAAAGGAAATGTGCAGTATAATGTCACCTGTTTAAATGTCCATGTGCCTCTTTCCCTAGAAGAGAAGTGAACGTGATACGAGGTTTAGTTGGTCATGAACTTTGTCATTTTCAACGCCTAAGTGCCAGGAGTCACCCTAGAAGCTGAGGGGTGACCGGTGCAATCAGAGCCAGAGATACATTTTCAGTACAGGCTCATTTTTTCCATTGACCTCCCACAGAAGAGGTTAGCGTCGGTTCTACACAGAACAAAATGAAATAGGTCATATCCTAGTACAAATACAATGCAGGTCAGTGCTTGAGGAGAAATTGAGAATATTCAGTGGAGGTCGTTGAGGTATGTTTTTGCGCTTATTGTGTCCTCTGCGCATGATGTCCTGCAGGAGACATGCCACAGTGCAACTACTTGGCTCGACTCCCACCAGTGGTGCAAAAAATAAACAAAGACGGGGGAAAAAAAGAGGCTAAAACACAACACAAGGCATAACTTAGGGATGATGGAGAAATATTTAGAAGTCGTAAATCTTATCCAGTCAATTCAGGGAGTTCAATTCAAAGGAAACAAAAAAAACGGACAACTGGACTTCAGTGTGCAGTTGCATAAATAAAGCCGGCCCTCACAAAACGGCGCTCCTGTAAGAGCTTTTGTGTGGCCGCAGTTTTATGATCCTAATTCGTTCGCATATATTGCCAACATAAATATGGTACTTCACCGTGGGATGCTCCACGGAGGGCCGTAAAGACCACAGGCTTGGCAGCAACAGGTTCGGATACACAACGTTTACTGCGGGACCAATGGATTTTTCCTATCGGTGCTTTCCTGGCGTGTTGGTTAGAGAGCTTAGGCCACATACTGTGAGTTCCTTAAAAAAAAATCTGGACTTCTCTGGCTGATGGGAGATGATTTAGAGCCTAAACACAGTAGTGGAGAATACCTACTCTTATTTCCTCTCTCCTATCTTAATATTTAAAATGTTAACAGTGTAATTCACACTATTGGAACGGATGGGCCCAACACATCAGATTGGCAAACACAAAATGTGTCAATTAAACGCACAGCTTGTGCAATATCATAATTAATATTTAAAGGCAGGGTTGGAGATTTTCCAAAGCTAGCATGATTTTTAAAAGTAGCATTCCCTCAGCGCTCCATCTACACCCACCCCCTCCCCTCTATGCTCCCTCAAAAGCCACGCCCCTCACTTACATGCACGAGCGCCGTTCCTACAGAAGCGGACCTCAGCTCGTCGCTTGCATTGTGTAGAAACGACGTCGTCTCATTCAGCAGTAAGTAAACTCACAGTATAAACGCCGTCATCAGTGACTTTGAGTGTGTGCTAGTGCACGCAAGAGGTAGAGAGCGAGCAGGGAGACAGGGAGGCGTGATTGGTTCATCAGATTGGTACCTCGTGGCAGACGTTGGTTGAAGTTTTTACAGGCTTACAACTGCTACAGATGACAGATTCTCTTTGTTCCTTTTTCAGAGAACATGAGTTATTAATTTCTGTCAGGACTTAAAGACAACTTCAACCCACATCTTAAAAAAGTGTATCTGGAGGAAATTAACAACCCTGCCTTTAAATAATGATTACCAGAAACATTCCCTGAAGATTAACGTTCCCCTTTATTCATATTATCTCAAATCTTGGAGAAAACTGAGTGTACGAACTCCAAATGCTATGATGCACAACAGGAAAAAAGCATCGACTATATCATCATAACCCTTTGGCAACAACACTGTGGTGGGTGCTTCAGAAACATGTGCTGCCATTTTATCATGCCGAGGGCCAAGTTTTGGAGCCTTAAACACCCCGCCAAGGCTTGATAAATCTGGCCTGAAAAATCTCATTTGCAGAGAGAGTTAGGCATCTGCAACAATATTTATCTTCTTCCCTGTCCAAGGGTAATGGGTTAGGCAGGATGGATGAGGGCGCAGTCCTCTTGCCTTCAGGTGCAGCCGCCTCACAGAGGACCCGTAGACAGGCTGCTTATGACGAAGCAAAAGGAAACACATCGAGTCCCTCAGTAAACATATCACCATGCTTGAACAATTGCCTATTAGCATAATTAGCCAGCCTGATCTAAGACTTTTTATGTATGAGAGGGTGTTCATGTGTGTGACTGAAGGGGGGGTCGGATGTTTTGCTGTTGTTCCACAGCAATTAAACCCATCTAATTTCAAGAAGAACAAACACTCTTTGGTGGCTGGGGGAAAGCTCGGGGGCGCAGAAACTTCAGGAAAAATCAAGTCCTCAGTGGCGCCAAGTCTTGTCTGATGATGTTTGCTAATTATGCAGCCAGGCACTTCCTGGAAAAAACACAAAAAAAAAAAGTAATAGGCAAGCGTCTGCGCCTGAAGCTTATCAAGAAACAAGCAGGCAACTCTATCTGGATGTGGCCTTTTGTATCTCACACGGAAAAGAGGAAAAGGAAAAAAGAGCGAGAAAACAGAAAATGTAAAGGTCAATATCCAGTGAAGGACTCCGTCTCAGATGTAATTAACCTTTGATTTAGGACACTCAGCCTCGTAAATAAGCCGGCAATTAGTTTATTTGGCTATCGTGATAGTAATGACTCTCATTAGCATGATGTGACCTCCTCTAATCTGTTGCCTCCCAGACTCCAGACTGGATTTCTTCTCATGCCTGGTGCAGCAGCGTCTGATGGTCGCTGATGCGTTCCCACAGATAGAAGCACACGAGTGAGATGTCAAAAGGAAGAGCGGCTGTGAAGTGAGCACTTCTGAAATCTTTTTGTTTTCTGCAACATTCAATCTCTTGTTCTCCCCATTAGCCTCTTTAGTTTGTCTTGGATTCTCTCTTATCTGCAGAAAAAGGAAGGTCAGAATTTACAAGCTGGCATGTTCTTCTTTTCTTGTAAATACTTGATATCCAACACATGCATGAGCGATCCAATGCACACAGACTTCAAATAACGTCCAATCACATCTGCTGCTCTCGAGCAGCATCAAAGTTCAGACACTTGGCCAGACTATCACCGTGCTTTCTGCAACTTCTTCTCCTTACTTAAAAAAAAACAACTTCAATTGAGAAACAAAGTTGGACAGAGAACAATCATAAAGAAGCAGGTAAAAATGTCTTTTCACACTCTGAGTTCTGAGTAAGAGCTAACGAGGCAGAGCATGCAGGAAGAAATGTGCAGAACACGGACTCTGCGACTGTAAGCCAGGACACCACGGGGTGGTAAGATGTGTGAAATGGTCTTCCCTGCACAGCCTCGCTCAGCAGAGGCCACAGATGTAAAAATACGGCCTCTTTTTACAGCGCACTGACTTTATGGGGGAATTTTTGATGTAAATGACCTTCCTTGGATTCCTTTTTCTACAGAACGAGACTCTTTTTTTTTTCTACACATTCCCTCACTTTGATTTTTTTCCCCCTGCAGAATGAAACCCCGGGCGTGATTGGGTGTCTGTTGATGTTTAATGATGTAAGCCTACCTATTAAACCTGCCATGATGAATGCACTTCTACATATTTAAATTGCTGTGTGTACATTTTCAAACGATGCACGGAGCATAAATATGATGTAAAAGTCACACACTGAAAACAGAAACTGTTCGTCATCTGCGTGCGATTCATCACCGAATGCTTTAGGGTGACAAGCTGCAATTAAGCGTGCAGAGAGGAGACGTTTCGGAGCTTTTCATAACTCATTAAATACATTTATTTTACCAGAGAGGGCCTATGTTCAAAGTTTTTAAACTTACTGATTAATAATCCACATGTCCGTGTTCAAAGCTGTGGGAAATTAGTCAGAAGTAAATGACTAGATAGAGATCAATATCTATGTTTTCATGCTACGAGAGCACGTTTTATAACCTTGAGAAATTGAATTTCATGTTTGCAGATTTCCTCTCAGACCAATTCAAACGTAAGAGAAAGTACATAAAGTATCTATCAGGACTTTGAATCCTCCTTTCTCTCCGTTATCTTTGTTAGATTTCGTGATATCTCCACGACAGCCATTTATATACGGAATAAAGTGAAGCAGGAGGCGGTGGTTCTAAAACAGTCGCTTCAGTAAATGTCTGTTCTGCTAAATGGACAGGATTACGGCCAAATGTTCCCCTGTCCCGCCATGATTTACACAAAATCTGAAACAGTTTGATTCAAACCACAGGTACACATCGCTCACCTTCAGGAGGAAGAGAGCATCTTTTGCCTCGTCACAGCGACCCTGGGTTTGAATCTGACCTCGGTTCTTTGCTGCATGTCGTCCCTCGCTCTCTCCTCTCTTCATCTCCTGTCTCTCTTCAGCTGTCTATAAAAGGAAAGAAATGTCCCCTCCAGAAAAAAAGACCCCCAATAAGTCGTATTTGAAACCGATAGCTGCTGCAAGCGAAATAGATGGCACTCTTTCGCTCTAACAGGGAGACAATGTTTCAGTAGAGAACTGTTGCATCATAGACGTGCATTTAAGACAGTGTGAAGAAGGTTTCCTTCATTTTTTTTGGTAATTAAAAATAATAAATGACCCACTACGTGCTGCCTATGGCTTTTATTTTTGTTGCTGTGGCATGAAAACATATCCCAATCTTTGGATTACAATTTAAAAAATCTGGAATCAAGACAGCACAGCTCTCTCTGAGAAAACATAAAACACAGAGTGACCAGGGTGTTACACCTTATACCACTTTCTGACATTAAAGAAGAAATACAGATGTGATAGACACAGTTGATCCAAAGACAACAAAAAGTGTCTCTGCTTCAAAATAAACACTTTGGCATGTTTGCTCGGTCTCCAGCTCCACGTCCAGACCGTCATCATCCTCCAACATCAAAGACGTCCAGCTCCAGCTGAGATGTGTGTCTGCTTCCCAGTCACTGCAGCACCCGGCCAAAAAGAACAACAGCCTTCTTCTCACACCGTCTCCTTACCACTCAAATGGTCAATATCCCAGAGTTCATAGCTAGTGCAGCCATTCAACATCCCTGTTTGCAGAGAGCCTGATGTCTACTGTGCTCGCAGAGAAATCTTCTCTTCCATAATCTCTCTAAGAGAAAAGAGAAGTTCCCCATGTTTGAGTCCAACTAGGTTTCCAGATGTGCCAGGATGTGGCGTACCCTGAGCAGAAACCCGTTTGCAGTGTGTGCATTCCTCACTGGAGGGGGGCCTTGAGCTCCCAGTGAGCGGCCTCATTTTGCAGCGGTGAGTTATGACACGGTGACTTTCCTGCTTTGCTACTTTGGCAATGTTTACCAACCGCGCCGAGGCAAGATGTCGGCCATGTTTAACAAAGCCGGTGAAACAAAGCGGGGAACGTTTCAGTCGAGTGGCGGTCTCAGACTTTTCGTCTGACCTCTCCTCCACAGGGAGCTGCAAAAAGTGTTAAAATATTCCGACTCTTTCTTCCCAGAGCAAAATGAAATCATTTAGCAGCACATCCTTGATTAGAAATCTCACAAAGAGAACTTTAAGTGCAACGTTTTAAAGGCCAAGAGGGGAGAGCAGGTCTTGACTGATGGCTCTGCCTAAGGACCGGCCTTCCCGCCCCCTGCCTGCCGCTGAGCAGCAATAGAGACATCACAAGTTATGCAGAAGGGTCTATTACGTCAATTCCAGGACGTCGACCCAGAAATTGGGCTAATTTCCACAAAAAAACGCTAATACGATTATTTCAAGTGTGTCAGAGGGCTTAATAAGTGTGGAAATTGGCCTGTCATATAAGAGCTGGGAGTGGTGGTAAATGGCGTGATTACAGTCGCAAAGCCTCGGCCTCGCTTATTGTTTCTTTACATATCGTAATCTGTTAAATGAAAATGGACTGGACAACTTCATTTGAATGCTTCAGAAAAAAGTAGCTAATATGAATATGACAGAGACAACTTTATTGTGGTATTATGGTAATAATGAGCTTTAGAGGATGTGCTAAGATTACACGTCCCTTGAGATCGCTTCTTTTATTGGTAGGCTTGGAGCGTCGGCGCCGAAAAATTGTTTTATTACCCCCCAGCCTCGAGCAGACGGGTCCTGCAGAAGCACGACCGCAGAAAAGACGAGGAAGAAACTACTAAATGTTTCTTTGAGATCATTTTGAGATACAAAGAAGGAAGACATTCAATAAAAAACACGTCCTGGACGCTTGAATGTTATTTTTTTAAACAGGGTTTAGGATGAGTGTGCGGTACTCATGCAGCTGCAGGCTCACTGTGGTGTGTTGCACGCTGAAGCGAGCCCGCAGAGCCACTAGATGGAGTTAGATCCTACAGAAGAGCTCTGGGACCTTTTGCAGAAACAAGACAATAACAGCACGAGTGAAGCAGAGGACACGTAGACCCCTTCATGTGCTCAGACCTTTAGAGAGAGAGAGAGAGGATGCATACTTTTGTGCACAGAGACCACAACACAGTCTGCTTTTTTTTTTTTTACTGTACTGAGTATCCTGGGAGTAAACACAGTTCATAAATAGACTCTACACACACATACCATGGGAGCAGCTCCTTTTTATTAAAATGAAAATGAACATCACCTCGAGTGTGTTAGCCTGCGCTCAACTTAAGACATTCAGGGAGATAATTCATGATGCCATAAAGCCGTCGAAGGTGTGTGTTCTTTATTTGTGTTATAGTTTAGAAGACATCTTCACCTGCGTTCTTACACTTGCATGAACCCTGTTGGGTAAAAACACGTCTTGAGCCACACCTTCATGGTGTAACCTCTTTTCAAATCTTTCAGGATTTTTGTTTGCAGGGACAGAGCATATAAGGGCGGGGGGGGGGGGGTGAGTGTGTCAAATGCATCCTGAGATGGACAGGCAGCGTGCCTTACTGTGTGATATGATAATGCTGATACAGAAGCCGACCTCTAATGGAGAGAAAATTATACAGTTAGATACATCAATACAGGGAAATTGACATGCTATTCTTTCTTTCTTTTACTTCCTCTCTCTCTCTCTCTCTCTCTCTCTCTCTCTCTCTCTCTCTCTCTCTCTCTCTCTCGGCGTTGAATCCACCAGAAGCTTTTTATTGTAAATGGCGGATAAACGCAGACAAATTGTTGTAAATTGAGCCCATTAGCAGTCCAGTTTCTTCCAGTATCAGTATCGTCCCTTCAGAGAGAAATTAAAATCGGGACCTTTTCCGCCCCATCTTTAAAATGTGTTTCTGTCATCACGTGTGCAGCTCCACATGTTACCGTCTCGTACCCCTGACACCGGTAAAGTGTCTTGACACGACATAATGTAAGAGCGAAGGAAAACAATTGAAAGTGCGCGTCCCTCAGGAGTGAACGTGAACTCTGTCAACAGATGTTTAATGCTGTGAAGAGCGAGAACAAACCCATCATTTCTCTTTGATCCCTCATGTGAATTGCACCATTTAGCGTGTTGCAGCGGTGGCAGGTAATTGACTCGAGGATCCGAGGAGGAGTATTTGTGTCATTGTAAATAATGCATTGTTTCAGAGCCGTTATGAATATTCATAGTGTGTGCTCATCGGGAGACGCTTAACAAACGCTTTTTATTTATGTTGTTCTTCCAATTCAAAAAGAGAAAACATTTCATCGTCCTGTTTGTGACTTCAGCTGCTCGCACGTTTAAACGTCCTGCGATGAATTAACCGTTGTTGTTGTTGGACGGTCTTATTTACGTCACGCTTTGAGCGTCTCTTTCTGTACTCAAATATTAAAAGCCTAATATGTCATCTGTCACGACTGTCATTTATCATCGTATAGGTGCGGCGTGTCCTGTGGGCCCGCAAAGATTCCCCCTCAAATTACTCCTTATTAGATTGCACGCATTTGTTCCCGTTTATACGCCTGTCCTCACGTTTCATTTCGGACTTGACTCCATTAGCAGCTGCCTATCTGCCCTCCTCATGCCTTTTTTTCTTTTTTTATTAACCAAGTGACCCAACATCCACCGTCTCTGAGCTGATTAAGAAGTTGCCTTTTTGAACGCTAATTTATTCCCCTCCACCATTTTGTTCTGAAGCCATTGTTTCATTCAAAGTTTCCCCTCGGCTTCTCCTTCCATGGAAGTCACGCTCATTCTGATTTCCCCTTTTTTTTCGGAGAAGCCGTTTAGTTTTTTACAACGTATGATGGATCTGATTAGTCATTCAGGCCGGCCTCTGCTTTTATGCTTACATTAACTAACACAAAGAGCCCCCCTACAGGTTAAAGTTTAAATGTGGATTAGCAGATAAAGCAACTCCTGATTAGGTTACTGCGGGGCTTAGAGGCGGAGAGAGAGAGAGAAATGGATTTCCCCCTCTGCACATAATTTCACAAACATCTTCACTCCCTCTTTCTTCTCTTCGCCCGGCGTCATCCTCTCACACTCACCCCCAGCATGGATCGCTATTTTGGCGCTAAAAAATTCTTTGAACAATTATGCAAATGCATGTAAGGCAATGCACAATACAGTATGGAAATTGCTGGGAGAGAAAATGGACTCATTAAGGACAGATGGCGTTAGCACTGAAAAGCCATTTGTTCTGGATGCAGAGGAAAAAGAAAAAAGCATCTGAGACAAAGTCAGAACCTGAGAGACAGCAGATATGTTTTTTCACACCAAGCACTATTTGTTGTGCTGGTGTAGTTCTTGATTATTCCAGCGTGGTGATGATTATAAATGAGCTGGGAAGATGAGGCGCAGGCTTCTCCGCGGCGTATAGATATGTAACTTTACGTTTTTCTTTTTGTGTTCAAGCGATGACAGACTCGTAACTTCTCATCCTGTCACCACGTTTGCTTTTTACACGCCTGGTTAAATGACATCATTGACTCGTACGAGACCTTAAACAAAATGATGCAGTTTGATCAAAGCATGAAAACATGCTTCCATATGTTAAATGCGGAGGCTTTTATTGTGATAACACATGCTTCCATATGTTAAATGCGGAGGCTTTTATTGTGATAAGATCAGAGTTGGGATGGAGGCCTGTGAAATGACGCCTGCACTGATATTACATACATGTCTTTGTCACATCATACAACACGGGCTGAGCTGCATAGACAGGAACATGAACACTTGCCAGAGATTACAGTTTCTATATATTCCTTTGAAACGGCGTTCACGTAGGAGGCATGAATGGTGAACAGTGGGGTATTTCACAATTAAGGAAATTAAGTCTCTTTATTGTCTGCTAAGGATAAGATGGAGCATTATCACCGAGGCCAGCGGTGTCCACGGGTGGGAGGAAATTATTTGCTGCAAAGATTACGCTTTACAATCGGATGCAGATGGCAGCAACAACACAACAGCATGGTGTGGATGCAAGAAGACCTGCAACAGTACGGTATCTGAAGGGGGGGGGGGTTCTAGGTGGAGATATGTAGGCCTCTGTTTATTCAGTCTAAGGCCCTCTGTGGGCTTCCCCACTACCACTGTCTGGGCCTTTGATGTCCCAGAGGTTATTGTTGACTATTCTCCGCTGTCTGCCTCAATATTCCTCCCAGCTTCACATAGGACGAGAGAGAGAGAGAGAGGAGAAAGGCCGCCATTTATTCCTACACTAATTTTCCTTTGTGATGGATGGCTTTCTTATTGTGTCATTTGCGCCTTTTGAAAAATGCTCCTTGGAGCAGAAGGAATTACCAGCTTGCTAATCATACCATCAAGCACAGCTCTTCAGAGAGAGAGAGAGAGAGAGAGAGAGAAACGTTGTACGTCCAGGAAGCAAGTGACTGAAATACTGGATTTAAAATGTTGCTTTAAAACAAACGTAAAAAATTAGAATCCATAAAATGACAGTTTCTTCATTTTAATAAACATCATAGTGAATGTTGGGTTTATTCAGTTTTAAGCATATTTATGTAATAATGTATTAACACAATATGTTCTGATTTTAACCCCTCAAATTAATATAAACTAACACATTGTGTAAATATGTTGTACGTAAATGTTTTTAGTTATATAGACGTACTAGGGCTGTCAAACGATTACATTTTTCATCCCGATTAATCAGTAAATTTCCGTATAATTGGGATTAATCAGATTTTTGAAATTCAATTTTTTCTATTTTTAAAATTAAAACTCTTAGGCTTTTATTTTGAAGTTTTGTACTGTCTTAATCTGAGAGTACTTTACTTACTGTGTGCTTTTATTTTGAAATACAGTAAGGCCCCTCCTGTAGATGGAAGGTTAGGACATGAAGTTAAGCACAGAAACAGGAAGTGGTTAGGGATCCCAAACTGAGGTCAAACAGCTGAAAGGAACGGTAACAAAGGTCAATGTGTGATGTCATCAGGTGGATATGACTTTGGACTCGTCAGCTGAGCTGTCTGAGAGTTTGTTAAAGTGAAATGAGACATTCAAAGATGCAGCAGTGTCCTTCTTTTACATCACTGAGACTACAGGGAGACACTGAGGACCACTATCTACGGTGAGCCTGAAGGGACAAAATAACATGAGGTTAATTGGGATAAAAAAAAAAGAATTTATTTCAGACCTTAATTAATCCCGATTCCTCATCTTAACTTTTCTCATCATTTTTTTGTACATTTTCATAATCCATATTTATTCTACACACTTGCATGAATCTGCAGATCCACATATTTTAGCATCAAAGTCGGGCATGAAAAAGAAGTCACAGAACAAATAAATGGAGCCCATCAAAGGCTCTCATATTCAGGACTCTGCTCTTTGTTGCATTCAGCTCGTCTTTTGTCCACCCTCCCACCATTGTGACAGGACACAGAGACTTCCAAAGGCCAAAGTTTCTTATTAAATTATTTCTGGGTGAGATGAACGGAGGCTGAATAGAATCATTAAACTTCACCAGTTATAGGAATGCGTGCTGCCCGCGCTGCCGTCTGCTGCGGCGATGAAAAGCTGCACGTTTTCATGCTCCTTCAGAACCTTTAACTTGGCGTGAAAAGATATGACATCAATCCTGGCAAAAACACAAGGGAGAAATGAATGATACCATTGTGGTGGCTAAACATCAATCATGCTCAATACTTTGGAAAACAATGCATTTTTGTTTGCATTTCAGAGGTGACAAACAACACTTGTGACTGGCTGAACATTGTCAATTCCCATTACTCAAAAACCTGAAGCAAATCAGAATTAAACTGTGGCCCTGTTGCTAGGCAGCTGAGTTCTCTTGACATGGTGGTTAGTTTTTCTTTCATTGCTTGACAAGAGGCGAGTGAAAGGAGTTTAGAAAAAGTTGCTTAAGGCGCTCAGAGGAAAGGGGATAATTGGAGTCTGTGGATTGTGTAGTGGCCCTTGTGTGGAAACTTCCCGAGCTGGAGACAGAGAGAGTCGGGCGCAACAAAATTTAAACTCTTGTATACAAACTTGACCCCGGAGACTGCTGCGGGGTTTTCCACACTTTGCTCGCAGAGTGTTTGGACCCCGGGGCCCAGAGTCAACACGGAGAAAAAGGTGAGGGAGCGGTGCCAGAGAGCAAGTCCTGAAAACAATGACAGAGCCTCAGTTTTATTTACTTCTTCAGGGGTTCAAATGGAAACTTTTTAGGGGGCTAAGGACTTTTTAGGGGCTGTGAGAAAACACACAAGCTGGGATTTCAGAGACCAAACGTGCTCAATGGGTTCGTCTTGATACTGTAGCTTTGGTCAATTTTATTCAACCGTCCCTTAAATTCTAGAAGAAACTAGTTAAGTAAACAATAAGAAGGGGTCTGTGCCTTTAATGACCCGGCCTGTGAAAGTGCACACCCAGTTTAAGAGGGAACCAATTAATGCTGGATTAACATTCATGGTTATTTACAGTTGCTTTTGTGCTTGTTTCTTCCACACAGGAAAGAGAGCGAGGGGAGGGTAGAGAGAAAGGAAGGGGGGAGAGAGAGAGAGAGAGAGCGAGCGCTGAGGGGGCTCGGAGGTTGTTTGGACGCAAGAGGTGCAGCGAGGTGGCTGGGTCCATTGTGAGGACACCACCTCTCTCATTATGCCCTCTCAATCAACACTCCTGCTCACAGGAAGCCCCTGTAAAGCCCATCTGCCATAGCTAATCTACAGGCAGCCCCGCGCTTGCGTCTGGGCCCGCTACCCTCAGCCGCATTATTCTCAGATCCAAGGCTTCGCCAGGGATCAGCCAAAGCCCATTAAAGTAAATAATAGCCAGAAATGACAGGCTTAGCGCGGATTGGGGAGGAAGTTGAAGACCAGTTTTGAGCTGCGAGCTCTGATTAATAGAGAAAAGCATTTTGGGGAGGGGAGAGAGGGGGTTATATGGAGAGAGAAAGTGAGGGAGATTGGAGGGGTGGGGGGGAATGACCTTAGTCTGCTGCGAAGAATTCCTCAACCTCAGGGTTGTTAGGACTAGAGCTACAGTCTGAAGCATTAGCAATCCTTGAGCTACTTTTGCTTTGATGAAGCTCAAACAGGATTGGGTGAGACGGGGAGAGGGGGGAGGAGGGGAGGGCGATGAGGCAGGGGGCGAGATGCATGCCATGGCCTTCAGAGGGCCCCAAGATAGAGCAGCATCAAGAGTCAGGCCCAGCGGTGAAAAACCAACAAGAAAACACAGAATTAGCATTAATGACACAAAGTGAGAGTAAGTTCTAGTGAAGATCGTTCTTTGGTCCTTTTCAATTATACGTCATCCTGTTCTCACTAATCATACAGTAAAGAGTGAAGATTACAGCTGAAGCAAGAAGTCCATCAGTAAAACAACCAATGTTTGATAACTGACTTATTGAAATCTGCTGCTGCTCTTTAAATTGTGTCACACAAGTAAAACTCAAAAGATCAAATGTGACGACTTTATATCACAAAATACAAAACAGTGCATGGTAGAGGTGCTCCTCCTCTCTCCCTCTTCACCCTGCTCCTCCTCGCTCTCTCTTCATTCTGCTCCTCCTCTCGCCCTCTTCATTCTGCTCCTCCTCTCGCCCTCTTCATTCTGCTCCTCCTCTCTCCCTCTTCATTCTGCTCCTCCTCTCGCCCTCTTCATCCTGCTCCTCCTCTCTCCCTCTTCTTCTCTGTCCCTCTTCATCCTGCTCCTCCTCTCGCCCTCTTCAACCTGCTCCTCCTCTCTTCCTCTTCACCCTGCTCCTCCTCTCGCCCTCTTCATTCTGCTCCTCCTCTCGCCCTCTTCATTCTGCTCCTCCTCTCGCCCTCTTCATCCTGCTCCTCCTCTCGCCCTCTTCATCCTGCTCCTCCTCTCTCCCTCTTCACCCTGCTCCTCCTCTCTCCCTCTTCACCCTGCTCCTCCTCTCTCCCTCTTCATCCTGCTCCTCCTCTCGCCCTCTTCATCCTGCTCCTCCTCTCTCCCTCTTCTCCTCTGTCCCTCTTCATCCTGCTCCTCCTCTCTCCCTCTTCTCCTCTGTCCCTCTTCATCCTGCTCCTCCTCTCTCCCTCTTCTCCTCTGTCCCTCTTCATTCTGCTCCTCCTCTGTCCCTCTTCATCCTGCTCCTCCTCTCGCCCTCTTCATCCTGCTCCTCTCTCTCCCTCTTCATCCTGCTCCTCCTCTCTCCCTCTTCACCCTGCTCCTCCTCTCTCTACCTCTTCACCCTGCTCCTCCTCTCTCCCTCTTCACCCTGCTCCTCCTCTCTCTACCTCTTCACCCTGCTCCTCCTCTCTCCCTCTTCACCCTTCTCCTCCTCTCCCTCTTCACCCTGCTCCTCCTCTCTCCCTCTTCAGCCTGCTCCTCTTCTCTCCCTCTTCACCCTGCTCCTCCTCTCTCCCTCTCGCCCTCTTCACCCTGCTCCTCCTCTCTCCCTCTTCACCCTGCTCCTCTTCTCTCCCTCTTCACCCTGCTCCTCCTCTCTCCCTCTCGCCCTCTTCATCCTGCTCCTCCTCTCTCTACCTCTTCACCCTGCTCCTCCTCTCTCCCTCTTCATCCTGCTCCTCCTCTCTCCCTCTTCACCCTGCTCCTCCTCTCTCTACCTCTTCACCCTGCTCCTCCTCTCTCCCTCTTCATCCTGCTCCTCCTCTCTCTACCTCTTCACCCTGCTCCTCCTCTCTCCCTCTTCACCCTGCTCCTCCTCTCTCTACCTCTTCACCCTGCTCCTCCTCTCTCCCTCTTCATCCTGCTCCTTTTCTCTCCCTCTTCACCCTGCTCCTCCTCTCTCCCTCTCGCCCTCTTCATCCTGCTCCTCCTCTCTCTACCTCTTCACCCTGCTCCTCCTCTCCCTCTTCACCCTGCTCCTCCTCTCTCCCTCTTCACCCTGCTCCTCCTCTCTCCATCTTCACCCTGCTCCTCCTCTCCCTCTTCACCCTGCTCCTCCTCTCTCCCTCTTCAGCCTGCTCCTCTTCTCTCCCTCTTCACCCTGCTCCTCCTCTCTCCCTCTCGCCCTCTTCATCCTGCTCCTCCTCTCTCTACCTCTTCACCCTGCTCCTCCTCTCTCCCTCTTCATCCTGCTCCTCCTCTCTCCCTCTTCACCCTGCTCCTCCTCTCTCCCTCTCGCCCTCTTCATCCTGCTCCTCCTCTCTCTACCTCTTCACCCTGCTCCTCCTCTCTCCCTCTTCAGCCTGCTCCTCTTCTCTCCCTCTTCACCCTGCTCCTCCTCTCTCCCTCTCGCCCTCTTCACCCTGCTCCTCCTCTCCCTCTTCACCCTGCTCCTCCTCTCTCCCTCTTCAGCCTGCTCCTCCTCTCTCCCTCTTCAGCCTGCTCCTCTTCTCTCCCTCTTCATCCTGCTCCTCCTCTCTCCCTCTTCATCCTCCTCTCTCCCTCTTCACCCTGCTCCTCCTCTCTCCCTCTTCACCCTGCTCCTCCTCTCCCTCTTCACCCTGCTCCTCCTCTCTCCCTCTTCAGCCTGCTCCTCCTCTCTCCCTCTCCCTCTTCATCCTCCTCTCTCCCTCTTCACCCTGCTCCTCCTCTCTCCCTCTCCCTCTTCATCCTCCTCTCTCCCTCTTCACCCTGCTCCTCCTCTCTCTCTCTTCATCCTCCTCTCTCCCTCTTCATCCTGCTCCTGCTGTCTCCCTCTTATTCATCCTGCTCCTCCTCTCTCCCTCTTCATCCTCCTCTCTCCCTCTTCACCCTGCTCCTCCTCTCTCCCTCTCCCTCTTCATCCTCCTCTCTCCCTCTTCACCCTGCTCCTCCTCTCTCTCTCTTCATCCTCCTCTCTCCCTCTTCATCCTGCTCCTGCTGTCTCCCTCTTATTCATCCTGCTCCTGCTGTCTCCCTCTTCTCCTCTCTCCCTCTTCATCCTCCTCCTCTCTCCCTCTTCAGCCTGCTCCTCCTCTCTCCCTCTTATTCATCCTGCTCCTCCTCTCTCCCTCTTCTCCTCTCTCCATCTTCATCCTCCTCCTCCTCCTCTCTCCCTCTCTGAGCCAAACTCAAAAAACACCATAATAACAAAACACCCAGCTGTTTTATTTTGTTGTGCAGAAATTGACTTGTTTTTAATTTATTTTATTGTATTTAAGGAACATTTTTATTTTATAACATTACTTTTTTATTTCACTTTAATATTTTTCTGATTCAAAGGATGAAGAACAACCCGCTGAACTAAAACTATAAATGGAGAAATCCGATTCAAATGGATCATCTCGCTTATAAACACTACGACGAATATTTCAGTTTAGTATCCAGTTTGGATTCCACAACGTGTTCGACAAAATGTCAACACAGATCAAACGATATTCTTAAAATGTCCAGAAGTGAAATCCCCGTATGTCCTGCTGTCGGTGTTTAAACACAGTATATTTGTACTCTGTTTATATTTGTGTGATTCGGGCTGGAATGCTTTTGTGTAAAGTAAGCTTGTTTGCTAGTTTGAAAGAGCCACTTTGTCATGGTCAGCTTAGGGTTAAACCGTCGAGGCAGCTCCCCAGAGTCAAGTTAGTGTCAAGTTAGCCATGGAAACCAGTGGTTAGAAGTTAGTAAACCAGGAGAGGGGGAGGGGGAATAACGGTTGGGTTAATTGTTAACTGACCTGCTGACACCCTCTGGCATGGCACCAAACATGACCCTTCCAGGTCAAATATCACGGAGCATAAACTCGCATGTCTCTGTCTTATAGTTTGGCTCATTTGATGGAGGCACAATAAGTCCAGAGAAAAACCGGCTCAAATTAAAGAAATCCATGACCACAAGCTGTGACTTGCCGGGTGGAGGATGTTTTTGCTGTGCTGAGAGGATGGATAACACAGATCGCAGGAGTGTTTTCGACGTCCACACTCACATGTTTATCTCCCCTAAAAAAAAAAAAAAGAAGCTTATTCCACTTTGTGCTTGAGCTCAGCCCGAGATTTAACACGATTTGTCACCAGGCCGACAGTGGAGACGGTCTAAGCGAGATTATGTGCAGCAGTTCCACCTCTGCTTAACTACTGTAAAAATTGCTTATACGCCTGTGAAGGAATTGGAATGCATTCAGGAAGCGAACGATCAGGCTTACGGTCAGGCGGGCGGGCCGCTTCTCATGGGATCCTCTGATTGGATGGACGCCCCCGCCCCCTCCCTTCCAGACACCTGGGGCACAGGAAGAAACAAGTTAGCGCTGCATGAAAGGTACGTTCCCTCCTCTAAGAATATTGTCTATTGATCTATCAGTTACCTGGATCTTCAAAACCCCGGCGAAGGGGAGAAGAAAGGCGCGTGGAGACGTTGGCCTTTTGAGATGTAATGAAGAATTTAAGATCTTCGGATGTTTTATTGACAAGAGACTGTGAAAAGATATGATACATGGAGACCGACACGGCCTCTGGGGAAACACTTAAGAGTTTCTTAAAGAACTGTTTAACGGTATTGATTTTTATTGTTCACTGAACAGTGTGAAGACTTTGACTGGTTTATTGAACGGATTTCGACACATGCTTTTTAAACACAGGGAGGAAGAAGACTTTCTGTGCTTACATTTAATCCAGCCAACAATGCGTGCGTTGAATTTGAATCATCTTTGTCACTATCAGCCACAGCATCACACGGCGGCACTTGCATTTCCGACTTATTTAACAGTAGCTCCGGCCTCCAAATGCTCCTTGTGTCATCGTCCCCCCCCCCCTGTGCAGGATGTGGTTTGTTTGACTCACGCGACAGATGTTAGGACCTCAGCAGCCAGTAGAGGCCTCTCAAGTCTTATACAAGCCTTGGTAGAAGTTAGGGAAATGCATGGGAATAAAAAAAAGCTACACATGGAATGATTGAAAGATACGGAAATATATCACAACATATTGAGAGGAAAAGAAAGACCCTTCCTCTTGAAAGACTTGCAGGCTATTTTAAGACTTAATGAATCAGTCACCTTTTCCTTTTTCCGGCTGGGGAATTCAACGGTCTGAGCTGCATCACATCCCTTTGACCAACCCCCCCCCTCCCCCCCCTCTCGGTCCAGCCTGATCTTTCCTCTTCACAGGGCTGAATACTCATCCTTGACCGGCTCGCCTAAATGAACCCTTGCTCTCCTTGCGTATACCACAAAAGTGCCACTGTGTAGTGTCGCCCAGGGATTTTTTTTTTTTCTTTTCTTCCCAGGAGACGGTGTGATTTCTATATCCGTTGTCATGGCGACGTGACAAGCAGGAAGGGGAAAATGGAAGCTCTAACCTTCTGGCTTTTAGTGGGCTCCGAGGCCAGACCGTTCATTTGGGGAGCGCAGGAGAGAGATACTCGTCTCCTGGTTTTGTTTGCATGGTTACAATGCAGCACTTCAACAGGTGAAACCGGGACACAAGGCTGCGTTGTTGAGGGCAGATTGGGGGGGAGGGGGCAGGCGGGGGGGGATGTTGCGTAGTAAATGGCAAAATGGATGTTCTAGAAATATTATTTAAAAAACTATCTTAAATCTAGGGCCCGACCAATATGAGATTTTTGGGGCCGATATTGAGGAAAAAAATATGATGCCGATATATCGACCGATATCTGTCTAAGATCTATCTTTGATCTTTAGAGATATAGATGAACACACACTTTTATAAATCGTCCCTCAAATGCATCTACCATACACTTGAGGAAAAGAAAGATGGTCACTCATCTTGAAAGTAACTGCACATGTACGCGCATCACCGCTCGACACTCTGGAGAGCGTTAGTGCTTGTTGTAATCCATATAGCGCCCTCTGCTGGTGAAAGATAACTGCTAGTGTGATACAATGAAACTCTAATGAAATGCTCTTTGATTGATGAATGAATTTAGAAATACCTGAGCATATCAGAGATAAAATGATCCGATGCTGATACTCACTTGATGTGCAGATATCGACCGATATTATCGGCTGGCTGATTTATCGGTCAGGCTCCTAAACAGTAAAGAACCTTTTGAACAAAAAAAAGATCATAACAGGGGCAGAAGGTGGTTCAGTCAATTCCAACACCTCTCAGTGAAAGCAAACTCCATTTCACTGAAGCTAATACGATTCCTCAATTTCAGAGGATTGTCCCTCAAACACTCCTGCCAGACTCACCTGATACTCTTCAGCTTCAAATCACAAGAACTGAGCGATGTTTTTCTATCTGTGTTCCTAAATGGGAGGGCGTAAAGAGGACAAACTAACAATTTAAAGATACTGGGAGGCAAAATGAAGATATTGGCTTTATTAAAAATCAAATCTGGAATGACTCACTCCCTCCCACTAATGATGAGGGAGGGCCATGGCCTGTCGAGAGGAAGAGAGAACCATTTTCTATTCAATTGGCAGCGTGCCCAGATCTCATTCAACCAAAAAGTCTTCCTGATCCAAACTTAATCCCAGCCAATTAAAAGATGGTGTCACATTTCCTCCTCCGTTGTTACGCTATGAGACGGCACTTCATCAGCAGGAAGGTGGAGGTTTTGTTTTTAGGTGCTGGAACATATGGGGAGATTTTTACAAGGATTAGATATAAAATATCTGTGTCCAAACGGTCATCACTCCAGGCCTGATAAGGCTTAATGTGTTGCAATGTAATGACAAACTTGAAAGGGATCTGTCTAAGAGGAAAATGAATATTTATTGATGTAGGAAAGTATGCTTTGTGTTTTGCCCCGGCTCCTAGGGGGAAGGTGTGAAATCTAATAAAGCCATCCTCAGGAGGGTCGGCTTTGATCAGAGATTCTCTAAACAAGCAGCGAGTCCCATGTGCACACAAGATCTATATGCTCCAACATGTGCTATCTTTACATCTCAACTTCTGTTTTTGCTAAAAGGGAGCTGTTGTATTGGAAACAGCTGAACCATTTCAATTTCAGCCCCAGGCAACATTCTCCTCTCAAAGAGGTGTCTCGATGCTCCTTAGGATGTGTCAGAAACCTGTTTCATAAAGTCGACAACAGTCCTTTTTTCCCCCTCTCAGTATAACTTCTCAAGGTGCAAATGTGCCGATTCTCTCCAAACATGTTTTTATGTTAATGACCTCGGGTGTGTATGGAGTTATATTCTATTTTAAAGTAAAACAAAGTGAATACAAATACGTTTAACTGTAATAATTGGTGTCAAAGAAGGTGTTTCAGTGGAGGTTATGAAACATAAATATGTATATACAATACGTTATTTCTCACACAACAACATGTGGTTGTTATGTGCTAATTGCTAAAGTCTATATTTGTAGAAAAACTACAAAAGAAGGAAAAAGCAGCTCGTCATCAGTCTATGGATTTTCTCACATGAGATGCCTCCGCTATCAAAAGGAGCAGGATTAGCTAGTTGGACATTTAAGGGTTAATATTGCATGCAAAATAAAGTGTTGAGGGATGGTGTGTGATGCAGCAGAACTGGGGGTGATTTGCTGATCTGACGATGCAGAGTGGGTAGTGTTTGCTCCATGCCGAGCCGGTGTGTGTCTCACTGCGGCTCCTCTCACACTCCAGAAGGTCACACAGGAAGTGGCTCGCTCACATGCACACACACATTGTGAGCCAACCTTTTAAAATAGCCGGGGAGAGGTCCGCACGCAAATAAATATGTCCGACAAAGTAAGTAGAAATTATTGAAATAATAGAAATGATCGGATAAGCCATTTTACCTTTAGGCTGTTTTGTTTTGGAGTCAGTATTGTTTGGTATGTTCAGGGCTTCAATCAACACGGTAGAGATTGTCATATTATATATCAGATCCTTCGTAACCAAGCGGCAACCTCCGGTGTTGAAGCCGATGCTGAAGTGTAAAATCCTGCAGTACGTCGAGTGTCCACTAGGGGCTGGCTGCAGAAGCACAGGAAGTCACATACACACCCATTCTAAAAAGCCTGTTTTTACAGCAGACATGAACATGTTTACAGCCTGGTTCAAAAAAACAAATAGGTCCGATTAGTTCATGTCTCGATCGGCACACACTGTACGGGGGGTGAATGTTTTGATGACTCATCAGTTTTGATTTGATGAAGGATAAGAGTTATTCACAATAAGGCGTGTAGCTGACCTGATTGACAGGTGGGCGCGGTGTAACGGTTTGTCAGGAGGCTTAAAACCCGCCTCAGCTCCAGCTCTCAGCCTGTCGTTAGGTTGACTGAAAGTTAGGCTGAGACAGCATTTCCAGCACGGAGACCGCCATCGATGGGACTCCAGCGCCCCCTGCAGGGACAGACGGGTGACGTCACTCAGGCTTCATCCAGTCATATTTTACAGTCTGTGCTCGTAACTTATGCACTTATCATTTTCAATATGTAACATTGATAAACAAATGATCACTTTAGGTCTTGCTGGTTGCACCTGACTTCCTCTTTGTACCTTTTTAAAATACCTTCTTTCACCAGAGATAGACGACTTACTCTACGACTGAACGTCATTCAGTCTATTAAATGTAAAAGTGAAACCAACTAAACGTCTTCTTCAGCTCATTATTTATTTACACATTTAAACCACATTTTTCTTTAGTTAAAAAACAATCATGGATGCTGAAACTGTTGTCAGTTGACTTAATTCGTTCTCGTTGTATTTCAACATATCAAGCGGTTGTGGTTCAGCTTTCTTGTAAAATGATGCACTATGAAACAGATCACTGATAAAGAGCTGGACTAGAGAAGCAGAAAAACCCCAAAGCAGCCTCAGAACCTGTTCCAGTGGGATAGCCATGCTGCCTTGTGAGCACACTTAACTAACAACTTCCTTCACATTGGATGCACTTTGACAAACAGCCCTGCTCCTCGGCGCTTACGCCATGTGCCTCAGCATTAACGCTAACGCCCTGCGGTACGGTTGGCTGGACAGGCACTTGACTGATGGCTCTATTAGAGCCCCCCACCATGGCACCTAGTCCTATCCTGGGCTTTTCTCTGGACTGGACGTGCTGCTGACAAGGCACTGATGGGCTAAGGGGAAGACTAAATGGAGGGTCTAAACATATCAACAGCCACATTCAATAGACCAACACACATAAAAACAAACCCAGGACGGACCAACACATAAAGCAGAGCCGGGTTAAGGAAGATACGTGGACGCGGCTGTGCGCACAAACACACAAGACCCACACAAGGAAGTAAAAAAAGGATTTAGCCATGCTTCACCTTTTGTATTTGCTTGGAACAATGGCTTACACAAATACAACACACAGCTGATCCGCACCCCTCGGGTTGTGCCTCTTTGGTGGCTTGTTCCTGAGACCACCATGAAACATGAAGGCCACTGAAAGGCTGGCTCTCGATAATCAGCTCTGAAGGGGGTTGGAAAACACAATTCATATCTCCACTCTTCTTGGGGAAAGCAACCACTGGAGCAGGAAATGACAGTGGATGTTTTAATCTTCAAACGGTGAGCGCCACGCTCCCTCAGGCTAGATGGAAGAATCTGCTCGAATGTGACGGAGCTGCCTGTCCTGTTTGAGCAGCCCGCTCACTACAACAGCTTTTCTTAAATGTTTAGAAAATTAGATGTCTTCCAAAATAAATATATATTCAACTGGAAATGAAAAAAAAATCTGCTAAGGATTTAAAAGAAGCTCTTGGTTTCACGAGCTCATCTTGAGCTGAGAATCTGAAGCTGTAATGTCGAGTTTCTTTGAGTAAGACAGGCAGACGGCGGCGTCTCTCGAGGCCCAGTCCGGCACTTTTCTCCTGGGCGACACTATAAACACCTCTCCCCTCTGGCACCTGTCATCCACGGCTGCCTGATGCCTTCCAACAGGACTCGCAGGGAATTTGGAGGAGAAATGACATGACAAACAATTAAATCCCAGCACACCTCAACGTGTATGTTGCTCCTTTCAAGACGAACATAATCCTGAAATGAATCTGATGCGTTTCTCTGTTCTAGCCTGCAGATAACGGGAAAAACAAAGAAGCGAGCGCAGAAGAAGTATAACAGGTGACAAGCAGCCAAATGGGGTGTCTCTGGTCCAAATTCTGGTGGAAATGAGCTCAATTTATCAACGTCAATAACGGCTGCAATCCCAGGATAGAGAGACATGCATATTAATTGAAAATAATCAGATTAAAGCACTACAATTTGACATTTCTGAGACGGGCACTTTATCTTCAGGCCTGGAGAAGTGCAAGATTGCCTACGTACAAATCAGAGAACACTGCTTAATTGCATGTTATCACCCTATGATTGCCTTGGCATTATATAAAACAGTATGGTAATTACTCCACAGATAGCGATGTAAATAGCCTCGGGCTTGCGGCTCTCATAAGAGGAAGTCGAGAAGAGGGCAGAGGGCTGAACATCTGGGCGAGGAGGTAACACAATTAGAAGTGTATAGTCAGGTGATTAGCTACATCACACGGGCCTCTAGCGGAAACATATCTGACAGCAACATTCGCACTTCACTGCGAACACTTGAGCCTTAAACACGGAGGTTTCAAGAGATCCTTAAATGTATATCAACATGATCTGGAATCTATAGGAGGACGGGTGAGAGTTTGGAGAAAAACGTAAGGGGCCCTCATGGTGTCACTGCCGCTCAGCCCAGAGAACAGATGCACTATGGGCCAGCTGGAGGCCCCACAGAGCGCCCCCCCCACCCTCCCCAACCAGCCCTGGAGGACACAGCTCTGAGGGGCTGCCGTCATATGTTTTCAACGTTTGTACAACGCCTGATAAATGTAATGTAAAAGGGGCTTTGTGTGCGGGGGGCAGTGGGGGTTGACTGTGATTGCTGGTAATAACTGACTAATAGAATAAAGCAATAACGCACCGCCTCGGGGCGAGAGCTCTGTACCCACTATTTCATACCGCAGATTTATCATTGTGTGGAAAATTAGCATCTCAGTCTGTTCACTTTCCCTTCTGACGGAGCTCCATCATGAGACTGAAGAGCTGCCGGTGGATATCAGGCCTCCCGTCACGACACTCCTCAACTCTCATAACTCTCCTGCAGAAGAAGTCTCGAAGTTGACTGGGAGCAAAAAGGACAGATTTGAAGCAGGCTTTCATAAACAGGTGACTTTTAAACAACTCAATGTACGTGTTTTTTTGCAAACTACAGGAATAAACTAAAGACCTCTCCAAAATGATTATACATGAAATCATCCACTCACATCCCTTTCGACTGACCAGGGGCTTTTCTGTTCGCATATTGTGGATTTGGTCTCATTGGCATTAGGAACCTCTTTCCAAGGGAGACCTGGCCGAGACAGTCAGCAGCACAAACACAAAGTCACAGACGGAGACACAAAGAGAGACGACGTAAAATTCACAAATCACTTAAATTTGCATTGAAACGGAAAAACCATCTACGAGTCAAAACTGGGAGTCAGTCGAGCTGAGAACATCCACTGATTCCAGGTCTTTCATTTCAGATATAAAGACATTTAAGAACACCAGCTCGTTGAGTTTTAGTTTTTTTTAAAGGTTTATTTTTTGCTTTTTATTAAAGCCTGACCGATGAGTCGGCCAGCCGATATTAGTGCATCAAGTGACGATCGCTATCGGCCAATTTTATCGCAGATGTGCGCCGATATCACTCGATTTATTCACCAGTCAAAAAGCATTTCATTTGAGTTTCATTGTATTACATGAGCAGTTTTCTTTCTCCAGCAGAGGGCGCTATATGGATTACAACAAGCATCCTCACTCTGCAGAGTGTCGAGCGGTGATGCACGGACATGCTTTTAAGTTGAGTGACCATCTTTCTTCATCGTATATTTTTTGTGTTAACTGTGTTTGAGGATTCAACACAATAAATGTGTATATCTATATTCATCTCTACAGATCGAAGATAGATCTTAGAAAGATATCGGCCAATATATCGGCATCTGATTGTCTTCTCTTTCTAATATCGGAATCAGACGATATCGGTCGGGCCCTACTTTTTATTCCTTTGCTTAGAGACAGGACAGTGGACACAGTCAGGAATTGGACAAGAGAGAGAGGGTTAGAAGTGACATGCAGGAAAGGAGCCACAGGTCGGATTCAAATCCAGGCCGCTTGCTTAGAAGACGATAGCCGCCGTAGATGGTGTGCACTGACCCATAGGCTACCTACGCCCCACACATGCAAATCTTTGTGAAATTCATCATAAACAGCCCAGAAAGGCGTCCTTCCTCCATTTTTCCGATTGCACCCTCAGAGACGGCAAGAAAGAAATGTACTTGAAATCATATTTGTTCTTAAGTAAGACTCTCCTTTGTGCTCATTTTCTGCAGAGTAGTTATTTCTCACTAACAGAGTCAACAAGCTTCTGAGTAAGCAAATGGTACTCAGCGGATCGTTTTGTCTACAATGTTTCCCGGCTCTATGATTAGAATATTAATTAGGCCCATCTATGACAGTCAGATAATAACAATGTCAGGCGGCTGAATGGATTCCGTGACCTGTAAAAGGCCCATTCACAGTCTCCAGCCTGCCATAGTTCATTCTTTATGGCCACAGGAAGCAGACTTTTTCACACCCTTTCTAAATGTTCTGATTGTCCCTCGCTGAAACACGGCGGAGGAAGTATGTTAAAAAAAACGAGTGCATGCTTCACAATTTTAGAGATATAAAAGGTTTAAATGATGTAAAGAATATGACATGACACAACAGGATCATAACGTGCAGCCACACCTCTGCAGGATGTTGAATTAATCGGCCTGATGTAAGGAGTATCCCTTGTTTGCCCTGTTAATGTGAGAACATTACTCAAGTTGTGTCTCCTGGGACGTCAGAGGCATCCCGTCATCTTAGCAGAAGCATCCCACTGTTAGGGAGGCCAGATACGTTTGCTGTACTGTCTGCAAACAGCAATCGGAGCGCTTCAGACAACACAGCCAATAAAAACACAACGTCCTCACACTGACTCAAAAAGGTTTCAGGGGTCACTGGGTCCTTTGTGTGGACGATTGTTAAGTCTCTTGGGAAAAGGCAGGATAAGCTTTTCTTTCTAAGACTTCATCACAACCTTCCCGGAAACGAGATACATGATCTTCAAGCAATCAGGATTCTCTTACAGTCAAATTATTGAAGAATCTTTTCGGTCTTTTTTTTTGCAGGAGGAGAAGTTTAGATGAATATTTCTGTCTGACTTTTATTTCTAGATATCCTGATTTAAATGTTTGTTTTTTTCTTGGTGTACACAAATTCAGTACTGATGCGTGTTTGTCAAATCTGCAGATTTATATTATGGATGCAGTGATGGCGTCACAATGTTGCATCATACACGTGCATATCATTTCACTGGAAACATCGGAGGTATATTTTTAACACTTTGAGGGAAGTTCATGTAGAGTAAAGATGGTAACGTCGTAAGCTTCGTCTTTAATTCATCTTTGCTAAAGTGACACGAGAGCGAAGCAGAAGACGACATCAGGGCCCGACCGATTTGGGATATTTGGGGCCGATACTGGAAAAGACAGATACCGATGAATTGACCGATATCTTTCAATGTTCGTTCTTGAGAGATAGATAAATATAGATATACACATTTATTGTTTTTAATCATTGAATGCAGTTATCGAACACAAAGATTTATAACGAAGACGAGATGGTCACTCAACTGGAAAGTAACTGTGCGTGTACGCAACGTCACCACTCGACCCTCAGGAGGGTGATGATGTTTGTTGTATTGTCTCAATTCAGGTTTCCAGCAACTAAGGTTTTTTTTTTTTTTTAAGTAATCTGCAGACATGCTTCATGACTTTGACACTTTTACCTTCAAATGAAGATTTTTAAAACAATTCTTTAAATGTAAAGTGATGTCATCGCTTTTACTTTATTTTGAGACTCAAAGTGTCCAAAATGTAAAGACAGGCACTTTACAGGCCCTCACAATAAAGAGGTAGTAGTGTAGTGGTATACATGCTTCCCATGTACACAGGAATAAGTCCTCGCAAGCGGGCGGGCCCGGTTCGAATCCAACCTGCAGCTCCTTTCCTGTTTGTCATTCCCCAATCTCTCTGTTCCCAATTTCTGACTCTACTCACTGTCCAGAAATAAAATAAAGAGAAAAGGAACATCTTGCTTTTCTTTAGAAAAAATAACTTGAATCATTTACCAAATTTAAAAATAAAGGTTGTTGAATTTTTTTTGTCAAACGACTGGTCAAAAAATAGGAGTAACTTTAAAAAGCACTGTTCCCAAAAGGACATTTGAAGGAAGGCCAATAAGTCTGAAAATGTTAGATTCATATTTACAGTCAAAGTGCCTCCAGCTAAATTTCTTGAGCATTAACTCCCTGTAGAGTCTGAGGCGTAGATCAACGCATCCTCTCCCCGGTAAAACAAATTCAATCTTTATGAATCAAGTCAAAGAGGCTATTTGTCGTCTTACTTCAGCGACACTTAGTGTTGTGTTAGCATTACTAGGCTGGCAGGCATGTGGCTAGTGGCAGCGGACTGCGGTGAATGAGTTAAATCAGCCTCTTGTGAACTCGACCCTGTGTCGTCACGAGAGGAAAGAGGCCAACGACTCACGCAATGAGGGTAATCCAACAGTGAGCCGGAGTGGCAGCGCTGCTTCCCCGCTGCTCCCACAAAGGCTCAAATAACTCCCATGTGCACCCAAGGAGAGCGGAGGACAGGCATACATCAGAGGGGGAGCCGGAGGTTGAAGGAGTGTGGATTTATCCTGGACTTTCACAGAGATGTTCCAATTGGAGCCTGCACACAGTTGCTTTACTGTCATCAATTGTGCCAATAGTGGAGCCATTGAGCGTGGAGGTGATGGCTCTGTGCACTCTCTGCTGTCACAGAGATTGGTTTTCATAAAGCTGAGTCCAGTGAACACTTTGTTGTACGATTTCAAACTAAATCCTTCTTTTGAACGTCTTATTCTTACAAACATTAGAAACAGCAGACATGGTGAAAATGTATATGCGCTTGATTTCCTGGTACAGTTCTTTGATTGTACACAGTCATACAAGATGTAATGACAGATAAAAACAAGTAAACAAAGACATGCATCCTCTCTTAAACGTACGTGTTTGTGTTCATGAGCTACTAAATAGAAATGAGCGGTCATGTCAGAGTTAAACAGCGCACACTTTACACCCGAAGAGGACGAATAATTCTACACAGACATTTTCCAAAGGATGCACGATATGAACTATAAGGAGCTGATACCGATGACCGATAATGACCTGCTCCTGATGGCCGATACTGTTAAGATTACTAATATAGTTTTACATGCATCAATGGAGATGTTACTGAGTCGATACGGCTGCAAAGCTGTGATGACAGATTTAAAGGCTATTGACCTTTGGTGCAGTACACAATAACACCATCGCCATAGAACGGTGATTAAAATATTTTTATGTATTTCTAGGATCTCTGAGGACCTGAATTGAAGTTTTTAAGTTGTAGGATTCTTGCAGCCCAGTTTCTCTGCAGCTCTGTGACTGTAGCTCGGTGTCTGCGGCCCGGTTGGTGTCTGCAGCTTAGTCTCTGCAGCTCGGTGTCTGCGGCCCGGTGTCTCTGCAGCTCGGTGTCTCTGCAGCTCGGTGTCTGGGCCCCGGTGTCTGCAGCTCGGTGTCTCTGCAGCTCGGTGTCTGCAGCTCGGTGTCTCTGCAGCTCGGTGTCTCTGCAGCTCGGTGTCTGCAGCTCGGTGTCTCTGCAGCTCGGTGTCTCTGCAGCTCGGTGTCTGCGGCCCGGTGTCTCTGCAGCTCGGTGTCTCTGCAGCTCGGTGTCTGCAGCTCGGTGTCTCTGCAGCTCGGTGTCTCTGCAGCTCGGTGTCTGCAGCTCGGTGTCTCTGCAGCTCGGTGTCTCTGCAGCTCGGTGTCTGGGCCCCGGTGTTTCTGCAGCTCGGTGTCTGGGCCCCGGTGTCTCTGCAGCTCGGTCTCTGCAGCTCGGTGTCTGCAGCGTGTTGACTTAGCACACTAATTAATTTGAACTGAAGATTTGCCCATGCTGCTTTTTTTCCTCCTTCATCTAATGAGAGACAAGTGCCAGTCAAAGTGGGAGCCACACTGCTGTCCAACATTAAAATAGAAGCCTTGAGCCGTCTGTCTGGGCCGTGACTGGGGGGTAGGAGGGGTGAGCGCTCTGACCAGCAGCCCCACCACCTGCTTTGCTTGTTCACGCTGTCATCAGTGCCCTTTTTTGGGTGCGTGCAGAGTCTTTAAGAGTTTAGCTATGCCTTTGATGCTGTCTTTGATTTTTTTTTTTAGAATATGCACCGGATCAATAAGGAGCACAGACTTCAAAGCACAGGCAACCCCTCACCTGCTGCTGGTCACCGTTTCTGAAGTGTTTCCAATCACATACAGAGACTAAACAAACAGGCAGGAGGGGGCGGGCTGGGAGCTGACTGCATGATCAATAAAAACTAAAACCATACGGGGAGAGAATTGGCAGCATGATCAGCCGGAACAAACTGGCTCTGGCACTTGAGGTTCCTCCTCATTTGAACATGATAAGCTTTTATATAAAACAAACGAGAGAAAAGGAAAAGAACAGCAGTAAATTTGGAAAGAGGGCAAGCCAGACCCTGTTTCTCAGATATTTCTAACTATGGAATCTTAGCAGTCAAAATGAATCCCGGGAAGTCCTCTCATACTCTATCAACCAGCAGCGGTCTGTTTTGTTCACATTGGACAAGCAAACCCCTAATTCCCCCGAGATGGTGAGAAAATGAGGCAGTGATCCCCGTATGTTATCAGTAGTTTTAAATTAGCATCATGATTTTAAACTGGATGTCTGATATGAGACACAAAAGCCTTAAAGAAACGTGAAACTTTAAAACTATACAAGATGCTTCAAAATCTGGCATTTTACCCACAATCACAGAAAAAGCCCCCAAAAACCTGGTGGGACTGCAAAGTGTGTCCTATTTCCAGCGTAGAAACACACACACACACACACACACACACTGATACACACACAGACTTCAAAGTGCTTAGATTAATGTGTAGTAATCTCCGAGAGCCAAAACGCATTTAATAAGTCACTCAGATGTCTCTAATATGTCACTCAAGTCTTAAACACCAAACATTTGATAATGATTTTTCCCCCTCTACAAATCTAGCAACCTAAGTGGCAGCAAAGTTCAAAGAAGCAGATTGTAATGCATGTTATGGAAATAAACCCGGGCCTGATTATCCTTTAAATCTCCGGCTGCCCCAACCCCCCTCGAAAAATGGCTGTCATGATGAAATGACTATCCTTTATTACATTCTTCTCCCTTAATCCTCCTCAATTTATTAGAGGGGGGGGGGGGGGTACCTCGGCACAACAATGCCAAAACTCATTTCCATGGGAGCCCACACTGCAGGATGTCCGTGAAGGGAGAGACAACTGATTTCCTATGCAAAGGGACCTTTCGAAAGGGGGAGGAAAGGAGACAACTGATTCTTTTATTTCAAATGACTTCACTGTTTTGTTTGGGGGGGGGCTGAGGGGAGTGAAGCCAGCATGACTTCTCCTTGCACACTTTAATTCAGCTGATGCAGGTGCATGGCTAATTGCAGGTGTGGCATCGGCCGGCCTCCACCTCTCTGTATATCCTCGTCCTCACACACACACAGACTCGGACACTTAGCTTTCTGTATAGACATTAGCCAGGTACTGAGAGAATAGATCAGCAAGCGCCTCATTTGCATTCGTCCATTCAAACTGCTGTAAGTCTGAGAGAAACTGAAGGGCCCTATTCAGAAGTCGTAATAGTCTAGTGGGTATCACAGTGTGGGAAAGCTAAGCACAAACTTTTTGTGAGAGCTAAAATTGACAAAAGACTTACTGTGAACTGTTAGCTTATTGTCCACAAAATAAATAATAGTGAGAGATTCAGCTTAGTTGCTGAAGGAGAGGCTGTAATACAGCAAACACAAAGTCCTGCAGCTAAAAGTGCAAGCTTTGATTTCCATTTTGTCCGTTTAACAAGATTTAACCACTCTCTCTCTTTTTTAACGTATACATTTTGTACAATACCGTCGTTTCCCCCGCCTGCTCTCGTAAATGTGATGGGAGAAATACTGTAAAAATGAAAGCCTGATGGGGGGGAGAAACTTCTTAATGAAACCTCTCTCTCCAAATCCCAAATGACAGGAAATTACTCATCAAGTGATTATGAAACTGTTGGCATTATAGAAATCAGAGCGAAAGAATAGAGCCGGGAGGATCAGAAGGGAGGGGGCTGGCAATTTGTTCTCAATGGACAGCGGATGAAGAGGTGGCAAGTTAAAGTCTCCAATCTGAAGGGTCTCCTTGTAAAGCTAATTCCAGTTAATGGCCAGCAAACACGGCTCGGCTAGCCCCGCTGAATGTGACATACTGGCTGCAGGTAATCAGACTGACATTAATGCAGGCTCCAAAAGAGACACCTCGTCATCAGGAATTTTCCTCATTGGCACCGAAAATGCCAGGCTGCACACCTCTGACTGCGTGGCCCCCACATCTATTAACCTTATTGATTTGGAGCCCTGCTGAGCCCCTCCAGAGCTCCCGCCCCCCTGCTGCTGGACTGAAGTGGATCAATCCTACGCCGGGGGCCACAACTCGATAACAACCCAGTGTCAGAGACTTCTGTTTACAACCTGAAATGAATACACACATAGATGTTGCTCTGTATATTCACTGCTCATCTATGAACACATTCACCTGAAGGAACTTTCAAAGTTGTCCTACATCTTAAAAACTGGTTTGAGTCTTTGCTGGGAAACGACGGCTCATTTTAACGCAGGTTCTGGTTTGCTGCTTTAAACAAAAAGAGGGAAAACCAGCGTATATAATCCAACACAAATGTTCGTCACAGTAGAAGATATTTTAAAGTTTGTTAGCCTCCGATCTGGATACTCCAAACAACTCTCTTTATTGATTCTTCTGTTTGTTAATCTGCGCTAACAAAGTGCCCTCCAGAGTAAACACCAAACACTTGAGCCAATTAGCAAAGCCTAACCAACAATTGCATGCTGAAAGTTTAATCAATGCAAATTACATGTAACAAACTACTCAATATTTAGCTTTGCACCAATGGGACAAACGCCAAAGAAGCTGTGACCACAGAAGTGGTTTCAAAAAAACATTTTCATACTGTTGTATGATGACTCCTCCACCCTGCAGAGGAAATCTGGTTGTCTCTCTATTTCTTTTTTTATGTGATTCACATAAATGAAAAACAAGAGTTTCTCTGTGATCACTCAAGTTCCTTTCCTTTTGAAGTGGAGGTCCCAAAGAAAAAAGGCATCTGTAAAAACAACCCACTGTGGCTTTAAACTTTGAGCACATTCTTAGCGACCAGCTGTAACAACTCCAGCGGCACAACAACACCAAGAAGTCATTGATATCTATTGTAACACTACGGGACCTTTGCTTGGAGTACCAACGTCTTGACTGTTTTATTTTCTCTGCAGCATTTCATCTTCCTACGCGCAAGCTGCAAATACAGCATGACA
Organism: Tautogolabrus adspersus; assembly: GCA_020745685.1. Classification (NCBI taxonomy): domain Eukaryota; kingdom Metazoa; phylum Chordata; class Actinopteri; order Labriformes; family Labridae; genus Tautogolabrus; species Tautogolabrus adspersus. Next base: position 2,394,947 of record CM036551.1, on the reverse strand, counting down.
GAAGTGGCAGCACATTCCCTGCAAATGTAAATAGCTGGTAATACTGTACCATTTACTGTGTGACAGTGGAGAAGTGCCTGGTAAGCCACGACTCGGTGTGATGGAAGCATAAGCATCAGTGTCGAGAACGGTCGGTCTCATCATCAGCCAGAGGAGCCCAGCAGGGGGAAAACTGTACACCCAGGGCAAATCTGTAAACACCAATTTAATCTGCATGGAGAAAGTTACTGTCATCAGCTGTGACAGCAAAAGCCTCTGGGCCACGCCAGCGCGCAAAGAGTCACTCTTCCTCCCCGATATCTCTGTCAAAAGCAGACATTAAGCCATTATGGACGTCAAAAATCTGCCATTGAGAAGTTCTTTTCTCTCTGCCAGTCAAACGCTGCAGAAAGGATTGCACAGGGCAACAGTGGATACCCTGCAGTTCCTCCTTTACATTAATTGCTGACAAATTGCTGTTGACCTTTAGGAATTACATTTTTCGAATATGAAGCATTTATAACCCTAAAATTATTCATGTTTCACAAGAGATGAGTTTTTTTGACAATTATAAGGGGAGCATTGGTGAGGGAAATTTACAAACCTTAATGGTCGGATCTTGTTGTAATTAATTTAGGGTCACACTAAGACTTAAGAAGCTTTAAGAGCGGTGATGGTGAGTGTCGTAGTTGTGTTCCTTGGCAGCAGAGCCAGACTAAGGCAAAGGCAACACCAGGGACGATGAACATTTAACAATAATGAGAATTACTTGCGGTCCCTCCCCCGTTTTTCATACCCTAACATCCTGATTTCATGGGTGACACTTAGGGACCCCCCAGGCTCTCTAATGTGCGCTTGGGGACCCATGGGGTAGTCATAGCCAGGGTCTTTTTTTGCAGACAAGAATAAGTGTAGCGGTACAGGAAACTGCAAAGTGAATTTAAAAGCATTATTGTTAGATAAACAGTTGTTTACACCTAAATAAATCCAGCGTAATCTGGATTTTCTTTCCTGTATTTTCAGCGTTGGCTGATTTCTAACCCCAAACTGTCAATCTGACCACTTTATGCTAGCAGCTTTCATACCACCAGTAGAAAATGATGTCTCTAGACTGGTGGCCGAGCGTCCACGGTCTGCGATCTGTCAATCCCGTTTGAGGTCACCATGTTTGCAATAGCAGGGACTTACACGGTTCAGCTGGCTTGGGCCCAGAGAAGGGACGGGGGCAGGCCAAAGTGGGCTATCGCGCTGCCCCCCGGGGCGGCTCCTGACAGACTAGGAACATCAGGACAGATTTGGGGAGGCAATGTCGACGGGGGAGCGCGGGAGGGTCCGACAGCGAGGGAGCAAACCCTGCAGCAGGGCAGCTTCCCAGAATTCATTACTCACAGCTAATTTAGAAACAAGGGGAAAAACCTGGCTGCAGGATGGACTTCAGCTCCTGGTATAACTCTGCACTGTTTACATGACTTCTCAATGCTGGTTTTTCTAGGCCAGGGTGGACTAAGTAAACGTAAAGCAAGTTCCATTTGGGTTGATGGAGTCAGGGATCACGTATATATTTGCCTCTGCTCTGTGTGCCTGGGCTCTCGCTCTCCAGAGATGAAGATATGGCGGCCCACTGAGTGAATCCTGTACAGTATCTGACCTTAGAAGATACATCCTCCCCATAAACGTGCTTATAAAGCAGCTGATTTGATTTACCGTACACTGCGTTTATTTTCTATCTAATCAAATAGCAGTCCTGCAGGTCCTTGATTCATTTTAAAGATGCTAGAGGTTGGTGAACGTCTCCAGGAGAGCCACATATTGCATCACCCCCACTGCTTTAACCCATTTACTTCATATCGCCCAAGCCAAGGCCTGGGATTCCAGCACGGGAGAGTCTTTGCGTAGCGCTGGGCTAAAATAATTAGATGACACCTTCAATTGTCTCGTCACCCCTTTTAACCGAGACATTCACAGTTGCTAATTGAATGAACCGAAAGGGAAGGAAAGCCTCAACAATTCTGGCAACTCGTAAATCTTCCATAAACGTTATTTGTTGGGGGGGAAAATGGTGAATCCCATGCTGTTAAATTCCTCAGGCCTGCTGTTGTCGATTAAAAGGACAGTCAGCTGGACACCCCTGTCCTACTGTGTAATGGTCAGTGGCCGGGCCAGCGACCCCTGCTGCTTTGAGTAAATTAACACTGGGCAGGACATTCTCTGTTGTTTTAAATCACTATACAAATACATGGGTAACAACCGTAGGAGGCCAATTGTCAACACAGACAAAAAAAAATACTACTTGGAAACCCATCTTGTATGTAAACACTCTCCATGAAGCTTTATCTGTTCTCCATATTTTCCTGAGTAGCTGTTGATTGGAAGCTAACAGAGTCAGGAATGGTGGAGGATTAAATCGGTGTCTAATTGAATACTTGCAGTTGCTGTCGAGCACTAAAGCTGTAAAAAGCTTTGTATTTAAAGGGATGTCCCTCAATACGACTCTGCAATTGGAGAAGATGACCTTAAAAATGTAAATAGATGGTCCCAGTATCCGTGCTGTAACCTACAAAGAAATGGAATTACCCGGGGATGAAGCATAATTAGATACCATTTAAAAAAAGGAGATAGTCTAATTATTGGTGAAGCAGCTTAAGTTGCTTTGCTCCTTAATTGAAGTACATCATGAATGCAGTACGAATCTGTCCTGGCATGTTCAAACCAAATCTAAATCTTAATTAAATTTTGCTCAAAAGAAAGTGTTAGAGGAACGCCGTAATCCATTTAAAGGAGGACGGTGAAGGGCTATTAGAGGGTGTTAATTCGTTAATCAGAACTTTGTGTGGCTACTCTTTACTATATCGTAGTCAGCACTATATTTCAACCAGCACAGCGGGGGGGCGGATACAAACAGCCTCGAGCTATTGTGAGATGTAGGTGCTGGGTCAGGAAATTAGAAAAAGGCTTTCATGGAAGTCAGAGAAGGGCTCTTTTTATGGTGCCATATTCTCTTTTTCATGTGTTTTTCTCATTTCCATCATGTTGTCCTATTATTCCGCCTTGTTGATATTTCCTATAGAAATGGGGATCATCCTCAAGCAAGTACCTAAGACAGGTAAGCCGTGAGTGGCCGCGGCAACAAAAGCTCCACAGGGGTCAAGTTCCTGCGTAAAGCCTTGTTAATGACATCATAATGGATGGAGGACTATGCTGTGACTACTGGCTCAAACTTCAAAGTAGGTGAGAGAAGGAGAAGGAGAGAAAAGGAGCTTAGGAGATGAGGAGACCTTTCTTTGACCACTAATAGAAACACCATCCATCCTCATGACGCAGCGTGGTCTCTCGGCCTCAAAGCCTCTAACTGCAACACAAATATATGCACAGAAATGCACAACAAAGCCAATTGCTTTTAAGCCCGCAATTGAGTCCTCTAGTCCTAATACAGCTGCTGAAGAAGCACAGCGCTATTCATGATGCTTTACCGCCGAAAAAGAAAAGTTGAGGACACATCCTTGACAAAATCCTCTTTTCAGACATAATCCACCTAGCACCATTTTACTAGAGGACTGGAGTGTGTAACATCTGATCTTATCCCAAAAGCTATTCAGCCACTCTGCAGCGCTGGGTTTGATTATGTTCCTGGTGCACATAAGACCCTTTCACTTCTTAGTGCCTTCCCATCACACCTGGGATAATAAAGAGGATTTAAACGGGTCTGAATAGGTTAACCAGGTGTTGAAACAAATAATGGTTTAAAATTGTAATTAACATGGCTTGAATAGAGCATTGCTCTTGCTAAAGGTCTCCTCTGTTGAATGACTTTGGTATGTGAGAGAACACAAGGCTGAAAGGGCCCCGTCTTTGTCAGCGGAGAGAATAAGGAACTAATGGGGAATTAAGATCTTTAGAGCCCGTGTGCTTCTGTTCGATGGCTTTTCCCCTTTTCTTCCAGGATGTAACGCCATAGTTCATAGTCCTGCCCAGCGAATTAGTTGCACTTTTCACTAAATGTTTAACTGCTGCCAGTGTGCGACGGTAAAAAGTAACCTCATTCAAATAGCCGGCGCTCGCTAAGGAGACCAGAAACCCCCCGAAAGAAGGCGAGAAAACAACGCTTGTGAAATCCATCCAACGCAAACTAAATGTCATTTTTTAGTTTTCTATTAAAAGCAGCTTCTTATATTCAGCATCAGTAATTGTGTCATTATCTCTAAATACAGGCCTGGTGTACAGTAGGACATTTTCAACCATCGCTTAACACTCGTACATGGAGAGCATTAGCATTTAAATGGCCTTCTATTCTTAATGTGGGCATTTCATTATCAGCCTCTGTGGTCAGAAACACATGCTGTCTCTGGAGCTGACGTAGACGAAGACAGCAGACGATGCTTAAGGTTCAGAACACGAGGTGAGCATCCAGTCCTTTAGTTATTGTTTTTTAAGGATTTTTTTTATTCGACTCTTCTTCTCGGTCATTTGGAGAAAGGTTCTTCCATCTCGCTACAAAGTCAAGTTTTGCAAGAAAGTCAAAGCCAAAGGGGTCACGAGTTTCCAAACATCAGCCGTAGAACTTCCACACGCTTCTTCATTTCCTCTGAGTGTTTTGAAGCCCCCCGCGGGGAAGGTCCTAATCTTGACGCATCAAGCAATGAACAGAGAAAAAAGGCTGATTGCAAGTGATTGACAGGCCATACGGTTACCACAGTAACTCCTTTTTGGCTTTCTATGGAAGTCCAATTCATCATCAGAATTAGATGACTCTGAAAGGGGGGCGGGGGGGGGGCGGGCTATTATCATAAGGGTGCACACGTGTGAGTGGCTCCATCGACTACCTGTGAATCGATCGAAACCGTCTGAGTCAAGCACTCAACATGTGTGTTAAAAATGAAGCCGTAGTGGATTTTCAGATATTGTTCTTTATTTGACTCGGCTTTGTGCTACATTGCTCTTTTAAAAACCAACGCTGAATGTGGCGTCTTTACTTTTAGGTCAATTCTGTCGCTTTATCGGATTATGGATGGCGTTTTCTAACAGTACTCGGGTGATAAATGGGGGCTGAACGGCACTATTAGTTCAAGAAAGGAGAAAACGTAGCTTGATACAGTATACTCATACATTTATTTTTCCTGAAGTGCCGTAATACTTCCACATGAAAATCCACTTTATTACCAAAGTGGAAGTTTTGATGACATAACAGGAAAAAACAGCCATTTCACCCCTGCAGAGGAATGAGTAATGAGCAAACACAGCCAAAGCTCCGTCTCTTTTCACATCTCCTCCCTCTCTCTCCCACACACACACACACACACACACCAACACAAATACCAAATGGTGTTATTGGCACAGTGCAGACACTCTCCATAAAAAGGTCATCTACGCTATGATGGAGGAACTATGCCTTCATCTGTTTCAGGCTTCCTAAAATATGACTTTATTAACCAGCGATGGTTGTCTTCTACAAAAGCCTTTCTCTGCAGCGCTACAATGAAATGTCATATTTGTAGACATAAGCGCACACACATTAAACTTCCCATCATGTAGAAAAACACATTTTATCAATGTGTTGATCTGCAAACACTCCGAGAAGCAGGACATGTTTCCATGCAGAGTCTCAGCGGTGTGTTTGTGTGCCTGTGTTTGCATGGTCAGGGAGCCGGCCAAAGCGAGCGTCAGCATCCGCGTCAGTGCTGTGTAGCGTCACTGTGTCAGAGGCAGCGGGGGCCGTGGCACCCATGCAGGCTTCACATCAGCGCAGCGATGGAGCTGAGTCGGCCGGACAGCACCGTGGCACACTCCAAACTTACTTAGTGTAATTAAAGTTGAGAAAGGTTAAAGTTTGACACTGAGACGGGGCGAAGGGTTCTTTCTCCCAGGCAAGAGACGATATAGGGTACCTCGTCAAAGCGGCTAACCGGTGAAGCCCTCGACTCTCCTGGAAAGCAGGGGAGACGCGGTGGAAGTGCAGACGCACATCCAGTATCATGATTAGGTGTGAGGCCTTGAGAGGAGGGGACAATCGTGTGTACATGTAATTAAATCGGCCAACCTTTTGTGGCACTCCTCCTATCCGGGCTCATGCAGGGACATCCATCCGGAAACAGGAGCGCGTAATAGTCTGTGATCCATGTCTGGAAGGAGTGTGTGGATATGCTGAGGATTTAATCCTTGGAACAAACACAACAAGATGTAATGTCAACTCAGGGGATGCTGGGAATCTTAACGGGTTGAGAACGCCAAAGATTGGCTTGTCAGCAATTCTCAATTAGAGTCTGGATTTGGGACTAGGGGCAAAATTGTGCTGCTTGTCTTTAGAGTTGTGTTGCGTGTACGTGAAGGGGCCTTCTTTTAAAAAAAGTTCTGATGTGGAAGCCACAGGATATCACATTAAAAGCAGTTTAATTAAGACAGTTTTTTCCCCGTTTTATTTTCGAACAAAGGAGTTTAGTGACAAAAAAACAAGGACATAACAATCTGTAAAAGTTAGACACAAACAAATAAGACAACATTCCCTTTCTCATGAAGTTCTTTGTGTGTTCAACAACTTAAAGCCTTTGAGTAAAGGTAAGGATGAATAAGGAGGTTAAATCTCTAATAGTTTATCCTCACAACAACTCTTTATTAATCAAACTTTCCTTTATGCTTCACTTCTGATACGTGAAAGGCCGTTAACAGCCTCGTAAATGAAACCTAAGCATCTTGATCGAAAGAAAAACGAACTAAACATGTGTGCATTTCTTTTAACAGACGAATTACAACATACAGTAGGGACTTAAAAATACAGAAAATGTGTTGTGATCAGGGGCGTCTCCAGGTGGGTAGCATGGGCCCCCCTTGAATTTGCCACCCCAAAAATCCTAGCTGTGATTGGCTATTTTTGCATTCAGAATGCAGAATTAACTTGAACCTATGTTATATTTTTTTGTTGAGTACTTACATCACCTTAAATATTTCCAACAGTTATCAAAGCCAGAGAAATCCTTCATTTTATGTTTGTAACGGGACGTGTCTTGTCGCAGCAGCCGCCGCGACAGACACGAGTTGTTTATCGTTGCCGTGCACAGAGAATCACTCCCATGATTCCCCGCCAGCCTCGATGTCTTCTTTTGTCATTGTTTTGATTGAGAGCCCCCTGGTGGTGGATTTTACATACTGCGCGTTTAACACAAGCTATTAGGTCTTTGTTTTTGCTTTCTTTACGTATCAATGTCTATTTCACGAGGATGATGAAAGTGATGCGCTCTGTCTTACTTGCGATGAACTAACCGGAAATGTGTCGGGACCAAAACGTTGCCAATTAATGCATTTTTGAAAGTTAGACTGTGCCGGAGTTTGCATGCAAATGTTTAAGTACTTTAAATTCTGACTTTGAACATAAATCTTCTTTTTGAGTCATTAAAACATTAAGCTAATTTACCCACGATCTTGTGTTATTAAGTAGATATGATTGGTGAAGTTAGAAAGTTTGTGTGCACATCACACTTTAGGCCACCCCTGAATTAGTCAGCGCCCCCGTTGGGCCCCTCCAGTCAGAAAAGTCTGGACACGCCCCTGGTTGCTACAAAAACAAACGGCGTATTGTTTAGTTCTTTAACATATTATTGAGCATGAACTATTTCTTCTACAACACTTTCTAAAATGTTTTTTCCTCCTTTGTCTTTTGCAAAAAAGCCTACAACCGAAAACATCACACTCTTTTGCTGAAGACTTTGTCAACACACGTACCAGGAAATACTCCTTCTTGCGCGCCACGCTTACGAGCTCACTGCGCAAAACACCCCCGATGGTTTTACCCGGATATTTCAAACTTCGACTAATATATGATGAAATCCTTGGTGGATACTCTCCGACCATGGAGCGGTAAAATGTCATATCTGGGGCATATCTTATCTCCGGATCGGGACCACTTTGAAACTATCAGAATATGGAGTTACGACATTTTTCTGATATGACTGATGTCGTATTTTGAATGCTAAATGCATTACATTTCTGGAGTCAGCCGATCATGCTTGCACATATCAACACATTTACATGCACATTGAAACACACATGAACAGTATCTATATTCAGTCACACACACTCGGATGCAGGCGTAGGAGGAACAATGCTACTTTGCAGGCAGGCTGCGCCCCTCTTTCACCCTTAAGAGATGGAACACATGTGTCGTTTGCTTTGTGGATGTCAGGAGCCCTTACAGGAAGCCCACCGTGTTTTGTTGATGTGTCACTTGCACCCTCTCCCCTCTTTGGTGAGGTGAAACCCGCTTTCTGTAACTGATAGATCTCTTTGTTTGCCATCAAACGGACTCTCTCTCTCTCTCTCTCTGCCCTTCTTCAGTGGGTCTTGGCAGCTGTCATGCAAAAGCAGCGAATATCATTAGAAATTAATTCATCCAATCTATATAGTAATTACATTTTTTTTTCTTAAACTCCCTCTCTGCTGACCCGCTCCACACCCCGTCATAATTATCGCTCCTAGCAACAACGTACAGCTCCCCGCAAAAACAAATAAACAGCAGACGCCTCGAATCATTTGTAAAGTGTGCGGGGATGCTTAATAGAAACATCATTAAAATCACACGTTTATTATGCAGACGCTGATGGAGTTAGTTATGTCTGTCCAAACGTCTGCATTACAAATGCCTCACTTGATTAACTGTCAAATTTGATTACAGATGGATTATATATTTAACAGCTGCAGGTAGACCACATCCCGGTGCTTTCCTTTTATGCTTTCTGGTCAGTCATTAGCATACAATTTGCAAGAATATGTATTGGTTGTGTGTGTGTGTGTGTGTGTGTGTGTGTGTGTGTGTGGAGGTATTACACAGTGAAGTTTAATTGCTGTTTGGACTGAAACCACTTTTTGTAAGAAAACTTGATGACACAATACGACAGAAATTAGGTAAAAAAAAATCTGAAAGAAATACAAAGTAAGAGCTACAACAACCCAAAAAAAAAAAGGTGACAAAATGAAGCTATTGAAGGCTAAATTCAGTTTTGAAGCTAATTCTTCATTAGACGTCCGTATTTGGAGGGTAATACCACAAACACACACTCTGAGCTCCAGCAGATATTAACATGTAATGTGCTAGCTCACACCTTTTTAAACACACAGAGGTAGCAGGCTTCTCTTTTTGATGCTTTTTTTCAGTCCAGCATTTTTAATCCAGTTCCGATTAAAACACTCCCCCTGTTCAGATGCTCGAGCTCGGCACTATAAAGCTCCTAATCTCCGATTCCCAACCGCAGAAAATCCTATTAAGATCACCTTCAGTTTAACACGCGCATTGTTACGAAATGCAAAATATGCAGCTTCACCGGTGCACTTTTAATTGAGGGTAAAGCGCCCCCGGTAGATACTGCACTGTATGCAAAAAGCATTTGAGTAATTTTGAGAATGTCTCTCAAGAAGACCCTCCAAACCACGGCTTCTCTCTTGGGGGCTCCCTCAGGGCTGAGCCACGGGTGGGGGGCACAGGGGTTTCACGGGGTATCTCACAAGAGGTGTCAGCCTGGGAGGATTTGACTGATTAGGTAATATTCCTGCGTGTTTCTCGTGTAAGCAACATTCTCCGAACTCATTTCCCGGCGCCTATCACCCTGTAATTCTTGTCCTCGCCGTCGCTCTCTCGCAGAGACCTTCATCTCTTAACATGGCGACTCGGTGCTTAAAGAGCTGCCTGTGACAACAACCTTGATGGCAGTGGCAGGCGTCAGCTTTCTTCTCGCAAAGCCACTTACCCGAGAGGGCGCCCCCCTGGTGGATACGGTGACGCTTAAATTGCCCTCAGGTCCACCACGGCAACCGCCCGGCGACACGGGAGAAGAGTGTCTAGGTGGTGGTTTGCTACGTTCATCATCATAACCTCCTGTCCCGCAGAAATGACCTCGTGAATACATCCAACTCAACGACTTAATGAGAGGTTGCTAACCTGTTGGTGCTGACTGCAGTGTCACTGTGCAGGAGTTAAAAAGGAAGAATAAAAACCTCTCAAAGGTGACCTGTGATTATTTCATTGAAAACATTTCTTACTGATGTTTAAAGATGGAACAAAACTGACCAAAAATGTGTTAAAAAGCAACCAATCGACGCCTCGGAGGACGCCCTGAACGATATGTTAGAACATAAATGAGGAGTTCTTTTGGACATAAAACGAGCGCCTGTTCGCTTGAAAGCCGCCCGGGACATCTGACGGCCTTTTTGATGTACAGTAGCTTCCTTGCAGAGCGTTCTTGACTTGTCAGATAAATATGGATTGAAAGATTAAACATGGCCCCCCCCCTCATTTGAAAATCCTCCCGTTGCACTTTGCTTTGCTGCATTATGAAAAACACAATGACATGCCACATCTTATATTCACCCGCTAAATAAAACCTCTCAGCACCTGCAGCCCTGTCGATGACTCCTGTGACTGTGTGTACATCATCCCGTCTGATAAACACAACAGTAATTGGAGTAATCATATTCGTAGATTAGCTTCGTACCGTATGATCGCTGTCTTAGATCGATCAAGTACAGCACTTGGCTGGAGACGTGGATTTAAGGGGGGATGGGAGACAGTTAAGCTTTCTTTAAAGCATAACATCCTTTTTTTGAAAGGATAGATGAGCCTTTTATTTTCTAAGATGTGTGATTCATGGATTTCAGGAGCCTCCATTACTAGCCCAGTCTTGTAAATGAGCATGTGTTGATGCAAACAGGACGGTGGTCAGCCATCTGTTTTAAAGATAACCGTGTGATCAAAGGGCATAACAAAACGTGTACGGGCCTTTCCCCTCCCTCTCCTCCCTCCCTCCTCCTCCTCTTCTTCTTCTTCTCCTCTTTTTTTTTCTTAAAGGAGAGTTTAAAGAATGTGGAGCGGTTTCCAGGGGATACGAATGAAAAGCTTTCGGAAATGTGGGGAGGAATTGAGCTGAAGGGGCAGCTTCTGAGAGAAATTCCCCCGTAGCCCTTTTGGAGCCGTGTGAGGAATCACCGGGGTTCTTCTGATGGCACAAAGGAAGGGAGAGATGTGCTAATATTCAGTTACGGTGCTCCTCAGTCCTTATTTAATGAATGTGGTTTATTAATAAGACAGGCGGCATCATACTGGCGCCTCTAGTTGACCTTTCACCCCTACTGTGTCCTTAAAAAGTGATATTTTTGTTTACCTTCCCATGCAGACAAAGTAAGACAATAAACAGAATGTAGTTTAGTTCAGTATAAAACACACTTTTCCTGCAGGTATAAATATGCATCCTTCCCTAAACTAAAGCAGTTATCAATCTGTTGGTTTATTTACAAGAACAACTTTTCTATTTGCTCGTTTTTACGTTTGTTTTGCAGCAGAAATGCCCCCATAGGTGTGCTGGACTTCTCATCTTTGCACATCATTCTCATTTATAAGGTTGTGATAAAAAAACAATTTGTTTTGGGGCTTTTATTGGAGAGACAGGACGGTGGATAGAGTCAGAAATCAGAGAGATGACGTGCAGGAAAGGAGCCACAGGGCGGGTTCAAACTGCTGCCCGCTTTGAGGACTATAGCCTCTGTACATGCGGTGTGCAAACTAACCACTCGACCAACGGCGCCCCCCCTAATTCAGTTTCTCGTCATAAACATTAGAAATGACGGTGTACAGTCATTGCAATGAAATGCATGTTGCCTTCTCGTCTGAATGTGCAAAAAGGTCATCAATAGAGCTCAAACTACGAGGACGGAGAGAGAGAGGTTTGTAACATGTCACCATCAGTCTGCACAACCAGGGATCTCAGAGCTGCCGATAATTAACTTCTAAAATCTCGATCATATTGGAGCTTTGTTATAATCTACACATTGTAATATCTACGTACATTTTTATGTTTCTGCGTGTTTTGAAACTAAACGTATGTGCATTTATGAATCACCTGCAGGACTGGGAGATATTCACTTCGGTTACCTCTCTTAACCTCCTTCTTGATGCTGGACTTTAAGCTTCAGGTTTTTTGAAGCCAAGTTGTGTGCTCCAGTCGAAGGACTTCAGGCGGAGAGTCCTTTGCCTTCAGTGTTTCGCTCAGCCTCTACAGTAGGAGTCAGCCTGCCTCTTGACCCTCTCCAACACAAAGGATTAAAGAGGGAGAGACATCTGACAGAACACACGCCAGCCTCACTCCGCCTTGACTTGGATTTCTTTACATATACACACACAGAGGTGCCTCCACACACACACTCGTTCACACTGCATACATCGTAATAACATTCCTGCAGATGTCCACAATATGGACGAAACTAACATCTTATTCAAATCAAAGCTACTGGAGCTATTTTCTCTCCTGTCTCAGACTCGACGGCGTGATGTGTGAAAAAAGGTGCGCCCATTACAGCTGGCTAGGTAGATGTACAGAGCCGTGATTACATAAGGTGGTCTAAGTGTTAGCGGTCACCTTGGCAACCAATCAATCTGAGGAAACACGCTGCAGAGTTTTTAAAGCAGACTCGGAACAACTTCCTTTATTTTTTTTTTGGCCACACACTCTCCCACATGTATCTTTAAAAGAGGGAGTCATCCTCAGCCTGCAGTGTAGTCATTATTGGTATGTTGATCATTCTTACCCGACTGCCCTCATTAAGTCTGACAAGTCACGCAGTGATTAAAAATTGGAATGCTGCAACAACAGTGTAGGCATTAGGATCAGTGACTGCCTTAACTCCCAGTGACAAGGAAAGCCTGGCCAACGACTCCTCTCCAGTCAGTGGGAAATCTTCAGCCTGGCTGCGTTCTGCCGATTCAAAGCGACAGCTCCTGAACGTGCAAGTGAGACTCCGAGTCCGGCAGGGCAGGGGCTTGTGGGGAAGGGGGATGGGGTTACAACTTCTTGGCTTTTTTCTTATCTGGGTTTAATCAGCAGAAACACAAAGGTGCAAATGTTTCTCACACATAACGCAGCAGCAATCCAGCGCTGAAGCATCGCTACCATACTGGATAATGGAAACATTGTATGGATGCCTACACCATATGCTGTTTCTGCAGCTCGGACTATAACAAATATTCAGGTTGACAGTTGCGAAGACACCGAGCCAGCTTTGGTGTATCGTTGCTTCCTCGCTAAGTGAGAAAACATGGCATTGAGAGAGAGAGAGAAGGGAAAGATCTTTTTGCATGATCCTCTTCCAAGTTGAAGGACTCTAATTAATCATTTCTGAAGGAGACTTCACAAGTACGACAATGTGCTGATGTTTCTGCACAACACATACACACAACACGTATACAGCACAGGGTATAACTTCAAAGAACGCTAAAAAACAAGTTCTAGAAAAATCTTCACAAACGTGAAAAGAACATGAAGCCTACCTCAAGTTATTCTGAAGCATCAGCTTGGTCACAAACACACTGCCACCCAAACAAAACAATAATAGACGGATGGAGCTTCAGGTCCATCGTGGTCCTGCTCAGTCAGTGGGCGAAGGTGATAGCTTGTTGGTAAAGAGCCAATGGATTGCAATGTCTCCACCCATATGCTCGTGATGGCAGGAAGCGACTGGGTGAAGGTACAACACGTGCCAGCCAGGCTTTGGCCTGCCACCAGACCCTGTCATCACCCTCACCTGCTGGGCGCAGAAGGCTGCTTGCAGCTATTAAAATCCGAGAGCTGGAGGCCTGGACCAGAACGCTGATTTCTTTTTTGGGAAGAAAAAGACAAGGCCTTAGATCATTTCCCAAAAGCAGTAGAAGAAACTTTTTAAGGAGTAAATGGTGAGGGTCAGAGAAAACAAAGTTAGAAACCATGTTAGTTAGTCTGTCATCCTACCGATTAGAACGTCATAGCTTCTTTAACATCGACTGTCCAAGGCGGGACTCATACATCCCTGTTACAGCTCGCCATCAATATAAATGTCACCGAGGCGTTATAGCGGGACGAGGAAGGTAAGCTCTAATTTTAGAAAACATTAGGTAAACAATCCAGAAATGGACCCAATGGTGAACGGTGCAGGCTGTACATAGGAGCAAAATCGTGGCACTGACGCAACAAAACGTGTACAGACTGTGGAACCCCCCCCCTAGAAAAAAAACAATTGAATAGGTTTTGATTCTTCTTCTATTTTGGGCTGGTTGTTGCTCGGTCAACCATTATTCCAATAATCTTCAGCTCAGTCTGTAGGGACCGGAGGGTCACCAGCTCGAGTGTAAGAAAGAAAAGTTATCAGAAACTTAAGAAGCTGCGGCATTTCTGTGCTTAGACTCCAAACGACAGTAGACTGCAGCTCGTCTTTCTCTGGAACGCCAATCTAAACCGGGTGCCATCGCGTGTTTGAAGTCAGACCTTGTTGAGTTTAAACGGTGACAGACGGCCAATTAATGCTGAAATCACAGCGCAGGGATCAATTTCCAAAAGCACTTGACTCTACAAACAGAGAGGAGGCGGAGAATAAATAAATAAAATAAAGCCATATCTACTTGTGAGAGCAGAGCAGAAATAAAGACACCTCTAAACAGTTGCATCACAGCAGTAAATAACAGAGAGCCTCTCACTGCTCTTTCACTGGATGTATTTAATGAATAGTACTTGCTAAGCATTGTGGCTCCAAGTTCACAGCAGAGTCCTGCGAGACGTTTTCGCATTCTTATTTCTCTGTGTCAACGTTTTTAATTATATGTTGGCAGGGCTTAAGATCTCATTAAATTTGAGAGTATCATTTGGATGCTTGAAAGACAGCTTAGTGTCACTCAGTGCTATGGTGATGGATATAATAAATCCTACGCTTTCTAATCCGGGGATGTTAAATTCATTTTCCAAACCTGCAACTAAATCGGCGAAGACAACCCTCTGAAATGTGTAATAGCAGATGTCACAGCACTTACAGACAAGTTGGAATACCCTTATTTCACAAGTGTCAGATAAAGACGGAGAGAAGTCAGAGAGCGGAGTAAGCAGGAAACGGATTGTCACCCTGTGCCCTCCGAAGAAAGATGCACTCACGAGTACATCTGCACTGCAGGCATCTCTGGTAGCGTTTAGCTGGCATTGCTTTCACTTCTTGAACTGTTTCCACTCTGAAACTCTTTTTTTTTTACTTGACTGACATGTTGAGGGATGTTTTTCTAGTGTTATCATGACACTCTTTAAGGAAGAAGTTGCACATACTGTGTTTGTTTCTGCTACACATATCCTTTCTAAATGTATGACCTCGGACTACAGTATGCTGGACGACCTATCAGCATGTTGAATCACCCCAGGCCTTGTTTTGTTCATTCTATATTCCTCATCCATCCATTATCTATACCGCTTTTCCAGTTCGTTGTCACAGGGGCTGGAGCCGATTCTAGCTGTCATTGGGCGAGAGGCGGGGTTACACCCTGAACTGGTCGCCAGTCAATCACAGAGCTGACAACCAGCTACACTTACACTCACACCTACGGGCAATTTAGAGTCACCACTTAACCTAACGAGCATGTCTTTGGACTGTGGGAGGAAGCCGGAGTACCCGGAGAGAACCGACACATGCACGGGAAGAACATGCAAACTCCACACAGAGAGGCTCCTGTCAGACGAGGATTCAAACCAGGAACCTCCTTGCTGTGAGGCAACTGCACCACTGTGCCAAAGAGCTCCATTTATTTGGGGCTAGTTGTTGCTTGGTCAACCGTTACTCCAATCATCTTCAGTTATTAGCTCAGTCTGTAGGGACATGGGTTAGAAAATGGAGGGTCACCAGCCCGACTCCCAGTATGGGCCAAGTCTTGAATTGGAAATGGTTGCTGGAGAGGTACCAGTTTACTCTCTTAGTACTGCTGAAGTGCCCATAGAGTAAGCGTTAGGTGGGGCTGTTTCTTATTCGGCCGAGGTCGGACAACACATAGCAGAGCATGAACGACAGAGTTCTCATGTTCACAGTCTTGCTTATATTCTGTTAGCAGGTACAGCCTACACATTCCTTTCCATGTGGGTGCACTTCTAATAGGCTACAAAGAAGACATTACCTTCACTTGTAAATGTCAGACGTATACATTTCTTCAACTTCAGCTAATCATATTTCCTTTTTCAGCTCACAACATACACTTTGCTCCTCTCCAGATATAGACCTGCTGCTATGAGCTGTCTGACACGTGTGTTACAGCAAACAGACCTAAAAGAAGAGTCACCCTAAGATGGTAGACGGATTTAAAATAAGATATCCACAACACTACCAAGATGAATGAATTAATGTATAGTAACAGTAAGCCACTGAACCCCAAAGTGCTCGGGGTGCCAGTCCCCGCACTCTGACCCTAATGAAGGCCACAAGCCGAAACGCGTCGGTCTAGTTTGTTAATAAAGTTGATCTTCATACTAGAAGTCTGGCTGGAGCTTTCTGACCTCTTCAAGGAGGGGTGGAATCACCAGAGGCCGCACGATACGATATTATCACGATACTTGTGTCCTGATTCGATATCACTGCGATTTTAAACATTTTGCGATATGCTGAAAATTGCAATTTCTACACAATGTCAAGTCCACAGGCTGACCAACAAAGTCATCAAAGTCAAACCCTGTAAGAGGCTGCATGCACCTCACAGTCTGAACTGTTGGTATTTCAGTCTAACTTGAATATAACTGAATACAAACATGTACGGACGACTGAACAGCTGCAGTAATGTTTTTAACAATGCAACACAAACGACATCTGTTTTTAATATCACAAAAACATCAATACTTGACGATATAATATCGGCATGCAAAATATCGTGATACCATGCTGTGTCGAGTTTTTCCCCGACCTCTGTCTTCAAGCCTTTCACTCTCCCTGCACCTCGGTAGTTGATGAAGTTGTGCCAGAAATTCCCCCCTCTGCCTCTGCAGCCCCGTCACTCTGACATCTCTCCCTCAATGCATCGCTTCAGGTCCTGTTTGTGCTTTAGGTGAAAAGTCTTATTTCCCTCTGGTTTAATAAAGTGTATACATCTTTTTTAAAGCAATGAAACCTCACTTTCTGCCGGGACTTGCATTGACAAGTCGCCATCACACAAATTGAATGAAAGAAGTAAAGGAGAGCAGCCTAGAGAGCACAGAGCAATTAAAAGAATCAAACCTGATTCCCAACATCTGTCCAGTCACATGTGAGCGTTTCCGGGTTTCTTAATCAGCGGACGGAATAAGATTAAGGGATTGTACTCATTGAGCCAAGCGCAGTGTTCACTTTGGAATGAATGCCGACTCAACAGGTAATTACTCCAACAGGTATCGACACTGCTCATTGATTTCTCCATCCGCCCGACTGGACAAAGATAAGAGTTTTCACAGACTTGTGTTTGGAGAACATTGATCAGTTAGAGCATTTTGGTCCACATAATGAAAGTGTTCACTTGGAGGCTGCTATCAATAACCCAAATGAATATTTATATGAAAAAAAAGACTCCTTAGAAATGATGCATTTGTTCCACATGTATGGATTTAATGTTCCTCCTGCAGGTCTAGAGGCGGCGAGAGGGGTGAGAGTGATTACATAATGACCTCCACATGCTAATCAAAATGAGGTGTAATTACTGTAGTTAAGCATTTAACTCTTAACGACTTCAATTCACAGATAGTGCACATACTTTGATTTGTAAATATTTAAAGCCTGGAAATCAAATATATGTTGAGGTTTCAGTTTCAGGTCAAGGTCCGATTAGTGTTCCGTATCCAGGGACGCCAATCGGGATACATCATTTGGCCGAGCGGTGAACTCAAATATCATCATGCTATCTCACTGAGCGTGTGTGCACACTGTGCATACTTTAACTGTTGGATGGAGGTCGTAGATTTGTCTCATGGAGCTCAGGGTAGCTAGGGGCGACCCTCAGACTAATTGGTGGTAGCTTAGGCCTAGTCCACACGTATTTCTGACATAGGATTTTTGGTGCTTTTTGGCCTTTCTTACATGCAAATTCCTTTCAGGGCGAAGATTTTCAGAAACTCTATACGTGTGTATTTACCGTAAAATCCTGGATACAAGTCGCATCGGTATAAAAGACGCAGTCTGACTTGAATCTGTCTTCCTGAGAGGCGATTTCTATTGTGTTTAGCGAAGTCTAGAACGTGCAGCTCTTTTGTTTGCACTCCTACTAGCTACCGTACTGGTGGTTTTAGTTCTCATCCTACGGTGAAAGTTGTGACCCTCGTCTCTCGAGTTGCACTGCCCGCCTCCACTGCTCACTTGTTACCTTTAATTGAGAAGTCCTTCAATCAAACCAGCACTCCACGAGTTTCATTTACTGAACAGGATACCGCTGTTAGCTTTAAATGCACCATCATGACGTCATGACGGAGAAAGGATGGTAAAAAGTAGCGCTGCCAGCACAGTTTTCAATACACAATGAACGGGAGTGAATTTTAAGTCGCGTTGTGTGCAGCGTGTGATGGTGACGATGCAGGCTTCAGTATTTTTACTGGTATTTTGGTCGCACCGGTACGTAGGACGAACCCAACTTTCAAAATGAAAATAAATAAGGTATCAAAGGTGCGTCCGGATTCTACGGTAGATATTGATCAGCATAATCGATCTACTTTGAGGTGTCCTTGATCTTTTCTTTGTTTAGCGGAAACAAACCTTCATTGAATCTGTCGCAGGATTAGACATTATGAGATCGACACCTTGTTAAAGCCAATTGATGCCCGTGTGTGACGCTCACTAAGATTAGATAAAGAGTTGTGTAACAGTCGTAAACTCGACTATTCCTCCTCCAAACGAGGCTTTAGTGTCGCATCCATTCCCGAGCAGATAACGATCCCCTGCTGTTTGTTTGTATTTCACAGCAATCCTATATACCTAAGAGAGCGTTTCCTCTCACATTCCAAAATGAGATCAAAACAATATAAAACACACAATCCCAGAGCCAGCGGTCCAGAAACACAATAACAATGCTTTCTCTCATTTCCAGCATTAATGAAGTTCATTCGTAACAGTTTAGTGTAATTCGTACAAATTGAAAGATGGGCTGTGCATTAGCAGCAGTGAACAAGTGCAATGACAACTTCATTACCATAAGTAGAAGTGTGCATCATAAAAATCATATTAAAAATTGCTCCCTAAATTGCCATATTAGTTTCTTTATGGGGTAATTTCAACACTACACGCAGTAATAGAATATTTTCTTTACCCTCCAGTGCATATTAAACTCACTTATCTTCCCCTATAAAGTCGAGGCGTTTGGGAATTTAATGGTGAAATCGGGGAAAGTTGCCTCTTTTCTTCCTCGCTACATTTATTTACAACACAAAGTTGACACTGGCAAATGCTTCGGAGTCGTGAAACGCCATTTGAGAGGTTGTAACAACATTGTATTTCATTTCAATGCCTGTGCACGGGATAAAAAAGGCAGAAATGGCAGATAAAGGATGCCTGCAGCCTGAGCGAGGAGGCTTTAAAGGATGAGTCCGGTTTGGATGGATGAGGCGTGAAGTCAAAGATTGCCAATACGTGATAGATAAATGAGTCAACTCTGATTAGAAGTATTGCTGTTTTCCAGCGTTGTCGGTGGGATAAAGGCGTCAGCACGATGGACTAGTTACTGCCTTTTTCATAATTGAGACTAGACCTTGAAGCTGTGCCCCTCAGCTGATCATTAATCAGGCTGAATGAAGCCGAGGCCGTGTGACAGCTCTGGACAGCGCTGGATGGGGAAGGAGCTTTGTTCAGGTAGCGGGGCGAGCCTGAGAGTCATTTATCCACAACTCAAGCGCCCAATAGTTTACTACTGGTGCCAAATGAAATCCTCGAACCATACTAACTTTATTCCTGCTAACCCATAAATGTATACTGTGTTTTTACTTGTATTACAAACTTCAAATTTGCTTAATATAATGTGTTCCTGTTTTGGGGTCCATTGTTGGGCATTTAAAGAGACACACACGGCCTCTTTACGGTCAACGCAGAGGTCGTTTTCATCGGGGGTGGGGGTGGAGTAGCAGAAAGAATCACTCCCATGATTCACCGCCAGCCTTGACGTCATCTTTTGTTATTGTTTTGAACGAGAGCCCCCTGGTGGCAGAATGTATTGACTGTGCGTTTAAAATGTGTGTTTCAGTGCACTCCGATTATTGTGGCCATTAAAGGCTTTTGTTCAACTGTAAAAAAAAATCTTCCCTGTAAATCTTTTTGACAATGGTTTCATAACTGCATTTGAGGGATCAACACAACACGTGTTTTATATCTATCCAAAAAGATTGAAGGTAGATCTAAGAAAGATATCGAATCCCACATCGGTCAGGTCCGTAAGAAAAGTACTTAATACGAACATAATTGGTGCCTTGTTTCATCCCGACACCTCGCCTTGTATGACTCTATGCTTCTCTTATGAGGAACATACTTTCCCTTAGCACAAAAATATGAGTCATAGTCCAACTTCTCGGCCACACACTCATAGAAACCGGGTCATTCTTCTGGTTGAGTATGACAGGCGACCCTAAGTGGTTTGTCACTAAAAATCAATAGTCTGGCAGAGAGGCAAAGCCCATTATTGTGGAGAAAGATGTTCATTAATTATATCATTTAATTGGATTTCGGCAGGTGCACAATGAACACCTCAGCCAGGGTGGTCAATGGTGGGAACGGCCCGGGCGTCACTCCTCTCTTTTTCTATTAGGAACCAGCATGTCCCCTGTCTCCTGCAATCGCCGTGCTCTTTATTGATTAATGACCCTAATTTATTACCGAGAAGAGGGCTGTGAGTTGTGCTAAATGTACTATTAATCAACTTTCAGCATCCAAGTTATGAGGATCTGCGTTTAAAATGCCACGAGGAGCGCAGGAGACCAAGTGGCGGTTTTCCCTGGGCCCCTGTAGCTCGGAGTGTAAGGTGCTGATTTTAGCAGCGAGTTAAGAGTCTTTCATTGCTCTAATACCTCCTGTCCCGTATGACAGATGCCTTTGTGAGGAACTGAACATAATTCCTTTTGATGGAGTGACCGCCACGTTCGTGCCACCGTTCACAGTCAAGCCAACGAGAATAATGAAACACCCGTCCGCACCCTTGAAGACCAACTATTCATTTCAGAATAAGAGCACAGAAACGCCCGCAGCTCCAAATTCATCACAGATAAATCAACAATATTATATTAAGCTGAAAACAGATGAGGGGTTAAACTACTGGAGGCGAGGCTACAATGAATTTCAACTCTCGCTAGTCTCTACAAGGCTATTATTTCCCATTGAATGGAGACATTTATGACACTTTAAATCCAGCTTTGTGAAAACTACAATTGATCATAATTTCTAAAAGCATTGCCTAACATCCCAAAGCCAGTCGTTACTCCAAATGCATTTGAACCCTTCAAGAGCACTCGGCTCTCTTATTCCCCAGCTGTGTTATGATTTATGAAAATACTAAGAGATGGATTTTACAATTAGCATCTTAAGCCGTCTGAAACCACCAGGAAGTACCACTTAAATCGTCTTAATTTACCTGTAAAGGTTAGAACCCTCAAATTCTCCGCAGTCCTTTCTTTTTTTTAATGGAATTAACTCGGTATAACTTTGTCTGACTTTTTTACTCCCTTTTCTAGCTTTTGATTAAAATGAATAAAATGTTAACTTTTACCTCTGCTCATTCAAACCTGCGGCTCTCTGAGTAATTTGCTACGGCTGTTTTTTTCTGAGAAACTCTTTCATGGCAGGAGCGTGAAACCAGTTAGCAGTTAACATCCACAGTTGCTTTAAGACTTCTTCACTGGTATAAATACTCACATGAGGCGTTTTCACATCTGCACTCCTGAAATTATCTAGATATTTTCAGGAGGACTGCTCCTGAAATCCTCCTGATCTGGTTGTTCACATATGCTCTTCACAGCGGGAGACCATCCCTGTCAGGTGGGAGGGGGGGGCGGGGGGTCTCCTGAGGTAAGACATGACGTAAAAAAAAAAGACGCAGAAGTAGTGGACGAAGCAACAGTCTGCTATACGATGCTTTAATGAGAATAGTTGGTTTTATATCCATTCTACAACGTCACTCCCCCCTCCCATTGGCTCGATGTGAATTCTCCGGAGAATATCCTGCTGCGTTCTCACGTCAGCTCACTCGGACTTGCTGCAGAAAAAATACTAGGGAGGCTGGCAGGAGAAACTCCGGGTGAAGTCAGAGGGAAAAATTCAGCTGTTTGCGTTCACACATGCAGCTGAATTCCTGCAAATATCCGGAGTTTTTTCAGGAGTTTTCTGCATGTGTGAAAGCCCTGTTGGACTGTTGGGAGCAAAACAGACGAAATTAAGAAGCGAATAATTGCCATGTGAGAATAGTGTTGAGCTATACTGTACACTTAAAGAACAATAAGTGTGGCTTGACTTTTGAGCTTCAGAGAGAGAGAGCTCTTTGTGTTGTTTTGCAGTATGGTGTGTTCTTGCCTGCTACGTGTTGCTATATGGGCGTGCTGATTTTCATACAGTGCCTGGAGTTATTTTAGTCTGGAGCATGTTATTTGCATTGACGTTTCAAGATGCAGAAATGTGCCACTTATCACATTGCACGAGTGTTACAGTGCTGTCAAAGGGGCTGAACTCGGAGTGATGTGAGTAAAGCTGCAGAGAATATCGATCATTGGTGACATAATGAGTCCTGATATTTTTAAGCACAATGCAGAAGTCTTGTTCTAATATAAAAAAAAATGCTGATCTGCTTAATTTTGGACAAAACAAGACTGTTGATGATGTCACCCTCGTCTCTCGTGGATTATAATGAACATTTTTACCTTCTTTTTTTGACATTGCAAGGGTTAAATCAGTGGATTTATGGAGGGAAGAATTAGTTATAGAATAGGAATTAAGTGTGAGCTGCAGCCATAAACCAACAGAACATGTCACATTTCAATAGTGTCAGACTGCAGCTTGCTTCTGTAATCACGTCCATCCCTGGAGGTTGAAGCTTAAGGTTAAAGGTAATTGTAAACATGCTGTTATCTAGCTAAGATCGGATGTATATTCCCTCAGGGGGAGCCCTGGTGTCACGTACTGAAACAAGGTCAGAGGAAGCGTGGTAGCAGTCAGGAATCACTGGGGAAATGTAAAGTCTACTCTCCAAAATGGCTTCCCGGTGTACATGACAGGAAACAAGCTGATATCTGCTGATGTACCCTTCAAATGATGTGGAATTATTAGATGTTTTTCCTTTAAGACTGTAACCTTCAAGCTCATTTTTAATTTCCCGTGCAATGCCTGGCAGGTGCAAAGACTCCTGCAGCATGCATGGCTGAGCAACGTCCCGTGATGATCAGGGACAATCCACCGGTTTGTCAAAACCTGGCAGAATCTCTCCGACTCCGGCAATAGCACCTTGTTAGATTGAGGTGCTCAATCAGGGGAGTGCTGGAGTGCCAGGCCAGGTTGAGAGTGGTGATTACCGGGGCACGGCTGTCCAAAGCCACTGAAATGCTCCACCTCTCCACAGGAGGCCCTCTGACATTCAAGCCTGCATTTTCTGAATCAGTCTTGAGTGATTAGGGCAGCGACAGGCAAAAGGACAGATCAAACAATTATTCCTCCTCGCTCTCCTCTCTGTCCTTTTGACATGTGGCAGAGCAGGAAGAGTGCAGCGTGGGCTTGTCTGCCATTTTTAATCTGTGCTAATAGAAAAGAAAAGAATATGGAGGTGGCTTTTATTTTCTTTCAAGAAAACAACGTAAAGAGGAATTTTAAATAGACATCCACAGATCACATCCAGGTCTTAATTCTTGTGAATGAAGACAGACATCTTTTATTCTAAAGACACAAACATCTTATAAGCTTAAAGATACAAACCAAACAAAGAGAACAACAGTCACGTCTTACTTAAGCAACCTTTGAGCTGTAAGAAAAACTGTCATGCAAAAGCAACCTCCCTCTAATCCCTTTTGTATGAAGGCTCAATAAGCCTTTTTCAAAAGCTGAATGTTGAAGCAAGGATTGCCTGACACTTGTTCAGCTCTTATTCCTGTTCCGTAACCTGCAGCTTCTAAAAATGAAACAAACCCCAACATCTGTACAGATCAACACAAACTCCTATGTCTCAGCATTTAGAATCATATTTACATAACATTGCACCGCTGCCTCTTTTCTTGTAGAGCAGCAGGGACGTACTGTACAGCACACAGTCACAGAGAAATACTCAGCATGAGCAGAGGAGAGGGAGTACAGTTTGTGTCAGAGCACAAGAGGGCAGTGTAAAATCCCTCCACCCGACTCACACTCGCCTCCCACCTGAAACAACAGCTATAAAACCTGTTTGTAGGCCGCCGGTCTGCAGCGGTGTTCTTCTTCTTCTTCTTCTTTCATGAAGCACAAGCCTCAGATCTGATTACAGCCTGACCCGGAGTCTGCAGCCACAGACGGGGGTGATGGTTTGGTGTGTGACCGTTCAGCAGGGACTCCACTTTGATGTTGGGTGAAGAGGACTTTCCATGTGCACGAGTGTGTTTTCAGACATTATAAAACAAACAGTGAAAGCATCATGATGAAAGGAGAATACAAAGCAGGCGTGTTGACATCATCCTCTGATAGATTAGAAGCAGAGGTTTATGGGTAATGAACATTCAGATACCTCTGTGGGATAAAACTCTGCACTTTGAAACCATCCACAAGTGACTCAAACACGCAGATTATCTTCATTTAAAGCTTGAAACTAGCAGGTGAGCTCGTCCTGGGAGGGGAACTCTCATTTAGAGGTTTTTAAAATTTGTTTGTTTAGAGCTAGGACAGTGGATAGACTCAGAAATCGGGGAGAGTGTGGAATGACATGCGGGAAAGAAGAAGCCACAGGTCGGATTCGAACCCCGGGCCGCCCGCTTTGAGGACTATAGCCTCCGTACATGGGGCACGCACACTAACCACTTGGCTACCTGTGCCCCTGATTTAGAGGTTTAATCAAGCAGACGCAGAAACTACAATTCATATAGCAGCATTAACACTCTGAATCAAACGCCTGTAGCAGCTGAAGATGAGCAGCCTGAACACAAACATGCACAGGATGTCATTTTATTTTGAAGTGTGTTGCATGCTTGTGTGTGTGCGTCTGTGTGTGTTTAGCTTTATTCTTAAGTGTAGCTTTGAGAAGCGGCCTAACACTTCAAAGGCGGACGGATGACAGTTTTTTTTCCCTCTGCCCATAATTAAAATAACCGAGCGAGCGACAGCACCTGAAAACTGGACAGTGCCTCGAGTCTCCTGCTGCGGCCTCAGAGAGCAGCCCACACTACCCACAATGCACCACAGGCGGACTCCATCAAAGGACACAATACCATGTAAACCCCATGTCTTCATTGAGGAGGCTTAACTCTCTCTTTTTCTCTCCCTCTCTCTCTTTTTGCTCACATGGATTCAAAAGTCTTATTGTGTAGACCCCCAAAAAAATAAATAAATACATGTATATACGTTTTTTCCAAATTAAATTCAAGAGCTTCACATTCCTGTTGCTGCTTTAAATATATTCTGGGGAAATTCTTGGCATGTTTTTTGGCCTTTAACCCTCCTGGGTCGTTTTCATTTCCCACCATGTGGCAGATAAAGCGTTTTTTTTAGGTTCTTACTGTAATATATGCTTCAAAGCATCCAAAAAAAACTCCTATGTGTTTATTTTTACAGTTATGCAACATGCAACGACATGAGAAATATTTGTGATGCTTTTGAGGACATTTGTACCTGGAAAAAAAACTGGAAAAACCTCATACTCACAAAAAAATCTGTTTCCCCTCCCTCTACATTAGATCTGAGAATATTTCCCGTATTCTTTGACGTTTTCTCCTCCAGTTATCTCATGGCAGAGCACAGGTGAAAGGTTACATTGCTTTCAGAGGGAATGCTGATTCGAAATTGCCAGCAGTTGTTTTGGAGAAATCCCTGGTTGCTTTGAAGTCTGCACCCTGCTGAGTGTCCTAACTTTGACACAGAGAGCCATGGCTGCGGCTATTTATACATCTTGTGGGAGAATAGGTTTCCCCCACATAACAGTCTTTCCCCCCTTTTTTTTTTCCTCTCAGGCTTTCCCTCGGATTGAGCCGGAGAATGTGTGTAGGTTAGTTTAGTTAGTGAATAATAAAGAGACGTGTAATACCCTCGTGTCTTGGTGTTATAATGTTCCTTCCTGTTGTCGAGGACTGTAGGGGCATCCTCCCCGACTTCTGCACAGCAAAAGAAGCAGGCTCGCAGTCAGAGAGTCCAAACCAATGCATCTCTTACAATTCTCACACTCTATTGATTCTCCCTCTGAAATTTATGTTGCTTTTCAGTGGCGCCCCCCTGCTGCGGCCCTCACTGCCTCCCCCACAGGAGGGTCATGGTGACACAAGAGTGCCGGGCCAGATGCCGAGTGATCCCCTCCGATGCACCTTCACTTTAAAAAAAAAGAGCCACATCCATCGCTCGCTTTAGGACAATCAGCCCCCGGCCTCATTGAAATACCACACACACCAAAACCTGATTCACCAGCATTGCCTGCTCTCCTCTCGCTTGCAGTTTTATTCCATCAAGTGTAAATCTCCGGGGCAAAATGCTCAGAGAGAGAGAGAGAGAAAAAAGATGGGAGAAGACGAGATGAAAACAGAAGGGAGAAAAAAACACACAAGTGGAGAACAAAACAACCCAGCTGGTGCACCTTTGCCACTGGAAGCCAGTGAAGTCACCCTGTGTTTTTGTGAGGGTGCGTGTGAACAAAACGCTCTTTGAAGTCGGGTTACAGCACTGTACTGGCATCACTACGGCCACTACTAAGCCTCTACAAAAATGTGCTGCCCGATTATAGAAAATGCTATAGAATCCAGTCATAAATCAACTAAATTTTCATGCAAATGCCCTCCTCCGTGGGGGCATTTATGTAGTGTGTGTATAGCAGCGTCAATGGCGCATAAAAGACGCATTTTGGCTCTTAAAAAGAGAAATCATTGAGACATCACAGCCTCCGAATGCACACAGAACCTTCAAGGTCAAACAGTGTGGAGAAAAATAAAACAGTGACACACACACAAACACACAATCGGGAGGTACAACAAGACGGGAGAGTCGTTAAGGCTTTTATCTTGTAGGTTGAAGGAGAAAGATCCACCCGACATCCCAGAGGGGACTGATCAATCACGGCCTGACTGGTTCAAACTGTTTGTGCTGGATTCCACATCTATCACCATCCGATGGAGCTCAATGTCCGACTACAGCAGCAGAGGAAAAAAAGAGAGAGCACTTTCAATTAGGCCATGGCGAAATAGATTCACACCACTTGATTTATAGTGCAAGACTAATTACACAAGTCTTTTCTTTTTTTTTTCCGCCTAATGCGGGCGGAGCTGAGACTCGGTCCGGTTCTTGAGGAGGTTATTGTCTCGTGTTAAATGGCAGACGGGGACATAGACCAAGGCTGCAACTCTTCATGTCCTTTAGAATAGCTCTTGATGCTGACATGAAGGATAACAACGACTGAGCGGCTTTGATGTCTCTAAAGAAGAAGAAAATACTTTTTTTTCCTCTTCAGAATTTTACGAAGGATAAATCTAACAGCGGGTCCGAACAGCACGCGAGGGTTAGATACCGTGTCCCATCGCGCAGCATCAGACGCTCGCTGTCCACAATAATAATAATAATTAAATATTTACTTCTCTGCTCTGTGAACCTCAGTTTGACATCTAGTGCTTTTATTTTGAAGGTGGAGAAACTTCAAATTAAGTGCGGGGCTTTGTATTGACGATCTTTTGAGGGCAGTGAGCCGAAGAAAGTTTTGCCTCCGTGTTTTCACAAGTCAAAGCTCAACATTTCATTTGCGGATATTACGAATGCACCGCCATCTCCACTTTGCAAAACGAGCTAACGCGCTCTGTTGAGTGAGGAAACATTCTCAGCGCTTTGTCGAGCTCCATCATTCCTCGTTCCTTCTCCACGAGCGACGGAAAGGAACACAGAAACTAGGCTTCGGGTGAAAACAACACATCGCATCCCGCTGCTTTGCGATGCATCGTGCCCGGGTTGTTAGGACACTTCGGTCGGAAAAAAACATTCACCTGCAGGACAGGCCGTACCAAGCACAGCACTACACCGGGGCTAGGGGGCGCTATAGCCCCATCACAAATCTGTCTAACCCCGGTTAAGCCCCCTCCTCAGGTATGTCTGCTTTTATTTGAAAAAAGAGAGAACTATGAATTCTTGAAAATCGACTATTCATAGCACCCCGACAGATTAGTCATGCTCCCCCTCAACACCGGGAGAACAAAAATCCTGGTTAGTTTTTATTTTACTGACAGCTTCTAAAGTAAAGCTTCTAAACAGTGAATTTAATTCCCTAGCTTGTTTTTTTTAGACGTTGAGGTTCGATAGATTTACTTATTTGCCCTGATTATTTCTCCAACAGATCAACATAACTTTAAACCTCTTGGTAACTCACCAAACTAAGGGTTACATTTGATTCCCTAGGCATTATTCCCACATGCAGAAGACGTTTTATACGCTTCAAACATCAACAAACCTGCCCCAGAACACTCTCCCATTTCTCTGAAGGCTTTCCAGCACTATGCCCAAGTGTAGATTATGTCATTTCTTTAAATGTTGCCACTGGCTGATACCTCAGGGGAGCCGATAGGAAGGCTTAACAATAGGTACAAGCTACAGGCAGAGCGCCGGGGCACGCTGCACCTCATGAATATCATTAGCCGTGAGCTGAATTTGTATTACTTTGGGATTACATCTAACCCTGTAATGCAACCTGATTGTGATTGCCAACTGAAAATATGTAATAACATAATCGTATGTAAAGCAAATGTAAAAATACAAATCATGTTGTGGCATTAAAACCATCCCAGTTGGTTCTCCCTGCCCCGAGTCTGGAGATCCTTCTTCTTCTTTTTTACCCTCTCAGGGCCATTTACCCCATTTATAAATCTATATAATACCACTCTAAATACATGTGTGAGATTTCATTATCGCCTCCGGACCAACAACCTCAGAGGATTTGACTCATTTTCACGTAAACATTAGCAAGAAATAAACCTCCCTGCTCCCAAATAAAACGTAGCAGACGGCTTTTACAACTTCATTCACCCGTTAACACAATTATCCAGCTGCAACATTTCCACTCTTGTATTTAACACTCTGTAATCGAAGCTATCAGAGAGAAATGTTCTTATATGTTTCTAATGAAGGAAGTCGGTCGTGACCTGCGACATCCGCTTCACCCAAAGACTCTGGATCCCACAGCTGAAGAGGCTGGGTGTCACGTCGAGAATACAGACACGTTTTGGCCTCCGGGGATTTCACAGCATCGCTTTAGACGGTCCACACTCTCAGGAGGTGCTATATCTAAGAGGAGAGATGAAACGTGATGGCGACCCCCTCCACACTGATTTCCTTAACTAAAAGACTTGGTGTGCAGAACTCTTGATGGAGAAACGATCTACAGAATTATTGCTATACCATCGTTATTAAAAATAGAGAAATTAACCCTTAAAACACACCACAAAGAAACATTTTTAAAGTATAGTTTTCTGTTCATTACAACTTTTTTAACTATTTTAAAGGTGTTTTTTGGGCCTTTTTGCCGTTATTAGATAGGACAGCAGAAGAGAGACAGGAAATGTTGGGAGGAGAGAGAGGGAGATGACGTACAGCAAAAGGCCGAGTTCAGATTTGAACCCACGGCTGCTGTGATGAGGACTAAAGCCTACGTACATGGGCGCTAGGCCATCCGGCGCCCCGTTTATTACAAGTTTTACTGTGTGAGCTAACGCTTCAGAAGGGGTTGAAAACATCTGATTCTTAAATTATCAGTAGAGATGTAATGATTGAAGTAACCCAGTTTGGCGCTTTAGATTACAGTTGCCTTCTTAAAACTGTATTTGGGGTGATTTCCTTTTGCTTTCTCTTCTGCCTTACACCGAGGTTACTCTATTTCCTGTTTTGAAAACAAGCGTGTTTTACTTTGAAAGGTCGCGTTGAGACTTCCACTAGATCTCAAAGTTAAAGGAATAAATGAAAACAGCTAAAAGAACGATCAACAGTAAAAATAAATAAATGAGGCACGAGCTCTTACGTTAACGTTTCCTGTAAAGCAGGTGAGGCACAAACACGGGGATGAGAGAGCGAGAGGGACCCTTCACTAGTTTATCGATAGCGGATACTAATCTTATATGAATTATAAAGAAAAGTGCTTGAATGGTCGGCACACGTCTGTGTAGGAAACACCTCTACGCCTCTATTCAGCTACACATGTAAGAGACGCGAGTTCCTCGAGGAAGAGAAGTCACAGACTGATGGCGTCCTTTGCTTTAATATGTTTCTTCGCAATTCCTTTGTTCATTTAAATGTTTTCAATTGTCACGTTTTTAATCGCCGGGTAATGTTGCATCCCTATTTATCAGCACCGCTCTCTGAATCAGAAACTCTAAAATTCTGTTAAATCTGAAGGTTTTTGCTTCGCTTGTTACAATTGCGACTCCAGATTGAGAGAGCATCACTGAGATGCAAAGTTGCACAACGGTTCGGATTAAAACCCGACTCCGACACTGACACGAGGTTCCACTCTGATTGAATGTGAGAGCTGCAGATCAACCTCGAGTTAAGGCCAACCGATCAGGACGGAGGAGGTGTCACTCCGCGGCTTAGCTGGAGGCGTAAAAACGCCACACTCCTCCTTAAGCTAGATGAAAGAATGTTCCGCTTGATACGAGCCCTCCTTAAACACTTTGACGGATGTGATCGACCAACCCCCCCCTCCCCCTCGTGTAGTGACAACAGATGATCTGCTCAGGTAAGCACCATCTTGCTTTTCAAAGTGCTTTACATTGCAACTCAAAGTAAAGAGGTTGATTTCAAAGTCACTGCTAGTCTGCAGCTCGACAGATTTCCTGCCCATGTGGATCTGCGGCGAAGTCACGGATGTCTCGGAGGCACAGGTGATAATAGGGCCTTAATCGCCCTGCTGGTTCTGCTTGTCCCTCTCAATGTCACATATCCGGATAAATGTGGTAAATATCAGCCCGTAGATGGAATAATGCCACTTTATCTGCTTTTGTCAGACCAAGGTCTCGGTCACATGAAGTGGGTGAGAGATGAAAGGTGTACAAAGCCAGTGTACTGTATAATCACCAGGTTAATACTATTTGGATGATGCAAGTTTGAAACTCTTGGATTAAAAATAAAGCTGAAATGCAAAATGCATATTTTAGCATGCAAAATGCAAAGGCTTTCCAAGGGAACGGCAGCTGCTTTGAGGCTAATTAGCATTTCCGACACAGACAGGTGATCAGTGCAGGCAGGTGTAAGGAGCCAGGGCTGGGTCAATGGGAGTTTTGTTCTGTTGCTTCCTGATACTTTAATATTTAGACATAATTTACATCATAAATATCAGTAATTCCCTTAATGCCATTGTTTGATGAGGAAGGATCTTGGCAGAAACACAATGCCCCCCGTCCCTCCTCTTACCCTCGACCATACCGGCTGTACCTCATCCATGCCTTACCAGCACCCCCGCTGTTCAATACCGTCTCGTTTGTCATGTATCAAAACGCAAATTTCAACGTATTGCCCTCACATATGCTGTGGAAGAAGGAGTCAGCCGCAGTGATGCTCTGGCTGCTGTCCAATTCTCAGCTGAATAAACACAGGGGCCATTTGCAGGTTGGCAGACACTGAGATGTTTGTCTTTCAAGTCAATCCACCTCCCTCCCTTCACTCCAGTTGACCCCACCCCCTCTAAAACGCAAAGCGTACGACTGCACGAGTTCCTATGATATCTGATACCAAAGCTGCGAAACGTAGTTGACACGAGTCTGCAGCGAAATGTCTCAACTTTTTGAGAGGACCAGTGTAATAAAAATGTCAAACTTTAGAGGACATAAAACCAAAGGGACTCGATCAAATAGGATGAAAGAGATGGTTGGGAATGATTAATCACGGTAATAACAAATCCGTTCAGCAAACCGAGACGCAGATTAAATCAGAGCGCAAATATTGATTCTTAGGTTAATTAACTAATTACACATCTATAAAGAATCCTGATATTTGATTAGAATCATTTCATCAAATGCTCCAGTGATCCTAATCTTCCTATAACATGCTGAGTTCTTCACACTGTATGGACGTTGGTGCTATGTTCGGGGATTAAATCACATCAAGTCCGAATAGAAAAAAAAAACATCTTACACATGTGACACCACAAAGAATTAAGGCTGCAATTTAACTTGTGTGATGTCGTGGCTCTTGTTGCCCATCAACCTACACGGATGAGTGAAGGGTAGGGTCAGTGGCGATTCTAGAGTCTGTTTGGTCCCTGGGCAAAAATTCATTCTCCCCCCCCCCCCCAGCATTCATCCCCATCATGTCTACCAGTTTCCCGACGCTTCCTCATCTTCTTTTTTCACTCCCAGACGGATGATTCTTGATTTTCCTTCGCTGACTTTCATTAACAAACTTTCGTTTCCTCAGAAATAATGCATGACAAGCTTAGCAGGGTTACGAGAAGGAGTGCTGTCAGATGGGGCCCCCGTAGGGAGGTATCCTACTGTCATTGCAAAAATGTGCACATTTTGAGCCACTGCTGTGGTTTAAAGTTTTTCAGCCATCAGGGCCCCCCCTACTGGTCTGGGGCCCCAAGCAGATGCCTTCCTTGCCTGTTGACAAACAGCGCCTCCGGGTAGGGTAGGTAGTATAAGCGTTGTCACTGCGTGGAGCTCGCATCAACACAGCCTGGGTCTGTTGAAGGTGGCATCTCTGATTTGGTTGCGGTGGCGACTAAGGATCATAAGGTAGGTTCAGAGTCATATAGGGGCATAAAAGGGGTCTCTTCACTGAGCGCTTATCCTTTCATTACTGCACAAGTACCTCGTGTTTGTTTCATGTTGAATTACTGTGTTCAAACTGTTAATTGTGGGGACCCTTAAAAAACGTAACGGCAACCTAAAGAAAACTCAAGATGATGACAAAGTAAACATTTCACTGATTTGAGATAATGTGAGGAACCTTTATTTCATGGTAATCTTTGCAACTCTATAAGTGTCTGATCCTTTTTCTTATACTGTGCAGTATATGTTTCAGTAGTAATCTTCCTTTATTGTTTGAAATGTCTTAAAGTATTTTCTCACTCTTTGCCACTTAACTTTAAACGAAGGGCCTTCCTGTTGGTTTGCACGCTGTTAATTGCCACATCTACCACCTTCCAAAGGTGGCAGCAGAAACGAGCATTAAATATACAACCCTCGTCCCTTTGCTGCATGTTATCCCTCAACTCTCTCCTCCCAACATTTCCTTTCTCCAGCTGTCAAAGCAAAAAGCCCAAAAAATAACTTAAAAAAACCCGATAATAATATTGTCTTTGTTTTTCCTGATGATCTCACTTGTTTGTGTATGACCTATAGAGGCATCAGTATTAGTTTCAGTCTGTTTCTTAACCAGGTAAAAACTCCTTACAACCTGTTAGCATTCTCACTGCTAACCTGTTTCCATATTCACATTAGCATTAGGCTCAAATCTACACAGTGTCTGAATGCAGCCTCACAGCTCTGTTAGCATGGATGCTAACTCTGAGGTTTTTACAAAAATTGCCTGAAAGTAAAAATACATTTTATACCCATTTAGTTAAATTCAGCTGAAAAGGCATGAGTCTAAAATATGAAACTCTTTCTGGATGCATTCAATATAAACTTTTTGGAAATTAATTGACATCCTTTGAAACATTTCCTTTTGTTTAGAAGAAGGAAATGAAGCCTAGTGGCCTGCTTGTCAACAGTAAAGGCAGGCAACTGCTTGGGGCCTTTGACCAGTAGGGTCCCCTGAGGGCTCACAGACTCGAACCAAAGCAGTGGCCCAACATGTGCAAATTTCGCAATGACAGTAGGAAACCTCCCTAAGGGGGCCCCATCTAACAGCACTCACTCTCGTTGCATGCATTATTGCTGTGAAAACCAAAGTTTGTCAATGAAAAAAAAAAGGAATTATCCGTCTATAGGAGAGAAAAAACGAGGATACTGGCAGACGTGATGGTGATGACATGGTTGGAGGGGCCTCCAATTGATTTTTGCCTAGGGCCCCAACAGACTCTAGAATCGCCACTGTACGTGCCCCATGTACGGAGGCTAAAATCCCTCAAGCGGACGGCCCGGGTTCAAATCCGACCTGTTGCTCCTTTCCCGCATGTCATTCCCCACTCTCTCTCTCTCCTCTATTTCTGACTCCAACCTCTCTGTAAATTAAGGCCAAAAATAAAACCTTTAAAAAAAAAAACAATCTCAGCAGCCTCAGGTAAACGTATCTGTTGCAAATGGAAAATAAACTCCATGTTTCAGTTATGTGCGCCTCTCTCTCTCTCTCTCTCTCTCTCTCTCTCTCTCTCTCTCTCTCTCTCTCTCTCTCTCTCTCTCTCTCTCTCTCTCTCTCTCTCTCTCTCTCTCTCCACCACATTTCAAACAGCTCAGAGGGAAAAAAAACTCTTTAAACATGAGCATGGTAAACGCAGCTCATTCCTTCCTCCTGGAGAAATGGTCACAAAAAACCCCTCAACAAACCTTAAAACAAATGCTGCTCTAAAGCTGCGGTCCCATTGTGTATTCATGACCAGGCTGTTGTTTGGAGATGCTCTTTCACTGACACAAAAGCAAGCAGGCTCTGCTGTTTCTGTCAGTTTAAACAAATAACAATGATGCAACAGGAGTGCTTCCAGTGAATGTGAAAAGCCGAACAATGGCTCTGCCACGCATCACAACAGCCAGGACAGGCTCAATATTAACATTTCCTTTTGACATGTGGAAGAGGGTTTTCTTTAACCCGCCGAGGTTGAATGGGAATCAGCGGATAATAAGAAATTAAAAAGGTAAAGAGGACACAGGGGGAAGAGCGAGAGAGAAAGCCAAATCCTAGCCCCGGGGCTTAATGTTAGAACACAATGGCCGCCGAGTCAGTAAAGAAGTCGACATTTCTTATTCGCCCCCACCCCTCGTGCCACCTGCATTACAATTAACCTCATGGCAACCTTGAGGTCTCTGATTAGTGATGGCCTATTGTCTCGGCCCCATTAAAGCTCGGCCCCCACTCTGCCCTCAGCGCACTCGCGTCAACAAATCAAACCCAGTTTCCGGCAGGGCCTTCTACTGCAGGGAGATGGTCTTTAGTATGAGCCAGCTATGGGATGGTGAGTATTCAGAGAGCTGCTGTGGGCACCTGTAAGGCTGAGTAACGCAAAAAAAAACTCACGTGGGGCAAAATATGATCAGATTGCATATGCTTCCTTAGCGTTTCAAATAATGTCTACCAAAACACCAGAACTAGGCTAGATGATAAAGGTCAGTCCACTTCCCCGTCTGTCTGTATCTCTGTGTTTGTCTTTTTTGATCTCTTTCTCCCTCGTGCTGTATTCCCTCTTCTCTCTCTCTCTCTCTCTCTCTCTCTCTCTCTCTCTCTCTCTCTCTCTCCCACTTTCTTGACCATTCCTGTTGCGACAGACGGCTCTCCACCAATGAGTCTGGTTCTCCTCAAGGATCTCTATTCAGGAAGTTTCCCTTGCATAACCACATTAATACACATTCACAAGCCGCAGCAGGAGCAACTTGGGGTTAAGTGTCTTGCTGAAGGACACGTCGGACATGTGGCTGCAGGAGCTGGGGATCGAACCCTTCCGCTGGATAGATGACTGACTACCACTGGCCCACAGCCGCCCCATTTATTGCATATTATATCGTGTGTGACCCTGAGATTGCTAACCCTCGTAAATAATATGCATTGATGAATACTTTACTTCATTTAACTAGTGATGACAACCAAGCTGGAAACTGTAAAATAAGTATTTAAGAAAAAAAATCTTTGCAGCATTGAAATTGAAGAGAGTTGAAAGACGTAGTAGTGGGAGCGTCTTAAGGATTACAAGCACGCCAGATGTTGGAAACCCCTCGAGGAATAAACCGACACATTAAACATAATATCACCTCGTGCTCCGCAGTGCAATCGCTGATTCTCTCTAGGGAGCTGTTATACTATGTGTTGCTGCCACAGTTTAAATCTCAAGAAGTAGAAACTAATGCCCCACAGACGAGGTCGGGCCCACGCACACGGTACACCAGGGAGCTCGGGCTGGCTCTGCAGCTCTGCGTGTGGAGAGCTTACTCTGTGTTTCTATTTGGATCAGGTTCAGAAATCAGCACTGAGTAGTTGTGTTTGATATCATGTGGGATAGACATCAAATCTGTCTGTACGCAAGCATAACCGCCATTTTTACCGCCGGCTCTCTGCACGTTACTTAAATCACACATCTCAGCTGTGAGAAATATTTCACACAGCATTAATAAGACGATGCATCGTTCACCTACGAGACATACAGAGGATTTTATCGTCTTAAAAACTCAAAACATTTTGGCACCTTTTGATTCTGAGATCCTCCTCATTAGTGAAAGTATCTTGAAAACATCCTAAACGAAGGTATCACAACAAACAGGCGTGAGGCGGGATGCATATTTATCACTTTAATTACGGGGATCGACTGCAAACACGCCGAGTAGTTAGAAGATTTTTTGTGATCAGGCGGCGAAATTGAAAATGAGAGAACAAATTAGAATCTTTATAATGATTTTTAATTACTGTCATAATTACACAGTAATTATTGTGAATGGTTAGTATTCACGTGTGTGGCTTCATGGAGCTAAACTGCGTCGTGGAGAATTACATTTTACATCATAGAGTGTCACAATGTGGATGATGGCGCGGCTTCTTTGCACAGAGTGAGAGCTCAATGTAAAGTCTGTTCACAGTTTTGCTGCATTAACAAGACACCACATCTTTTAACTCCAGCATCGCTGTATTCTGACGTTTCTGTCATTTCCTGTTCTCGTGTTTCTTTCTCCTGTCTGTATTTTCCTAAGTTCACACTTTAGTGTTTCCTGTTTTATTTTGTAGTCCTTGCCCCCAGCTTTCCGGTCCAGTGTTACTTCCTGCCTGTGTGTATTTCCCTCCCTTTTTGATTGCCCTCATTGTTGTCACCTGTGTCTTGTTAGTCTCCCTCACCTGTGTTTGATTGCCCACCTGTATTTAAGCTGCATTCATGTGGTGTCGAAAAAACGAGTTTCCGAGTTCTAAAAGTGCACACGACCTCCTGCTGAAGTCGGAACAATTGGGTAGCTGCAGGAGCTCAGTCTGCAGGGACTTGGGTTGGTTATCGGAGGGTCGCCGGTTCAAGTCCCGTTGCAGACCGATATATGGAAGTTGATCTGGTAGGTGCGCTCCCTGTGTAGCGGTGTGCTGCAGCCCCACTGACGTCACTCCATGTCCACAGGACCTGTTTGTGCATGCTGCCAAATTAGAATCAACGTTCACGATTCTTCTGCGGGATTCATTTGTGTTCTGATGGCCGTTGAAGCTCCACAGTTTAAACTCTGAGGTAAGAGAGAGGGGTCAATTTATTCCAGCTTACAAGATAACAGCGGTGTTTCTGAGCGTCACTCGCTCATCTCTATCATTGTTAGCATAAAGCCACTTGGGCTGCCATTCAATCCATGTAGTGTGCTTTTAGATAATCCTTTCAATATCATATTTACCTTCTACTGGTGTCGTCTTGCTTTGCCAACAAGTATTTTCAAAGATCCTCAGAGATCCTCGACTGTTTAATGGTCGACTGGTTAAAAAAGACAAAAAAGGTGAAGTTAACATTACAGTTGGAGGACTTTCCGAGCCTCCCTCCAGTTAAAATATGATTATTACTTATAATAACTTATCTTAAATGAGCCCCTTCCCTGATTTTATTCCATCTTCTCCAAGGTCTCTTTGTGACGGCTTGAAAATATGCACCATATCCTGGAGATTCCCAGGACGGTTGGTCAGACCCATTAAGCGTATAATCCATCCTGGCTCCAGGTGCGTATCTGTGTCCAGCTAAGCAATACAACAGTTACACCATTTATGGACTGTCCAGTGTGCAGGTGGCAGAGGAACTTCTGGGGCACACCTGCCAGCTGATCCAACCATTAGACTCTGTACCCCCACTGTCTATAACCCCGCTCCCCTGAGGATGTCCCTCACCATGCAGGTGCAGAAACAGAGAGAGCCTGATGGATTACTCCACATTTGCTTCCTCGAAAAACTCTTTAATCGTCTGTGAGTTCGATGACTGGATGCATGCTCTCCCCCCACATTACAAGGAACTCTTTTTCCCCCCTACTGTAATAAAAGGTTCCAGGAATGTCTTCCAACCAGAAAGCATGAGCCGGGGTCAAATGAGGAGACGCTATAGCAACGGGTCTGAAACAGTGTTGTGATTTTTAAATCATGAGTCATTGTTAAAAAAAGAGTTGGAAAGTGATGTTAGCTTTGCGTTCAGTCCAAAAACATGTGAGTATGCAAATAAAAAAGAGCACACACAAACAAAGAACCAGCGCGGACCTTTCTGTCTACTGGCTTCAAACTCCAAAAACATGTTTCCCTCTCGCACTGAGAACATCCAAAAGCCACAAGGCGCTTCAATGGCTTCATCCAGCAACAGTTACACACCTCAACTCAACTTTATTTATAGAGCACTGTACACACGACACAGTTGATCCAAAGTGCTGAACAGAGCAGACAGAAAAAAACAAAGCAGTAGAAAGTATCAGACAAGAACAACAACAGAGTAACACAAAACTTACAGAGCTATGGACTCCTGAGCTTGACGGGTTATTGAGAATTGAAGGCAATGGAGTAGACATATGTTTCAAGGTGAGTCTTAAAAACAACAAGAGTGGGTGACAGACGGACGTTGGGAGGTAGAGAGTTCCACTTTTGGTCCAGCGATAGAAAAAGGCCGATCCCCATAACACTTGTCCTGGATCTAGGCATGGACAGAAGGTTTTGTTCAGATGACCTCAGATCTCTTTATGGGGACAGGAGTTCTGAAAGGTAAGCGGGGCGAGTCCATCCTTTAACACCTTGAACACAATGATCAGTATTTTAAAATCAATCCTCAGCTTGATGGGTAGCTGAGGATTCTCACCAAAATAAAGTGAATGACAGTAATCAATGCGCCTAACCACTCTGCGGCCACACCGCCAAGTCCGACCCAAAACAACACTCCCATCGACATTCATGGAAATGGAAAAAAAAAAGACCTCCTCCAATCATATCCACCAACCTGGATGACATAATCTAATTAAACTCAAGAATCTGATTGTGATTTTAATCTGGAACTATAATGTATCTGAAGCTTTGTGTCATATTTCATCCCCATGAGATTACAAACTGCAAAGTGGCCAGATTACAGAGCAAGGTGCGATACATTAGGGTGTGTGTGTGTGTTTTTTTGTTCTGGATGAATGGCAAAGATTAAAAATGAAATTAAAAAAACGGATGATCATCTTCTCTTCCAATGCAACAACACTTAATTTGTCAGGGCAGGAAAATGAACACCATAAACTTCACATGTTTATGTCGGGTACTCGATTAATATTCGGAGAGGAATGCTTGGGCCTGGCGTTATCCTCCGCCAGATTCATCAATGTTGGTAGTTATTGCCCAGACCCCCCATGGCTGTAATTCTTTATCCTTGCCATCTCTGTAAACTGCATTATTTAGTTAAGAGGATGTAATTCTATTCCCCTCGCCCAATCACAAGGCGGTACCAAAGCACATAAGCGAGCCGACACATGTAGTGGCTTAGTGTGTTTAAGTCATAGGATGGGGGGGAAACACAGATGAAAGGACTCCCCTGATCTCACACAAGAAGTGATTAAAGTTCGGTTGCACCCGAGAGTCTGATATTACTATTACATGTTAATTCCATGGGTAATTGGGAATTTATGTAAATCCCTTTGTTTACCATGCATCCAACAACTAGGATAACACATGTGCGTTGTTTCGACAGAAAACCAGATGTTGATTTATCCAAACTCCACAAAGAGTTCTCTCTAAAAAGCACATGAACCGACCCCATAAATCGACACGAAAGAAAACAGTTTAAATACCAAAACGAGCATTTGCATTTGATTTGGATCACATATAAATGATTCATTTGGCGCTTTGAGGAGCTATTACAAACTGCTGCATTGTTTTGTTTGGTGTTGCGCAGCTTCATTCCACGCTCATCATCATCCCGAGCAATTCCGAGTGGCGTATTTATCTGAAAGCCGTGAACAGATATAATCATTAAGCAGCAATGCAGGGAGATCGTTTTGTCTTTGGTAAAATATGAAACCAGGTGAGGCGGCGTGTCTTGACAGGTCGCCATTTTCCAGCCACTAATTT
This sequence comes from Tautogolabrus adspersus, assembly GCA_020745685.1. Classification (NCBI taxonomy): domain Eukaryota; kingdom Metazoa; phylum Chordata; class Actinopteri; order Labriformes; family Labridae; genus Tautogolabrus; species Tautogolabrus adspersus. Next base: position 2,354,882 of record CM036551.1, on the reverse strand, counting down.
GGTCTCTTTGTGGCAGCGGCAACTCCCAGCACAGCAGCAGGACGATTATATCCAGGTGCAAGGATTTGATTCAACAAATTCTAGGTGGATCTTTCCAGCTTGCTCCCGCCACCCCCCCTCTTCCCCTTCCCCAACCTCAACCCCCACCCCCTCTTTGCCGTGTTGTCTCTCTTCTGGGCCAGCTTGGAACAGATGCCCTTGAAAAAAAAAAAAACCCACAGCCCTCGCATGTGACTGAAGACCTTGACAAAAAGCTGAAGCACTTCCAGAAAACTTGAAAGTCATGAACCATGTTGTATATTACATTAATTGGAGTGGCAGGGACTGGAAACATTCCCCTGAATATTCCAAAGATAATGGGACATGCTAATGAGTATGGAAGCAAGCCAATCAAAGAATGAGGAAGGAGAAAGAGAGAGGGCTGGAAATGGGAAGGAACCCAAGATAATAATACAAAAAACACGTGGGTAGGGATCCATATGTGATGGTATATGTGTTCTTTCTTTTTGGACCATCAACAGCACTGCTGAGGGCTTTGCAAGTCCGCCTGTCAAAAACTGTCGGTGCACATTTGGGGGAAAGAACAATTTTGGAACTCGCACCTGGCAGGCTGAGGAGATTTCAGACTTTGCTGCTTTGCCAAAACAATCAAATTACGTTACGCTAACCTCTTAATTCTCTCGTCGCCACACAAAACAAGACAGAGCCCATAAATATACAAATGTTTGAAAGTGGGAGAAACGTCTCCCAACCGGAGCGTTGTCCCGTTTACTGATTGATTTCGACAATCTGTTAGAAAAAATCGGAATTAAAATGTACAACGGTGTATCCAAACAATGCTGCGACGTCCAAACACCCTCGGGATACTTTACTGAACTCTAAAATCTTTTGGTCACCACTCGAGAGAAGACAGCGCTCATGATATACACACATACTTCAAAGTGGGATTAAAATAGAAAAGTATATCACGCAAAGTTAAAGATCTAAAAAACTGATGAATTTGAACATCAGTAATGGAAACCAACATCTAAGAATGTATGACCTACCGTGTGTCCGTACGATGCATGCTAAGCCAAAGATCTCAAGTTATGTGATGCCAAACTTTCAATTCTCTGCTCCACCAGACAGAACCTGTAAATATACACACATTCTTGTTGGTGTTCATGTAAAAATATCTGGATCAGGAAGAGAGAGGTGTAATTAACTGAGTACTTCTAACTCTTTGTAATGGGACTAGCATTCACAGCTGTGTCCACGTTCATGTCGCTATGCCAAAGAACTCCTGCAACGCTAACGTCTTCATTCTCTGATCGCCACAAAACAAGACAGAGCCCATAAATATACACGTGTTTGAAAGTTTTGAAAGAGACACGTCTCCTGATCGGAGTGTTGTCCCACTTACTGATACATTTCAACAATTAGTAAGAGATATTCTGAATTAAAATGTGTAGCCGTGAATCCAAACAATGCCGAAATGTTCATTCTCTGGTCCCGCACAAAACGTGACGGAACCTGTAAAGTTGTTGAGCCTCTGTGCACGGAGCGCGGGATGGCCTGGCGGTTGTGTCGCACAGAGGCTACGGTGGCTGGGAAGTGCGGAACAAAATTACAAAGTGTGAAACACTTTTACAAAGCTTGAGATAAAATTTACATGTTGAAAAAGATTTTCTATATTTTATAAAACAAAGTAACAGAAACCAAAACACTTTTACCAAGGACAAACAAATTTACGAGATGTGAAACACTTACGGAAGTGCATATCTGGTCGTTCCGTCTTATCGGTGTCCTTTAAAAGTTCAAGAGACCGTCCACGAAAAAGCAAAACTCAGTAATCTGGCTCAAATGAGTTCCACAAAACGGTAACATCTTTCTGTTACCACAAACTCCGTATCTCAGTCCGCCAAGTCTTTCCGCCAAAACAAACAAAATGACCCCTCACTCATTCACGTCAGGGTCACTTCACGCATTTGGTACATTCCCTTTCTGTCAAGATTCTGTCGTTTGTAAATTTGTCTCAGCGCTTGCAAAAGTGTTTCACAGCTTGTAAATTTGTTTTATAAAATGTAAGTTTGTTTTTCAAAGTGTAAATTTGTCTCAAGCTTTGTAATTTTGTTTTGCACTTCCCAGCCCCCGTAAGAGGCTGTAGTCCTCTTCGTAGCGTCCTTGGGTTCAAATCCGACCTCGGCCCTTTGCTGCACGGCCTCCCCCCCACTCCCTCCATACATCATTTCCTGTCTCTCTTCAGCTGTCCTATCTAATGAAGGCAAAAATCTTTAAAAAAAACCAACAATTTATTAACAGCTGTGTGTTCACATTACGCCGCTTTGCCAAAGCACTCCTGCAACGCTTAAGTCATAATTCTCTGGTCGTTACACAAAACAAGTCAGAGCCCATAAATGATTTTTTCATATGATTGTAAAAAAAAAAAGTGTCTAAATCACAAAGAGGTTCTCTAGTTTACTGCTTCTTATGATGTCTTGAAATGGTTATCACCAAGTTTGGATCCATTTTGTGCTACAGCAAGAAAAACATTTGAAATTCAAACTCAAAGTAATTCTCTATAATTCATCGACTTCCATTAAATCTTAATTCTGTTTAAATTGTAATTACTGCTTTAGGAGGAGCTTAGCTTTTATAGGGTCTTATTAAAAATGCTGGACTGCAACCTCCCCATTCGGCGAACCCTGTCATCGCTGACACACTACATCTCAATCCTGCAGACAGCTGATTGGATTTACTCAAAACTTGGGCTGGAGAAAGTCTCACGCTGAGAGTAAAATTGACTTAGGCCTGTATTCAGAGGGAAAGATGAAGGGCATCCAGTCTTATCATTCTCCATCCCATGTCTCCCTGCAGGCCCCGATACTTTCCATGTGTTATTCCAGTTTGCTGCTCGAGAATTTTCTGCATGTGATGTCAACATCAAGCCAGAACCCAAAGTCAAGGGAGGTACAAGGGGGTTGGATCAGGAGTGCTGCCAACATTTTATGGCTTTTGGGATGTGTGTTCTGATTGTTCAGTGCATGAAAGATCACTAAAAGAGATAGATGCCAGAAAGCCGGGGGTGTAAATGAAGATGTAGCTGCATGTTTTTGTGACGAAATGGGGGAAGAATGGCAATATTTGTGCAACTCTATCGATTTTTAAAGGCACATTTCATGAATATTTCGAGCAAAAAGTATTAAAACACATCTTATCCCATTTATTTGAAAGCCGATAATTTGCAGATTTATTCAGGAAGTATTTGAAAACCACTTTTCTATAAGCTCCAGTTGTTTAATAAATGCATTTTGGGTTATTTATTTTTTTACAGGACAATTGATAGTCAGAAATCAGGGAGAAAGAGTGAGGGAAAAGACACCACAGGTCGGTTTCTAACCCGGGAACAACAGACCTGGGTTGCGTGAACTTACCACTAGGCACCCCATGCATTAAGCTTTAAATTAAAAAAAAGCATCAGACTTCCACATCTCAAATATTAACATTTTATTGCATGTAACATTAGAATTTGATTCCATCGACCTTAACAAAGTGTCTGTAAGTGTAATGTCTAAACATGCAGACTGTGTAACCAGGGGGCTTTGTATAATTTCATTCCCACTGCAGCCTCACCGGGGTGCTGCTTCTCAGACTCGAGTCCCAACACAAGCCTTTATTTGATTTAGGGAACTCCCCCCTCCCCTCTCATGTGCCTCCTCCACTCATGAAGTGTCCCAGTATGGAATGTCTGCATTATTACACTGCTGACAGAGATTGATGCGTCTCCGAACCATCTGCACATGCAACAATCCTCAACTTCAGCGACTTTAATTGCAGACAAAGCGAGGGACAAAAAACACTTTTTTAAGAGTTAGAAAATACACACACACAAAGTTAATGGTTCTGTTTGAAACATATGTTTGGAAGGAAGAAAAACGGTTGTGATAAATGTTTGACATTCAAGCAGCAGAACTGTCAAGAGTGTATGATTTAATGAAGTGCAGGACACGGACATGAGGCTCGCTGGGGTTAGAGAAGAAGCCGATTAAAAGCTGTGAATGACGCAACGCTTCAAATGATTGATGACTCAGTGACATATCAGCAGTCCGAGGCACAAATCTAGGCCTCCAAAGGTAGGCAGGCAAATAATCCTAAACATAAACGCAGCGTTCATGTATCACAAAGTACGTGTCAGCAAGTCCAGCTGAGTTTGTGCTTTAGCTTGAAGCGGAGGTTGAAGAGGTCAAAACCTGCCCTTGTATTAATACGACTACACCTCTGATATCCCTACATATTAAAATACCATCCATACAGGCAGGTGTGTGTGTGACGTGTTGTGTAAAGGCCCGGAGAACAAAAGGCAGCCGTGTGTAAAGAATCGACCTGTAACCCAGTGGGATAAACTGTTCAAACCTTACAGTACATCAGCGTTCTGTTTAACAAGGCCGGGGGATCAGAGCGCTAATCCGCCCTACACGCTCCCTTTGGTTATAATTAACTTCCAGTGCTCGATGCTAACACGATTTTTTAGAGATATGTTTCTATGGGCTCTAATCCTGATTCAATCTCTCTCTTCCTGTGTGAGGCACAAAGGCGAGGACGGCTTTGTCGCTTTTTTTTTTTTTGTGTGTTCCCGTTATTTAATATCTTCTATTATCGGCACAATGAACTCGTATGACGAAGTGTCACGACTTACACAAGGACAGGAAACGTCGGGGTTTTGTTCAAAGGTTAAAAAAAAAAAAAAAAGGTGTTTTAGTTTCGCAGGCCTGATGAGTTTATGACGGGAAATATTTGGAATAATTTAGACAAATTTGGAATCTGATGTGTGATCTGTTTATTTGCATTCAAACCCCCAAGATTTATATTTGGGCTTTTTGTGTCTTTTTTTAAAGACAGGACAGCGGACAGAGTCAGAAACTGGGGAGAGAGAGAGAGAGGAATGGCATGCATGAAAGGAGCCTCAGGTCGGATTTGAACCCGGGCCGCCCGCTTTAGAGGATATAAGCCTCTGTACATGGAGCGTACGCGCTAACCGCTAGGCTACTGGCGCCCCCTACAACCCCAAATGTTTAATGCTAAACATAGAAGAGTAAAAACCTTTAAATTGTTGCTTCAAGCTTTTTATTGAGTCTGATTTCTCTCTTCAGCTCGTCTTTTTTTTTACTTTTTAAATCGACTAAATGAAAACGTATAAACAAAGCCGAGGAGTCTGTTTTCAATACGATTACAGATTGTTACGCTTAGAGAAATTAATTTATAAAAAGAAAACACAAACTGCGTCACAGATTTATAAAAGATTTTACTTTAATGATCTGCAGAAATAGCTGCTTTCAAACAGTAATTCCACTCGCCATTAGGTATCAACATGCCGCCATTTATCTGTCTGATGGAGTGTGTGTGTGTGCGGGGTGGTGGGGGGTGTGGCGGTTTCTCTAAAGCGATGACAGATGGACAGTCTCGGTCTCATAAGTTTGGAAACAACCTTCAGTGAGGAGTTCAGCTGGATGCTCTTTTTAAGGACTTATCAACACTCGTCCATTAGACACAAAGCACTGCTGCGTGTGGCTTTGTACCAAATATCTGAGGGAGGATGCCGTGCAGAGGGGCTGTCATATGTTTAAAAACACACACAAGTGGTTGCAGCCACGTCATGTGACAAGTGTGACAACAGTCCTGCTATTTGTATTTGCTATGAGTAAACAGATGATTCACAGTGGATTGAAACCAGAATTGTAAATATGTGATGGTGAAGATTTGAATCTGCACCACAGTGGATCCGTCTTCATTTGCAGCCGTGCATTCAAACATGTTTTTTACATTGCAGATAAATTCTCAGTCGGCTACAAACGACTGCAAACCCAAATATTGCAAAGGTTAAGTGTGCTGCAGCTTTTCTCTGTGCTCTGCAAGCAAAAAGCTTTCGTCTAGATTTCAATCTTCATTTTCCCCAATCGAGCCGAGTTTAGAGTTTTAGATGTTTTTCATCAGTAAAAGCTTCGCTGTTTTTCAGGACTTGATCTTCTGCGGAGGCTTGACCTTTTGTGAGTGCTGTTGCCCTTTCTCTGGAGTACAGCGTTGTGTTCCTCCAGACCTCAGAAGAGAAGAATTTTTAAATAGACTGCTCAGCACTTAGAAAAAAAAAAAGAGTTTGAGGGAGAATTTCTGACACAAAATGAAAAAAAAACGTTATTAATGAGGGAATCTTCACTCACATTCAGCTCTGACAATGACATGTTTACATACACAGACGTTTAATATCATGTTACAACCCACACGGTGACCTTACCTCGGCCGGGACGTAACCTCCTGACACGGCGAGCTTTGAAATCAGCTCTGGTCATTTGTTGTTGTCATTAAATCTAAAATCTCTGAATGCTGCTAACAGAACGTCTCCGTTAGAGCAAACCCTGACCTTTTCAAGGATAAATATTTGGATGCATTCTCGACAAAGCGTGGCGTTGGAAACAGTTGTGATTTAATTTCCTTTGCAGGTGGAAAACACAGCAGTTAGTGATTAATTGAAAGAGGTGGAAAACTAATAAACAGCAAACACCTGGAGCAGGAGAATTCAGGCCAGACATTATCAATCAAACCATGAGTGAGCTACGAGCATTTGAAATCAATTGGTGCCTTTTAATGTTTGAGATGCACAACATTTTATTTTGTAAGCATAACAAATCAGATGATGACACCCTCAAAGTGTCTGTCACTCATTCACATGACATGTTATATTTGACAGAAGAGCCCTTTACTCCACCTCCTCCTCATATATCAGTAACTATGCTTACAGTGGAGCGTTATCCGGCTTAGTGTAACCGTTACAGTCCGGTTACCTCTCATAGCTTCACTTCTCTTCTCCATAAACTCAAAATAATTTACAAATCCTTGGTATGTGTTTTAATGATTGTTAAAGTGCTGTTTTCACACGGCTTCTCTCGAGGTCACAGAGAGCGATGTGAGCCTGTTACATCATCTATTCTCACCTGCAGCACATCGCTCAACTGTGGTATCGAGGGACATCAGAGCTGGAGACGTCAAATAGTGCAGTGAAATAGTGACAGGAGCGGCTGCTGCAGTGCACACAGGTCTCACCGTAAGTCTACGATTCTATTAGCTCACTGTCGTTATGCAGCTTTTATTTTGTAAAAAAAACTCTTTTGTTGCTACCTCTTGTGAACTGTTCTTCCCAGGATACATTCTTTAGCTGCTTTTGCTCACGCTAAACGCCACCACCTTTCTTTGTAATGACTCTCAGTCTTCCACAGACTCCCATGAACACATTTTGCATCCTACTGCACGCTCATACAAACACACATACAGTAGACGGACAAACAGACATGTTCAGCTTCCAGATCTTTCTTGGCGCCCAGCAGCAGTAGAGTTGCATTTCCACCTGCGTCCTGCTGTTGCAGCTGGTTTAAAAAAAAAAAAAGGGATCCACGCCAGGCGCTCCGTTATGATGATACCTTACATGCAGCATTTAGTTTGCCAAATTTCACTTCTAATCACTCTCTCTCTGTTATGAGGTGTAATTAGAAGCGAATGCGCTGCAGTGGGATGGAACATATCAGGTATGATTGAAGCGCTGCATCACTCGCCCAGTCTTTATTCCCTTCCCTTGTTTTTTTTAAACCTATGTATACTGGCTACAAGAAGTCGGCGTGGACTGCAGGCCTTTGCTATGGTCAGTGACTATGTTTCTATAAATCAGCATGCCTCCTTCTGAGCCGTAACATTTTAATGCAGGGGTTAAGGTTCTGGCGTGATGTCAAAGCCACAGTTTGATTCCATTTTGAACAAGTCAGGAATGGAAAATATCTACAGATGCTCACACTATAGCATTACACTCACATGTGACATAGCCACACTGGACTCTCATGATGGATGGGTGGACTAATGATGGATGTACTTCCATAATGAGAATCAAGCCAAGCAGCAGTGAGCCAAACGGTTATATAGAAGGATTTTTTTTTGCGGATAAAAAAAGAAGTGGATATTAACAGCATACAAAATAGCTGCAATTCTGAATGCAGGAAACCAACTAACCAGGGGAATGATGACTCCAGTTAAGTTTTATTTCACTCTTCTTTTTTTTACCGGAGTGATGAACTCTGGAAAAGTCATAAAATAGTCAATCTGCACTCAAAATAAGCAGCAGGCAAAGCCACCTGTATTCATCGCCTCCTGTCTTTGGAAAATATTTGAAGGTTTTGGGGAGATGTTCAGCCAAAACAGAAAGTGGTCGTGCACTGCCAGGACTTTACATTATTCAGAAAATCTTCTGGGATTTAGAAGCACTTTAATGTTTCTGATTATAACAGATATCACGTTCTGAAGTGATGCAACGTTCACTTTAAACCCCAACCTGTAACCATCTCGTGCACACGCTACAGTTCATGAAAAATGTCCTTCTATTCAAACTAGAAGATAGCTCATGATATTAGCCGAAGGAAGGTTCATTTCAAATTAAAATTAAAACGTTCTTCCTGGCGAAGTTCTCGTCTGAAACTATTTATGAAAGGCCTCTTTTTGAAATATTGGTCATGACCGAAGATGAAGGCTTCTAGGAAGAAGTAAAGCTTGAGAAGAAATGTGAATCTGCTGCCAATCTAAAACCCCCATATGCCACACACACACACACACACACACACACACACACACACACAGCACAATAATGGGTTAATTGGGACTCATTGTTAAATTTAAGGGGGATACAAAGCATGCAACAGGATGAAACACAAACATACGTGGGAATCAGGCTTAATGTCTCTATAAATTATAATAACCTTGACGTTCATCTGTTTTTCGGCCATGTTTATCCTCGGGGCCACCTTGCGAAGCACTCTGACAACACTCGCGATGTGTGGAACGGATCCGCAAGAAATCTGCCAGCGATTATCTTCGGCCGGTCATTCTCGACGCGAAATAGCGTGTCATTAACAGACACATCAGATAAAGCAGATGTCGTCAAGCTGCTCGGGAGAAGTGAGAAGACCTCTCTACTGAGCAGGACATTAACACGCCATATGCATCGCTCATCGTAACACACAGCAGCTAAATGTGGCCTCATTTCATTAAAGCTAATGAATTTATTAAAACATGCTCCATTTGTGCCCTTTGGCTAACCGGATGCACTTACATCTACACCTCAACAAAAGGCGTTTAACGCTTTCAAGTAATTGTAAGGCTAACACAAGATTAAAACCCGCCTCTATGTTGACTGACGGGTCTCAAAATTCAAAAAGTATTCATGTTAGTAACGTTTTAATGTTTGTAGAAGTGACTGAATGAATGTAAATATTTCATCAATAACCTCCTTGCACACTGGAGGAGCCTGTAAGTGAATAAACGTGAAATTTAAAGATGAAAAATACGGATTGTCCTTTAACTGATAGGGGACGGATTGACAAGGGTTAAATTAGCCAGATTTTCCCGTTTCCGGTTTTTTTATGCCCCATTCTCCCCTAATTTTCGCCACTACTACTACTACTACTACTACCCCGATGTCTTCAGAAAGAAATGTTTACGCCTAAAATTCACTATTTTGGTAGCAGCTCAGGCTTCTATCACGACGTTCAAGTGACGCCTGTCCCTGTCGGAATAACCCGGGCTGCAGAGGCTCGGTGCTCCGCAGAGGTGTGCAGCAGTCTCACCCTGTCGCAAAGAGCTAATTGGAGTGGCCTCATTTAGCAACACGTCAAAGGCGACGCGACAACACCGTGTCAGCGCCTCCACAAATCTCCTGCACGCTCCAAAGCTTAATAGCATGTCAGGGAGCACAAGTGATGCAACGTGGGGTCACCGGGAGCCGATGTTTCACTATAACGAACCCGCTATCTGCACGAGCTGCACGAGCCCAGAGTGGGGAGTGCTCGGAGATGGATGTCCCAATCAGAGCTGTGGTTAAATAAAAAGAGCTGCTGTGAAGTGTTTGAGCTGCAGCCAGCTGCTAAACATTAAAACTTTACAATAAGGGATACTAAAAATACAAATGAGGTGTGTTGTAGCCTGTAGTTTAAATGTTTCTAAAGATGGAGGGACCATTTTCTGTTGAATAAGGAAGACTCAAGAATTTGAATAATTGATAATAATTTGGGGTAATTCATAAAATGTTCAAATTAATTTGATTTTGAGAGATTTGAATACAAGCTGAACGTTTTCATGAGAAACTTAAATATCTAAAATAATTCAAACATTAATTTTATCTCTTTTTTTTTGCTGTTTGTAATGTGCTTATTTTTCTAAACGTCCAAAATAAATAATAAGGGAATCAAAATGTTCTGTAAATAAATACGCTCTTCATTCCTGTGTACAGTATGGGGCGTTCACTGTGTGTTGGATTGCTCCATCATTACAATGATTTTATTACTTGGAGGCGTTTTGTCTGCATGTCTTTAAAAGGAAAGTGGCCTTGACTTGAATTTGACCTTTTTGCATTATAGCCCTCTGAAGCTCAGCAGATGGAGTCTGTGCTGTGGGATGGCTTTCATGACTTGCACCTCTTAAAGTTTTTGAAGCTGAAATATAGATCTCTTTCTCTCTGGAAACCTAATAGTTAAACCCAAGTGTAAATGTTTAACTTATCGATTTAGTCCTCAGTGAGTGACGGCAGCTGGCATGTAGATCAGAGAGCTGGCAGAGGCATGGGCACCTTATATGTGGGGTGGGGGGGGGGGGGGGGGGGGGGGTAATAGTTTTCTCCTCATCTTGGACCGAAGTTATCCGCGTGCACGTGGCTGCAAGTTCTGGGAAAGTAGTCCCAGGATAAGTTGCATTTATCTGCACGTATAAAGCTTATTCAGAGCAGGGAGCTCACTGGGAGAATACCAATAAGATCCAAGAGAGGGACCAAAACTTAAAAAAAATCTGCCTCTTGCTGCAAAACAAATGTAAAATGTGGCCTCTTAATTTGAACGTTTTAAATGCGTAAATAGTTAGCAGATGAAAACAGACACATCTTGCTTTTGAATGTTTAGAAACAGCATGAAAGGAAAGGCTGAACCTTCACTGTGATCCTGTCTCTACCTTGGTAACACAAACGTCAGGCTCGCTTTACTGGCCACAAGTGCTGGTGATAAATATTCATGATGCTGGCGCCTGCGCTTTCCTCAAATCGGAGTGTTTGTCATTTCCAGACTGGAGCGTAAATACATTTAAAGTGGATGTTTTCTTTCGTGCACAGCTCCTATTTGATCTGCAGTCACCGTCAGCTCCACACTGTGTGATAGGAGACGCGCTGCAGCCTGTCGTCGACTGCTCTCTTTACGAGCATTTTATTTTCGTGTGTTCAGTGTAAAGTAATACGACGGAAGCCTGGAGTGGAAATTAAACGGCGTAGTAGCTTACATGCTTTGCATTCAGTACGTGGAAGCGGCAGCGTCTGGCTGTTTTTGAGGGTTTAGTTTGGGTTAAAACTCAAGCAGGGGAATAAAGAAGGAGGACAAACTCTCGTGTTTGGACATAAACAAAAAGAAACTCAAATATATTCACGAGACGATTTTTTTCCAGCATTATTAGCCTGGGATGTAAAGCAGAATTTTCCATTTGAAGTGTTTTCTCCAATTCAAATGATGAATAAACTGCTTTTAGGTGCACTGAGCTGCTATCTCTACATTTGTCAATTTGGCACCAGATTTATATTCAAATCTGGCGCGTGAGGGAAATATCCCGCCAGCTAGAAACCACATGACAATGTTTTAACACAACCACTTTAAACTATTTATATTTGCAGTTACATGTTGAACATTTTCTATAAAGCTGCAAAGTGACTTCCTCGCACGCGGCGTGGAGAGTCTCGTGTTTTCTCTCTCTCTCTCCACAGCTAGTGTTAAATAGAGTCGAAAAAGTCATTTTATTACCATCCTTCATTTATCTCCACATCTAATAGTCCGTGAAAAGAAAATATGAATACATTTCAATACATTTCGACAAATCGTCGAAGATGGCGTGAGTCGTGGATGTTTTGTTTTATTCTATGTTGGCTGATGACGCACACGCACGCGGACACACACACCTCTCCTCTGCAGATTTGTCTCGATTGTTTTTACGGGGAAGTTTTCGAGCAGCAGCAGCAGCAGCGTTTTGTGACAGAGCTGCAGACTGACAGATCGTGCACACTGGCAGTAGTGTTAACCGTGATCAGAGGCAGGCTGCTGATGTGATCTCTGCCTAATGGGCCGGTCAAGCAAGCAAGCTGCTGCCAGGAAACAATGAGGGGGCCACACTCACTGACTCCTCTGCTCTGCGTTGAAGTCTATGAAATCCGACAAACGGCGAAAGAGGAAAATAAATTAGATTTGAAAATTAGATTCCCGAACAAATTAAGTAACAAACTATTTTGGGGTTTACACCGAGGAACAACCTCCGTGATTAATCGATTTAATTTGCACATTACCGGAGGGCAAAGTGTTGGATGTTAATTTTGGATAAACAGAAGATGCAGAATGAGGGGGAGTGGATTTAACTCTTATTGACTGTCAGGGTAGTTGTCGCCGTGCGTTTACAACATAACCTTTAGCTTTGAATGCGCCACACACACACACACACACACACACACACACACACACACACACACACACACACACACACACAGTGAAGAGTTAAAAAAAACTAAACATGCAATAAATGGAAAACGTGCAATAAGCTGCAAACACTCGTCTTACACTCTTCTTTTTAAATGCACTCTTTATAAAAACAAACAACCAATCCAAACCACACCAATAATCTCCAACGAATTGCATGATGGTATTTTTTTTAATCCTTTAATATAGTACGAAATGTATCCAAACATTTTTTGTAAACTAAATTTTACATACGAGCGCATTTCTCCATAAATACCGATCATTTCTAACATGTTACCGGTTCCTTTACATGCGGATAAATATGGAAAATTGAGCTACTTTACATGTAATAATAATAATAATAATACTTCCTTTCAGACAAAGCAATTGACAGAGATTTTTTTTTATATTTATCACTTACATAAACAGGTTGACACGGAATTTCAGGCTTCCACTACACGATTTATCGACATGACATTAAATAACAACAATGATACTGTGCTACTCAAACTGGACCTTGGACGAAAATGTTGCACTGAATAGTCTACAAAAGCACATTAATACTAAGAGTCGGTTAGGTCGACGTGTAGACTGTAATACTGAATAATTCACATTTGGTTCACAACTATAACATTCTTTTCAATGATTCGCGATATTCTTTAAAACCATCTCATATATCTAGGGACCACATTTTCACAGATTTCCCTTAAGCTGTGATATTTACAAAATAAAATATTACATTTCCCCCAATGTTGGTGAAATCCTTATGTACAAAAATTCATGGCCCGCAGATTGCATGCTGTGTTTGAGATCTCTTATTGAACAGTCTCTCGGTAAAAATAAAGAAATATCGAGGAAAAAAGTTAAACTTCTCGTCCTTGCCTCCTTTTTTTTGTCCATGCATTCTCTCTCTTTCACAATAAGACAGCCTTTACATGAGCGAGTGGGCCTCCCCGGCTTCTCTCAGTCCATGTTTCACAAGTCTTTTTCATTCCAAGCAGTGTCTTTTTTTAAATCTGCATCAGTCTTTTTTTCTCTCTCTCTTTTCAAAAATATTTACACGTACCATTCATTGAAATTTGACGTCAGCGTGCTGTGGCTGCTCGTGTGGTGCACTGCTGAGGCTGCTGGTGATATGGAGCTGCTGCTCTGGTTCTCTGTGGACGGGGACACTATGGTGGGGGGTGTGGACGACTCATACCCTGAACTGGCCGCTGGAGACGGCTGCGGGCCCGGGTTGGTGGATTCGTGGACCTTCAATAATAGAGAATAAAAAAATAGAATCCTGCATAAGATGTTTGTTTTTGTGCAAACACAAGACATAAGAAAATCATCCAAAACAATTAAAAGTCCTGCTTTGACTGATGTGAACATGCTAAACAAAGCAGAGCCCCAACATTATTACTCTCATTAAGATCTTAATCTCATTTCTCGGTTGAAAGAAAAGAAAGAAAGGAAGTGTCAAGGCACATTAACTTATGTTTCTGAATTTCTACGGGGTGAAAAAAAAAAGCTGCAGTATTTTTCCAACATCATTTCTAGTCAAGCAAAGCTGCAATAAAAAAAATGTTAAGCAAATTACAGTTACAACAATTTATTTCCAAAACAATTACATACTGCAAAAATAAATCTCTTTTTTTACCTTCATGTGTTTTCGCAGGGAGCTGGGGTGTGTGTACGACTTGTCGCACATTTTGCACAGATAGGGCTTGTCCGACGTGTGCACGTGCATGTGTTTCTTGCGGTCGCTGCTGTTTGCAAATCTCCTGTCGCAGCCTTCAAACTCACACTTAAACGGCTTCTCACCTTAAATAAGGACACAAATATGCAATTATTTATGAAAGACTGGATTTCAAAATATTCTCAGCTCATCATTTGTTTTAATTGAACATTTGTTTTGAATATTTTAAATTCTCAAAGCTGCATTTTTATCTTTAAAAATGTAGACTTGTATTTAACATGAGAATTGCACTTCGACAAATTACATTCATAATTTAATAAATTAAATAACAATTAAATGTCTACTACAAGTACAAATGTGAGTATAATATAACGAGTCTTAAGAAAACACACACACGTGAATTATTTTCTGTTGACAACTGCACTGAGTGCCAGAGAAGAAACTCCAGCTGTCTAAGAAATAATAGCCCGGATCACATGCATATTTTGGATGAGATTTTGTCACGGGATGTGGCAGTAAATATTCTCTCTCTAAACTGGTCTTACCGGTGTGAGTTCTTTTGTGAATTTTTAGATTTTCCGATCGAGCAAACACTTTGCCACAGCCGGGGAACGGACACGGAAAGGGCTTCTCTCCGGTGTGTACCCTGATATGATTCACAAGTTTGTATTTGGCTTTGAACGGCTTCCCCTCTCGGGCGCAGTCCTCCCAGAAGCAGATGTGGTTGGTCTGCTCCGGTCCCCCAACATGCTCCACCGTCAGATGGGTCACGAGCTCGTGCATCGTGCTAAAAGTTTTGTTGCACGACTTTTTGGGGTTCGACAGCTGCTCCGGCTCGATCCACTTGCAGATGAGCTCTTGCTTGATGGGTTGCCTCATGTATCGGAAGAAGGCCCCTGCTCCGTGGTGTGCCGCCATATTCATGTTCATGGGGCCGTAGCCGTGCAGCTGGGTCGAGGCATAGTGGTCGGACCGGGGGCTCGTAACATGGCCGTACTGGTCGGCCCGTCCGTACATGTCCCCCGAGAAGCCCAGCCGCATCTGGCTATTGACCACGTTGGAAGACGCATGGCTCGCGGCTTGCTCGTGCAGCCCCGGGAAGAGCAGGTGCCCCGCTGCATCTGAGTGTCCATGTGGCCCTGCGAAACTTCCGGAGGCGAACAAACTGTGCTGCGCCCCGGCGGCGTCCCCGAAACCCCGATTTCTGAAGAGAAAGTCCCTGGTGGAGTTGAACGCCGCCGTGGAGTAAGAGCCAACGTGGGTCGGGTGGTGGTGGTGTCCCAGGGCGGCAGCCGCGTAGCCGGGCGCCTGGGAGGAAAACGCCGTTTGTCCGGAGCCGATGTCATGGGAGCTGTGGTTTATTTTGAAGGCGCCCATCCCATCCGCGAACGGATTTATCCCCAACGCCACTTCTCTCTCTGTGACTTCGCCTGTTGAGTGATGCCGCGAGGAGCCGAAAGTAGTGACTCCTATGGTGGGATACTGCGGTCCTGCGTCCAAGAGCATCTTCAGTCTAGACTCGCCGAGACGACTGAGAGCAGAAATCAAAAAATCACGCACAGATATTCTTCCTCCCCCTCTCTCTCTATCTCTTGGACCCTCACTCGACTGAGCAAACTCTCCAATCCACCGATTTTCTGTTTACTTTCTAAGACGCGAGGAATTCCCCTATACCGCTCATCCGATGCACGCGCAGAATCATGTATACATGCAATATTGTCTTTTGCGGTTTATCTTCCTGTGGCGCAACTTTCACCTCCTCAGTCAGGCGGTGAGCTCTAGACTGATAGTCGCAATCATTCCTGCAGATAAATGAATTGAAAAGACAACACAGTCCAGCCCTGATGAATGGGAGAGGAGGGGGGCGGTCACATGGCGAAGGAGCTGCGCACTCATTGGTTGGTCCCCTTTTCCCCCAATAACATCCACTCACCAAATAACAATCCACGGTGCAGGGCCCACGCTTCTATTGGCCTCTTTGCATCATCAATCCCAGATATTGTGAGATTGCTGACTGTGGATTTGGTTAAATGGCTGAATAACAGCAAAACAAAAAGTTGAGGAAGAGAAAACGAGAAGCGGCCTTGTAGAAAGTCGAAGCACGTTCTGCAGCCACATACTGCAGTAATGGGAAGCAAATGTGTCAGATTGTCTTTGTTAAGGTGGGAGCATTGGATGTCTAAGAAAACACTATGGTGGTTTAATTTGTTGCTTTTTTTGTGCAATTAAGAACTCAGGCATGATATATTAGTCTCACTATTTGTCTGCTGAAAGATCAAAAGGCTAACTGTAAGGCTAACCCTCGTTTGAATGATACAAAAAGAGAAAATCACAAGAATAAATTAGGTTATTTTCTTCATTTTTCTGCAACTACAATGGGTGGACAGGACTGTAAACAATCATTAAAGCATTCAAAGGTGCACGCTCATTACGCACGTCATGGTGCACACACTACTTCTACATCTTTCCCCCAGAGCCCCATCATGGAAAACCTTGATGTTTGATATAAAGTCTGCATACTGTCATCACTCTCTTTTATTAACTTGTAAAGAATCCACATTACATTTTGTTTTTCTCACAGTGTGTTTTGCAGCCCTGCATTTCTCCCGTGAACACAATGTTACAGCTCACACCAGTGCAACATCTGTGCTTTCGATTTCCACATCATCATTCTCACCAGCAGCAGCCCACGTTCACAAGGGTTATCTTCAATATCTTGGACAGTTTCTGACTTGGATCCCCTAGTATGCCTAATGTATTCATCGCGGTTGTGCTCTGCTTTTGCAACTTACTCATTTTATTTTTTATTATTTGCAGGCCAGTGATGCATGGCCTGTGTGCAAAACGTTGTGGGTTGTCGAAGTTATCAAGTGGGATTTGCGGCGCTCTCTGCAGGAACCTCCGGCTGCTAGAGTTCAAAGCCACATGCACAGACGTGCCATGCAAACCATTAAAATATCTTCTTGGCTACTAGGCTAGTTTCTTGCAAGGCATTCTCCAAGTCAGTCTTAAGAGCCCAGGCATAGAGGGGAGGTTTTGGTGTTCTCAACATAACAAGTAGACCTACAACTTGAGCCGGAGGTTTTAGGCAGTTCGCTGCTTTACTTTGCAAACTTTGGAGGAATCTTTCAACAGGTGGAAAACGGTAAGAATGGCAAATTCTTGACGAAATCAAGAGGTCATATAATCAGCCGTGCACCATCCAAATAAAATGTGTGCAAAAAAAGAGAGTTCCTAGAATTGTGCATAACTGAGTGCATTTAAAGTTGATGTGCGTAAAATGACTAACTTTAAATTTCATGCGTAAAAGTAAAGCCATTAAGCTTTTTACGAGACCTCTCTACAATTTTCAGCTTTTTCCTTATTCGTTTGTTTAGCATCTAAGGCTTCTCTCTCTCAGACAAGTAAAACAGGGCAGTAGTTTAAGTGCATGCACAACTTGGACCAGAAATAGCACTTCAAAGTTTTGCATTACGCTGGTGCTGTGATGCCTCTGAAGGCTACAGCTGTGAGCCTCATGAACCCCACGCGAAAAGGCCATTTAATAAACATCTTTTGGATCCGTCATGTCTCAAAATATTGACTCCATTTCTAACGTGTTGGATGTGACGCTGTCAGCGGCTATGTTGACAAGTCAATTCACAGGAGTAACCCAGGGGGGACGTAGTTTCTGCATTATTTTTTGACTCATAGAAAACATACAAGACAAATGAGCGGGTTTCCCATCCACTGCATGGACTCCATTTCTTTGGTTTAAGAAAACGAAACTTTCTCTTCTTAGTATGGCTTGTGTAATCTCTCGCCAACAAAACATAAAAATGTGAGGAGGTCAAGCCACTGAATATCTAATGTGCGTGCGTGTGTCTCCCTCTCTCTCTCTCTCTCTGTATGTGTGTGTGTGTGTGTGTGTGTGTGTGTGTGTGTGTGTGTGTGTGTGTGTGTGTGTGATTGTGATTTTTAAGTAATTTGAGAAGAATTACAGAGTCCAACATAAATAACCATTTTTTATTTTTTGACATCAAAGTGATCCACACTGCACGTGACCTTCTTTAAGGTCACGCACGCAGTCTTTTTTTTTTAATCTACAAATATTAAGAACACACCACCTATCCTCTAAAAATCTGAATCGACTGTTACGCAGTTTTCGTTGCAATGTAAAAGATGAAACACGAACAATTAAACAGTCAAAACCGCTAAATGAAGAACTCTTAATTACAATAATTCTAAAACAAGTTTAAGACAGCATGCTACTCATTCCCTGACTGCAGTATTCAAATACATTCAGATTCTGGTTGGACAAAATGTCCAACACGCAGAAGAATAAAACACCTCACCTGTAACCACAAACATCACGGAGCATTTTGAGAAATACACACATGCGTTTCTAAATAGTTCTGATAGTTTTACAAGACTAAGTCATGAGCACAAATATTTTTGACAGTGAAGATTAAACAGTGAACGCTTTATATTTCTTGTACGGCAGATTATCATCCATAGCTCATATTTTTCTTTACAGCACTCGAGCAAAAAAGCAAACAGTCCTCCCTGAGTATCCTCCTCTGTTGAAGAAGATTGTAGTGACCGATACTTACAGGTTTTATTTAGAACTTAAGTCTGCAACGGCACCAACTCCCGTGACCCTCATCTGCTGCCGTCCTGGGTCTAAAGCAAAATTACCCCGGATCATAACAACAGGTCTCGTCCATTACATTTTTTTTTCCTCGGGACAATGGCCGCAGCTCGCCTCGTTCACACTTCCTACACACGCGGATCCCACCGAGCAGAGCACCGAGTCAACGCCGAGGAACACGCGGCAAGGCAAACGACTCGATATGCAAATATGGGTGTTTATAAAAGCGCATATTAATGGTTTGTACTCCGGACTATATGAAACTCCCAACATGGAGCTTTCTGTCTCCACCGACGCCGATCTTTAACGTGCGTAAAGTTGTGCGTAAAGTTATTCTTCACGCGTAGCAGGGCATTATGAAGATATCACTGCATTATTTATGATCCTTAAACTTTAATACTGACGATATGCATGCTCTTGCAAGGCGGTCTGTGTTGTAATAGTATAATCAACGTGGGGAAATTGCTGTTTCAAGGCCGCGCAGCTTTTGTTCGCTGCGACAAAAGAGAGAGGACTGTATATCTGGATCAACTTTTTGAGACTTTTATTGTACAATAACCTTTGCATAACAACTATTTTTCTCAAGCGTTGCCTGAGGCTCTGCGCATGCGCACTGGCTGCTCGCTGTCACTAAGACATTTTTCTTCACGTTGGAAACTGTCACTGGTGACGTCAATCACCGGGCTCTGACCAATTAGAGCGCAGGGTGATTGTTTAGCTCCACGGGCTGCAGCGCCTACCATGAATCTCTATTCAGTATCAAAGCGTCCTGCTGCTGCCTCTCAACCGAATGGGATTCCATGTAGTCTGCAGATAGACTTAACTTTAAAAAGTCTTTTTTTTTCTTTATTTTTCATTGCGATTAAAATATATTTGTCATCATCATTATTATTTTGCCTGCTGTCAAGTTATTCTAAAATTAGGAAGTAATGAGCGTGGATGCACTGGGAAGCCCCGTGATGGACCCTACGTTTTCCAAACGGAACACGGCGCTGAGATTAGTTGACTTGGCAGGGGCTCACCACCATCACCATCATCACCACCATACCCCTCAGAGCGTGACAGGCTTCCCGGGGTTCAGCAGCCATCCACACTCAATGGCTCACTCGCACCCTGGGGAGATTACTGCGGAACCCCGCCTGGGGCCGAGTCCATTCGGGCCAGAACACATGGGGCACTCCGCGGCCCTCAAAATCAGCCCAGCCCATCATTATCCCCACCACCATCACCACCACCACAATCATCATATGGCAGGCCACAGTGAAGTGGTCTCCAGTCAAACGGGAGCTTTTGGCCCGGTTCAGGCGACATCCGTGCCCTATTCTATGTCTCACACGGCCCAGGCTCTATCCGCAGGTAGGGATTTCCTCATCCGGAGAGATCTGACAGCTCAAGCCATGCCAGTGCTGACTGACCAGACTGCTGGTTCAGCCTCTCACCACGGAATGTTTGTCTCAACAACAGGTAGCTATCCCGGACACTATGGTCACCACCCTGACGCTGGGAACCATACCCTCTTCTCCGGACTCCATCACGACCAGCCTTCTAGCGGATCACCGGGTGGCCAAGCGTTGAATGGACAAATAAGGTTAGGACTACCTGGAGAAATGTACGTTAGGTCTGATCACTTGAGTCAAGTGGCAAGCTCCAGGGCTGATCCTTTTTCAGCCTCGTCGTTGCATGGCTACGGTGGACTGAATCTGAACATGAATCTGAGCGCTCACCACCACCACCACCACCACGGAGCCGGTGCGTTTTTCCGCTACATGAGGCAGCCGATAAAGCAAGAGCTGATCTGCAAGTGGCTGGAGCCAGAGCACTCGCCGAAGAAACTTTGCTCCAAAACTTACAGCACCATGCACGAGCTGGTAACGCATGTGACGGTGGAGCACGTCGGAGGACCCGAGCAGGCGAACCATATCTGTTTTTGGGAAGAGTGTCCGAGGGAAGGCAAACCATTTAAAGCCAAGTACAAACTTGTAAATCACATTCGAGTGCACACCGGGGAGAAACCGTTTCCATGCCCGTTCCCTGGCTGTGGGAAAGTGTTTGCCAGATCCGAGAATCTAAAGATCCACAAAAGGACGCACACAGGTCAGTAAATATATTTTCATAACTGGAAATGTTGCTATAATTCAAAAGTAAAATTATGAAGCTGCACGCTTAAAATGCACACACAGGTTTTGCATGCTATTCAATAAAAGTTAAGTGATAGTTTGTAAATGTTGCAGCGTATTTTTTAAGCCTTATTTTATTTTATTTGGTTTTTGGGCATTTAAAATTTCCTCTGATGAGTAATTAACCTTTGCTGCGCGCAACAGCCGCTGCATGGCCACCTGTTTGTTGTGAGTTGCACCAGCATACTCGCAAGTTTTTTATACAAAGGGTCGAGCTGGCTAGGGGATTAAGGTACAGCTCACTCAAGCGTTTGACGGTTCAACCTCTTGTTTGCACCACAGCACAAAGAGTGAGGCCCACGTCAGGTCTTTAGCATGTTTCTTTTTACTCGAAGGAGATGGTGGCAGCAAAGTTAGAAAGGTGCATCGCGTTCAGTTAGTTTTTATTATTCTCTCATTTTCTAGTTTGTCTTCCTCTCCATGCCACTCTTTTCTGCTTTTTATTAACTATTCATGCATTTTCCTTCAATTTAACCAGTTAAATAATTCTAAAAGTGAGCTGAATTCATTGCATTTTTTTAGCTTAACCTTAAAAGGATTAGTTTTTTAACACACGTTTAAAACCTCAGTCACTTCTATTCTCCATCACACTGACATGCCATGTGTTTGTGAAGAGAAAAGCATCCTTAGGAATAATCAGCCTTCAAGCAACAGGTTTACAATGGCTTATATAATTCACCAACAGGTTGGCAGAGCAGAGCTGCCTGCTTCTATAGAATGACTGACGTGTGTACAATGCAGCTCTGATTTAACTTTAAAAACATATAATAGCACAATATGGCTGCTCGCCTCTGTGACCCAGTGACGTGGAGCTTTAGTGAGGAGGGAGGGGAAAAAAAGGGGCCCTCAAAATGTCGAGTCACACTTGTAAATGAACACAATGATTACATTCCTTTTTTTTTTTCCGGGGTGGCTGCATGGCACACTCCCCCCTCTGCTCCATATCTGCGCCCTATGTATTATTCATATCATTTGCTCACATTACCTAAGTACAAATCTGTTAAATTATTTCTGTGTGTTGGCTCCCAAGGGGCCTGGTCTTTGGTATCATGTTTAAAACCTATCCGAAAGTGTGCTTATGACTGGGGCTGCCCCTGGGGTCTGTTCCTCGACGCTTTCTTGTACTACACTAATATCCTTGATTGGCTCTCTCAACCCAACAGCTGAAGGTCAAATTGATATTCAGCCCCGCAAGTGTAATTAGACAGAGGCAATTACATATTCTCAAAAGCTTTAATCGGAGGAGAAAAATCAGCACTGGATGATTCCCGTGTAATTTATTCAGATTGTCTTTTTTCGCCCTGTCATAATCAGGTAGAAAAACGTGTTATTGAGACGCAGAATGAGAAGCTTCACATAGCACACACGTCCTGATGTGGCGCACAGCATAGGTGCAGCGTGGCTACTTTCATTTATCATTATTTACTGTTGGTTTGAGGCCTGCCCTGCGTGCGTCTGTGCTCCGAGCTCGGCTGTTTTGACGTATGCCTTGATGCATGCAGACGCCAGGTATAGACCCAGGACAGTGGGGGTCCAGCCCTCCTGTTTACACCAGACAGAGGCGCGTGGCAGGTCTGTCCAAACAGGCAAACTTTGGAAAGTGCCATGCAGCAGAGGGGGGCACGTGTGTTTACTGTACCCACCAAATGATTAATATAACTGTAAAAATAACAGTAATGGCTTTCATGGTATTTTAAATTGTATTTAGTCTATTCATTGACAAACATCATTGCATACTTGTTGCTTTGTGTATTTTTGTATGCCCACCTTTTGTAAAATAATTTAATATTACAGCGTTTCCTCTGCTAGAAGTGGGGAGGGTCTTATTTATTGATACTTAAAAAATACAAATATACATAAATTATACCAAAAACAAAGAAATCCCTGATGCTCTTGGCCGTGAAATGTCTCTTTAGTTCCGCCTTTAATATGTCGATTCCTCTCTCATTGTGTGACCTTCACTGTTCACAGGTGAGAAGCCCTTCAAATGTGAGTTTGACGGCTGTGACAGACGCTTCGCCAACAGCAGCGACAGGAAAAAGCACTCCCACGTCCACACCAGCGATAAGCCCTACAACTGCAAAGTACGAGGCTGCGATAAGTCCTACACACACCCCAGCTCCCTGAGGAAACACATGAAGGTGCATTGCAAGTCCCCCCCGCCCAGCTCGGGCTACGAGTCCTCTACACCGTCCCTGGTCTCCCCCTCCTCAGACTTGGGCCGAGAGCCAGGAGCCTCCTCGGTGCTGTCGGAGCCGGTGGGAGCCTCCTCCCAGCCCGCCAATTTAAGCGAGTGGTACGTGTGCCACAGTTCAGGTGCCAGCGGAGCCCAGACACCACCCAGTGGGCCCTCCACACCCGACCCAGCAGATGAGCCACCGTACAGAAACCAAGAGCCGAGGGACGCGTTTTAACCCACTCAGACTCGGTGCCAGTGGTGACAGAACACATTTCCAAAAGCTCAACTATTAAAAATGGTTTGGCTTTGTTGCCTATATATGCCTGCAAAGGCCCACTGGTCCCCCTCTTTTTTGGATGAGCCACCAAACAGATACCCAGAGCCAAGAGACGCATTGAAACCCACATTGAAGGGGAAACGTGTAAACCTTAAAGACGTGCTAATTTCCAGGCACAATAAAAAGAATATATTTTGAAACCTCAGCGATTGAAACGCTTGGCTCAGTGCCTATTACGGCCCACTTGTGGGGAGAGTCGTGTAAATCCGTCCTAGACGATGTGGTTCTTTATTGTAGGCTAGGCATGTTGGTGTCAAATGATTTTGTAAATTACGAGTTTTGACTTCGATATGTTTTAATTTATTTTTCAACCTGATCTCTCGGAGGATTTTTTTGTATCATTGAACCAAAGTGCATGTTTCAATTTGGGCAAACTTGTACATTTGTTAATTTTGTAACTCTATGGCTGTGTTGATGTTTTGTAAGGATCTGTGTCGGAGCGCTTTCTCTCTGCAGCTCTTCACGTTTACACACTTTTCATTTCCCATATTTGTGCAGAGGCTCAACGACTCCACTGTTTCAGACGCCTGCAGTATTTGATAGACGAGCGTACACTTCTACATGTTTGATCCAAGTGGGCATTTTGTGATTTTGTATCATTGTCGTCAATATATAAATATATCTATATATTTTTTTCTTTTTGAATATCTTAAAACGAGCGGCACTCAAACTGCGTACCGAACTGCCTTGTTATATGTGAGTATTTTGAATAAATCTTGTATGACTAAAATGAATGATCTGCCAGGCCAATCACATTTCTGGAATTTAAATCCGCCCAGTTGCATTTAAAAAAAATGTTTTAGATAATTTTCTGTGGAGTGTTTTGAGAAATTCCGTCTTTACAAATGATGTTTGTAATTTATAGTCATAACTTGTTCTCATTTTTCTTAAACGCCAGTGAGCACGAGCAGAAAAAAAACACGTTTGCTTTTCCAAAGTGAGAAAAAAAAAAGTGCTAAAATCCAGAGAAGTTAAAACGTACTGATTCTTCTGATTCTTCCTTAAATTACTTTTGCAACATTTTCTGTTCAGAGAGTGTTTTATTTTTCTCTTCACAGGAGGACAACTTGAATGTGTTAAGTCTCTCTCTCTCTCTCTCTCTCTCTCTCTCTCTCTCTCTCTCTCTCTCTCTCTCTCTCTCAGCTGAGCTTTGGTGTGATGAAGGGCTACAATATTCTGATCCAGACTTCAAAGGGCATTTGGTACAAAGGAGCCATTTTTTTTCACGACGGTGAATCCTCATGGTGAATTAAGATTTCTATAGCAATAGCCGAGTCAAACTCAAATGATATGGGGCCAAGTCCGCGCGCTGAAAAGGCCGCTCTAAAGAATGTAATATTTGCTTCCCATGGGGTCGGAAACGGTAATCTATGTCCTTTATGCTGCAGACGAGGGCAGTATAAAGAAGAAAAATATATTCTTTTGCTGCGGGTCTACTTTACGACAATCAAAGGAGAAGCCGCTCAAACGCAGTTGTCCCGCAACATAATAGACTCACACTGCAAGAGGAGCGAGCTGCTCAATAGACGTTTGAATCATATTTTAGACTCTCAAACCACCGTGATCACTGCACATGCGCATAATGGAAGCATCCATTAATTATCTAGCTTTTTACATAACTTTCTTTTAATAAGGAAGTTCTGAGTGGTTTGAAATGATTGAAAACACGCAGCCACAGAGCTCACATGTTGTTCTGGGAAACTTCCTGCTATAGATTTGGACTCCGGCCTTGAATGAGGAAGAAGTGGGTGGAAACAACATGGCTTGAACTCCACTGTTTATAGAGTTTGGTTAAGTGCATTGTAGTGAAGAGACTGCAGGCGAAAGAAAAGAAGAAGGAACAAATAGAAGTATATGACAAGTCGTTTGGCACCAGCTCTGTGCGTAAAGAAAGAAACCAAAACCAAAGAAAAAACACAACAAGATGGATCTCAATTGAAAGTGGGAGTCTTTGAAGTGGAAGTTGATATCAGAGGGATTCTTCTAGGTCGTCTGAACGACGTTGATGACACGGAAAGCCTTTTGTCACCGATTTGTTGGGCTCCTCTCTATTGGATTCCTCTCTATTGGGCCGTCTAAAGCTTTTAGTTCCAGTCGTCAAAACGGACAAGAACTAACTGAGTCGCGTAAAAACATTTTGCATTCAGCGACTGGAAGTGAAGGAGAGGAGACATTTGAAGGCTTGTTTCGCTAGGAAGAGAAGAGTAGAGTTAAATCTTCGGGTCGGTTTGTCAACAAGGTTTGTGGGACATTAAAAAAAAAAAAAATACTGCAGGAAGAGAAAAGAAAAGAGGCCCCGAGTTAAAAAAAAAAATACATTACAAAATAAAAGCATGCTGCTGCTGCAGGACTGTGCACCTCTCCTCTGCAATAGTTCACTGACCTTTAATAATTTATGACTTTGACCAAATATAAACATCCGGGACGTCTTCAGTCAGAAATCACGCTGCACGTTCTGAAGGTGATCCAAAGAGTGTTAAGTGAACAGGAATGCATTTACCACAGCAGACATAAAACATGACTGTGTGTGTGTGTGTGTGTGTGTGTGTGTGTGTGTGTGTGTGTGTGTGTGTGTGTGTGTGAGAAACTTAAATTCTCGGGGTGTAGACTCTGGATACCGCAGGCAGTTAGAACTGCGAGAGAGGATCTTTAACAACTGATCCCGTTGGGTTCACTCATCGGGACTTCCCACCTTCAGCTGAGTGACAACCTTTGATCTGATATCAGCTCCGGGGTCAAGAATCAAGAACGTGTGTGTGTGTGTGTGTGCACGTCTGCGTGTGTGTGTGTGTGTGTGTGTGTGTGTGTGTGTGTGTGTGTGTGTGTGTGTGTGTGTGTGTGTGTGTGTGAGAGAGAGAAGGAGAAGGAGAAGAGAGCCCCACTTCAGCTGTAAAACAAATGTCAGTCCATTCCTCCAAGACACAGAAGAGAATACAGGTTAAACAAATATATAATTATTCTAATTAAAAAATACATTGTTCAAAGTTTATTTGAGAATAGTTAGAGGAGGTTTGTGCAAAACAACAACAACAACAACAACAACAACAACACAAAGTGAATGGATGTGATTTCTCCCAAGGCCCTCTCACCACCTCTGCTGCATCCCGGGGCTCATTTGAGTGTGAAATATCATTTCTTTGTAAAATAAAGGAAGCGGTAATCCCACTTCCTGAAACTGTCCGGCATTATTGAACAAAACCCTTTTAATAGGGGGATTAGCAGTCTAGGAGTAAAAGCCTCTCTCACTCACCCCTCCTTCCACACACCCCACACCCCCTTTTTCCCCCCTCCACGCCCACCCCACGCTCCAACACCACCCTCAGCACCTCCAACACCAAGCACAGGTCATAATTATCAGGAATGAAGTGGCCGAAATTGGCATGGCAAATAAAGAGAGAGACAGGTGCAATAGAGCCATCAGAATCAGAGCGGAAGAGCCGGAAGGAGTTGTTGTAAGGGTGCAGGGCTTGAAACTGTTCATTAATAATAACAATTGTATTCAAAGTGACCTCAGAGCTCCAGACAGTTTGAACATTGAATCAGTGGATATTGGATTATATTTAGGTTTTCTCCATAAAGGAGCATTCCACTCTTTTTTTTCAGACTTTGCTCCAGTCTGCAGAAATAAGATCACAAATTAAATGCAACAATAAAAGCTTGTGGTGAATGTTTAATATTTTATCCCCATAGCTCCCAAGGTTAGTTTCCAACGGGAGATTTACAGCATCACGTGGTTTTGATGTACACGCAGCTTCTGCCTGTGAGGATTTATGAAAACCTTTAAAGCAAAATGAACCGTATTCCGCATATAAAAAGGTGAGCACGCGGAGTTAAGGCAGGTTTAGGGCTCCACCCCTGCGGTAGCTTTTGTATATAGCAGGCAAACCTCACATAAGTCACAATACGGACAACCTGGAGGGAAAAATCTGGGCCAATAAGACCGTATAGACGACCCCCACTGCCCAGGTTTTAGGATTACCGTCATGCACAGATTTCAGGAAGCGAAGTTATTTTACTTTCATAGATGAGCGGACTCCCCCCGACGTGAATCAGCCCCCTAGTAGCCTGCATAGGCCCGAACACGGATTTCTAACAACCTCGACATTATATGGCAGAATGTGCCGCATACTTCACACCTGCACTCTGAATAGCAGCCTCCTTTTCACTGTGTGATACGCCTGTTGGCCTCGCGCTCAATGCAGCTGCGTGGATGAATCAGCGAGCCGCTCTGTCGGTCTCTTTTGATCTAACATCTTCTCTTATTTTGATCTCGCGCACTCTTTACTCAACTCTATCAGTTAGCACGAGCTGTGACGACTTCCGTTATCACTCCTCACTGTATGGATGTTCACATGTAGCCTATACGCAGAGGGACTTGTTGCTGAGCAAACATAGTCCACAAGGATGTCAATATTGTGGGAGTTTATTCAGACAGGAAGTGTTGATGTGCTCGTGAGGAGGGAATTAAAAACACGCAATTCTTTTGGCAGCAGCGCAGTGTAAACAGTAATCTGATGACGTCAGATTTATTTCTGCTCTTTTCTTAAAGCTGCAACAAGCCAACGAGTCATCTTATTTTAGCATTCTCAATATTTCAAATAACAAAACAACCAGAAATGTAATTTAATAAGAATAATTGGGATTATTTTGGGATATAAAGGCCTACTCAAAGTCGTAAAAGTCTGCCGTAAATCAGGCACAATAAATGAATCTGAACTTGAGGATTTGCCCTTTGGCGATGGAGTCGATGTGACTCAAACCAATTCATCATCATTTTCATTTTTCTTCCTCCCTTGACCTCTCTGGGATCTGTGAAAGTGTCTGGTGACACTAATATTTTATAAAAGGTGAACAGGTGTGCTATAGGGTGTAGAGGAAATTCAAAAAGAGCTGAAAACATACAGGCATCCAGAGGCCTCATGTCGTTCAGCTTTCAGAAGTGAAATATGATTCAAGAAGATGAGATACAAAATAAAATAACCATTTCTCTGCTCTGCACATGAAGGGCTTCACAGACAAGGAAATGGACCGTTTTAGGACAGACAGAGAAAAAAAAAACCCTCCTACTGATTTAGCCAGAGCCATAATGGCACGAGTGCGTTCATACAGTCGATAAAAGAGACAGTATATCATCATATATCAAAGTAACACAGAGTATTAAGGGGATGCAAATGCAGCCAGCATTATGAATCATTGCTCTATCTGCACTATTTCACACGTCAGATGAGGAGAGCTGCTGCAAAGAGACAGGCGGATGCACAGTTTGAGCAGAAACATAATGCACGTGATCACAAGACTTTGGGTCATTTCGCCACCTCCCGCAGGAAAACACATTAGGCCTCTCATATTTACATACTCTTTAATATTTGACAAACATTCATAAATTACAAACTAATGAAATGTTCGACGGTCCTTGGAGATGGAGCTAATGAAGACATCGACTTTTTTTTGTAGTTGTCGTCGCTTTTGACACATCTTTGTTAGGTTTTAATACCATCCTCTTTCTCTCACGCTCTATTAACTATTATTATACTGATGTCAGGCCACCGCTGACACGTTACGACACCAGGATCACCTGCTGGAGGTGGGCACGCCATGGGACATCAATGGCCTCCATCTTTAACGACACGAGCAGTAGGCCATAGACACAAATGTGTTAAATGTTTTGGAGATAATTTTTTGTTGTTGTAAAAATGTGTTTCCTGTGGGTATAACACTGCACACACAAAAACAACAAAAAACACAAATTAAATATTTTTAAGAACATTTGTTTTTAGTTTTGAGCGAGAAAACAAAAGTCCAAATTTTATGTTTTCCATTTACTTTAAAAAATAAAACGATAGGCCTTTCTTCTATTTAAAAAAGAAAATGTAAATATAAAATATTAAGGCTATTTTTAGATTTTTAATTTTGGAATAAGATCACTATAACCAGCTCTAACTTTTCTCTTTTTTTATGGAAAACAAATAAAGATTTAGATCAAGTTTGTTAAAATAGATCTTTTTTTGCAGTGCATGCAGCTTATGTGACCACTGCAACGCCAAGAGGTTTTTGGAGGACTGAACCTGTGAAGAAAGAGAGAGGAAGAGGAAGAGGAGGGGGGGAAATATGAAGTATTGAAGAGTATCGCTGCTGTAGTTACTTTCCCCCTAAAACACCAGAGCCACGTATTATTCTGTCTTTCACCAAACCCTCTCTGAAGCTGCACATCCCCACACACTCAAACCTAGATACGTTCATTTTAAACAACAACACACGAGACGCTTTGAAATTCAATGACTGGGGAGGTGATATTGTCAGCGCAACAATATAGATCCTTGGAGACGTGTTTATTTGACAGAGCAAATCCCCAGTGTGTCAAGGTTGTCATATTCCTCTCAATGTCCAATGCAAATGCCGGCGGCGTAATCAGATGCAGCAGCATGACGCGTTTATTACTTTGTCAATCATTTTCCTGCGACAGTATTGAAACAAAGCGAGTCCCACGTCCGCTAATAGAATTAAAGAAAAAGCCCTTTCAGCGATCAGGCCATTTCACTTTGACGCGTAAAGCATATGTAGGCTAAAGCCCATCAAATCGAGGTCAGAGGGTCTTTATCTGTCAGGGGACAGTCCCTCTATTTCTGCAGCGACCATAACAATAACTAGAATGCATGCAAAAAATTATATGTGTAAAAAAAAAAACAACTCTTATTTTGAAGGGTCCTCAAACTCAGAAGAATTAAAGGCACTTGATTCTGCGTTAAAAGAAACACAAAGCAGGACTTTATTTGGTCTTCTTCTACTTTAAATTATTCCTTCTCCAGCGCAGAAGAGATGTGAGGCTTATCCTCCTTGTCCATGAGTTAATTCATCAAAAGAAGAAGAAAAAAGAGAAAAAAGTTTCAATACGATTTTTTTTTCTTGGTTTCAATAATAAGGCGACCACTATGGCTTTCTTTGAGCGCAGGCTATCTTCATAATACTGATTTGTGTAGCCTAGGAAACTACTCAGACTAGTGCAAGCGCGAGCCCAAAGGATTTGTTTGGTCATTTATTTCTCCAAAATTCAGCATTTAGGATGGATAAAATGCACCTCTCCTACTTTACTGCATCATTATTTTGAGGAATATACATGTGTGCTTAAAATAGATATAACCAGTGAACGAGAAGGCAAGGTAAGTGATGTTTTCCTCCTTTTATTCACACAGTGTAAGCTATAGTAAAAAGAAAAAAAACTGCACATGCGTGAACGATATGTGAGAGTGTGTTAAGAGCTGTCAGGAAATCAACCTCCGAGTCCTTACCCAGCGTTAAGGCTGTCTAATTTCTCGGCATAATTAACTTTATGCTCAAAATCAATTGTTTCCTGTACACAGCCAGGGTCCACGACTGCAAGCAGTGAGAGGCCTATTTGAGCATGTGAGAAAGCAGGAAGCAGCCCCTACCTGCCACTCATTAAGCCCACAAAAACTCAATACAAAGAGGAGGAAGAGGGATTAGACCTGCTCGTTATACCTGCCGCGCAATTAACACTACTTATTCCTCTAATCCCTCTGTTCTAGAAATAATTGAACTTGCAATAATAATGAGAGAAAGAAACACGCGAGAGGAAAGGGCTAAATTGTATGGAATGTATAATTTCCATTCTTGATAATTAGAATAATACTAAATTGTGTGTTTTTTAATATGTCTGATCAGGAATTTGGGCTGTGACGTCACTCCTTTTTGTGTGTCTGTTAGAGGAGAGGAATGGAGGTCGTTCAAAATAAGAATCTGCTGCTGATTTCTCGAGGCTGATCTCCTAGTTCCTCCTGAATCAGGTTGAGAATCCTCCTCCTCCTCTTCCTCCTCCTCCTCCTCCTGCTTAAAGCGGGTAATCATCACATCCCCCTTTTAGAAACGGAGGTAGCTGCAACTCTTTGTCCCCCTTGTGTTGTAGGTGAATCGGAGCACACTTGAACTGAAAGAGGACTTGACCTTTGCCTTTATGTTTCCCCCCCCAATGTTTGTCTAAATCACAATTGTCTTTTGTGAGGGGACATGCGCTGCCGTGACACGTCCTATTCAGGGGATGGATGTTCGCATGTCAGACGGAGTGTAGAGGACGTGAATGGCTCATAGGTGTAAGGAAACTTTTTTGGTCATCGACTCGTAATAAAAAACAGTTTGCCTTTGTGTGCTGGAACTAAGAGAAATGGCGATCGAGAAAAAGAGAAACATTTAAAAGTGTCTAAAAAGACTACTACTGCAGGTGATCCATTTGCTGTAGGAAGATTAAGACGCATTCAAGGACCCCCTGTCAGGCCTGTAGACGCGCATGCTGCATGTTTCAGGTAGCCTATCTGTGCGGGATGGACATGCGGGTCAGTGGAGCTCTCGGGGGTGGGATCGCTCCAGGTCACTGTTAACAAAACCCTCGCTTACAAACACAGAGATGTTTAAATGTGAGGCCAACAACAACAACAACAACAACGTGAACACACATTAAAAGAAAATAATTAAGGATTCTCTTTTTTCCAATAAAATAATCTCATGATTCAAGTCCAGGAAAAAATACAAAAAATATTTCACTTCTGATAAAATGAAATGTGTTAGACTTTACATGAAAGGTGCAATACGTTATTTCTGACTCTTTGATGAATAAGGAGGGAAAAGAGCGTTATCTTGTAATGTTTCACTCTTTGAGAAATGCAGAGCTTCAGAAACCAAAAGTATAAATATTTATTCATTTCCGTCTAGATTTATAAAGTTTCTCAAACCTCCTGGTTCCAAATCTGCATGTTTTTCTATTTTTGTGCTTCTTCTTAAACGTGTAAAACACTAAACCGTGCAACAAATCCTCCTCAGATAGTTCAATAAATCAGCCAAAAGTAGAATAACATGCACGCAGATGTAAAGCATCCGTGAGGGAGTTGTTCTAACGCTCCCTCTCACAGCTCTTAGTGGCTGTGACCCTCCTTCCAACAGGTTTCTGACACACTGTCACACTCTAGTTGTCAATTCTCACAGTCTCTTTATTTTCTGTGTTGCACTTACTCGCTGTAAACTGCAGGAAAGTTGCTCGGGAGCGATATAGAAAGACTTACCCAGCCAGTAAACGGTTGCTGTTTATGACAGGAGGGACATGATAGCGTGGCTCGCAGCCTATAGGGGAGCAGGAATGTGTTTATTTATCACGAGTGGCAGAGAGTGTGTGAGATGACATGTGAGACCGAGACAGCAGAGCCCCCTTTTTTCTTCATCTTCAAGCTTCATCAAATGACTCTATATGATGATAATGATGCTGCTGAGTGTTGGAGGTGCTGCCTCCGACTGATTTTGCTCACACATGCATGGATGTGTGTGTTGGAGAAATAATGTAAACATGAAGCACATGTGATTGTAATTTGTGTCTTTGATATCCTGAGGTTTCCGAGAATAAAGCTCGTCCATCTTCTTGGTGAAACTAAATAATTGGATTGATAAGGGAAGCCACACATGCATGTTTTAGTCCCATGTTGCATTCAAAGGTTTGTTTTCTTAATTTGTATATTCACACAGCATGGACCTATGGAGAGAGTTAGCAACTTGAAGGAGGGCCGGGGGGGGAATATGCAAGAGTATAGTTCACGATCCCTGGAGACAAAGAGAAAAGTTAACATCAGTTTATCTGAAACATTCAGTCTGTTGATTTCACTTCATTTTCCTCAATGCAGAAACTTCCGACTGTCAACGAGACAGACTGACAGTAACTTGAACTTTGCAACTTTTACACACAAAAGAAATAACAGCAGAAGTTTAATTTGCATTTGCAACGTTAGCGTGACAACGTCTTTGATAAAGATCCATGTATTGCTACGATATCACACGGCAAAAAGATCAAAATATTAAGATGCATCCGTTTATTTCCCAGCACCTACCTTACCCTGAGCGTCTTAGCCGTGAATGCTGTGCCTTAAAAAGTCCAAATGGAATGTGAGGTTATGATTATTAGAGACGGTCCGATCTTATATCGGCCTCTGCTCCCATATTGATGTCATTCACGTGTCCGATATCGGACTGACGGCGCCGGTCCATGTCACCGATCAAGAAAGATGGTTAGACACTTTAAACATTCTCAGCTCGCTCAGTCTCTCTCTGAAGACGTTCAGACTGAACTGGAAGAAGTGTCCACAAATCATCTTCAGTTTAAAAAGATTTAATTTGAAAAACCTTACAGGTGCTGCTACTTCCTGTTTGTATGTGAAGCCAGCACAAAGTTCAGACACGATTATTTGGAATAATTTGAATTTTTATGCTTTTTATTTTACATTTTTGCTCTTTGAATAAGAAATACAACGCCAGGGTGTGTAGCCGTTCACATAATAACATTAACAATATTCATTATGATTAAAAAAGTATTGGCATCAGTATCGCTCGATATGTATTCGAATTGGATCAGAACAGTAAAAAAGTGGATTGTGAGTCTGTTATGATTATGACCCAAAGAAGAGCTTTTTCACCCCGGTACCCTCCCCCCCTCCCTCCCCCCCCTCCCTCCTGTATGGATGTGTATGTTCTTGTAGTGCGGCTCAGAGGGGAAGATCAAAGGACTGTGTCCAATGCTAAAGCTCCCGCGAGACCTTCACAATATCATAATTAAAGTTTAAGGCAGATTTGAGACGTAGACTCTGGTGGCCTTCAGGGCACACAGAGAATGTGTGGAATTTCATACGCCTATCATTTAGCCTGCTGGAGTCCCGCACCTTCTCCGGGTTTTTATTTTACCAACTCTATTGTTCCTCTTTGCACAAGAATTACAGGTTGTGGTTTTTTTGATACTTTCTTAAAAAAACATGGTAGCTTATTTTCTCCATAAGGAGTTTTACTGTAAATATCTGACACTTGTGCATCTCCTGCAGGACATTTGGTGACATTGTTCTTTGCCCATTCAGTTGCTGCATGAAGAATGGATGCATGATGCAGCATGCTTCATGAAGAATATACATTATTTTTTAAATGTGGCATTTATACTCTTAAGAGTCGT
Source organism: Tautogolabrus adspersus (assembly GCA_020745685.1). Lineage (NCBI taxonomy): Eukaryota > Metazoa > Chordata > Actinopteri > Labriformes > Labridae > Tautogolabrus > Tautogolabrus adspersus. Next base: position 2,320,349 of record CM036551.1, on the reverse strand, counting down.
ACTGGAAAGAAGACTGAGAGGAGAGGGAGAGAAAAAAATCCTCCCATATCATCTCCTCCTCTCCATAACTTTGTTCCCTTCGCTCTGCAGATCAAAGGGCCTCTGACATTGGTGTCTGGAAGATGTACATTGTTGAGATGACAGGGCGACAAAGCGTGGTGTATCACACATGGCTGCAGAGAGGAGAGGAGAGGGGCTGGGGAAGGATGGGTGTTGATTTAATTCCCCAAACTGGAGGAATTTATAAAACTTGTAGCGTTGGTCAAGTCAGTTTCTGTAGTAATAAGGGGGATATTTGCAAAACATGGCAACAACAGTGATGGCAGTGTAACCTGAGAGAGCCAGGATTGTAGTTATTGCAGATTTAATATTTTTAAAGACAGAAAAAACTCACTGGCTCCTGTTTCCTGTTTGGAAGGGATTATTTAAAGACAAACATCTTCTCCAATCTTGCAGGATGTATGGTGACCTTTCTATAAAAGGGCTACTGAAACTTCGTCATGTGTTAAGGTGTCTAAGGCCAAATAAAAATGGCAGAACGAATCAAATCCTACTTATTTGAAAGGGTGAGTGTAAGAGAGAGAGAGAGAGAGAGAGAAAGTTGCAACCTGCTGCTCCAACAAAGACTTTAATAGTTGAAAAGTATCCGAAGTGACTGCAGCCTCAGACACTCTCAGAATAAATATTTGTATTCATTTGAGAAATGAGGATTTTTTTTTTTTGGAACAAGAAGACAAAACCCGACAAAGGCACACGAAAGAAAAAAAAAAAGACAAGCATGAATGAAAGTATTGTTCCCGCCTTTGAAATTCTGATTCACCATATCATAACCCCTGCGAGGAAAAAAACATCAATATCCCCGCGGAAAGGACGTTTCTATGGGAAACCAAAGACATTTTTTTTTAGCGCGAGCAGATCTGACGGCGGCAAAAGAAGGGGAAATCAAAGAGATCAAAGGTTCCGCTCGAGGAAGAAAAGATGGACGATGTTGACTTTAAATTGTAGGAACATTTGGACATTTGGAGACCTGTTTCCCGCTCTTTAAGTGGCTAAATTTTAACTTTAAAAACACTTTAAACTAAAGATATTCCATTGTAAACCCAACTGTAATAAATCGTCACCTTCTTTGGGGGGAGGAAATGATGAATCTTTAAAACTATTTTTCGCTCGTTCCAAGAAAAATACAATAGAATAATGTAAGGGGGAAAAGACCCTGATTTCCTCACAAATTAACCCTGAAATGGTGAAATATCTTCTCCCCATAATCTCACGTTAACGGATCAGGAGTCAAATATCGAAAAGATTAGGACGGATTATTAAATCATAAAATGAGGGGGGACATATTTTTCCTTTTAAATGTTCAAATTAGGGAGGTTAAAAATAACCTGCGTACACCTGGAATAGAGAGAAAGTCCTTTATGGTATATTTTAAGCATAAAAAACGATAGTGTCGGAGGAGCTAATGCCTGTAATGTCTCAATCGTAGAAGGCCTCTGCGCATTTTCATCCATGCGCCCTTTCAGGTACCCTGACACGCATGCAGGCAGGCTGCATAGAAACAACACTAAAGTAAACAGGACTACCAGGAGACTAGTCTCTTTGTTGGGCCAAAGGCAGCTGCCCAGCCCCCTATTATCCCGGAGCAGACTGACCGCATCCTTCCCACTGCCCCCTCACCAAGCCAGTGCACAAAAAGAGAGGGATGTTCTGCTTGCGTGGGTAACACTGTCGCTCCAGCCCTTAGCAGTCCTCTTACTCTCAGCTGAAAGGGAGTGGGAGTAGTGGACACAGCCTGATCTGCGGAGCACAAAGGCACTCCGTAGAGTCCTATTGGAGTGAAAGGAATGAAGGGGCTGGAGATTTGTGAAAGAGGCTCGGGAGATTTAGAGAAAGAGCGGAAGTTTTGTTGTTGTGCTTGATTTCCCTTCCTAAGTAGAGATGGAGTGGATGGATGAACCCACTTAAACTCGCGTTACTCACCTTTTTAATAAGCAGGGAAGATTTGGCTCACCTGTTTAAAGCCACAAACAAATCACGTTATGTTGCAACTAACTTCTTAAAATGTCATTAAAAACTAAACTAAGCATCACTGGCGCTGAGGAGGAACTCTAGATTACATGAATTTAAAGGAAAAGCAAAGTTTTATGTTAGAAAAGAGTAGGGATATGTACGTTTAACTTCCTTTCCAGGCAATGTTACCTTTGCTTTGTTTGTTTTTTATTATCTTATTTTAATGTTTAGGGTTTGAAATAAAGTATTTAATTCATAATTTAAGTTTTTTCAGCAAGCTGTGATATTCTTGACATTTAAGGACCCAAACAACTTGTTCATGCAAAGATTAAAACTGGATAAAAGATTTAAAAAATTAAGATTTATTTTTGGGCTTTTTGTGCCTTTATCGTAAAGATAGGACAGTGAGAGTCTGACATCAGGGAAAGAGAGACAGAGTGGTTAAAGACATGCGGGAAAGGAGCTACAGGTCGGATTCGAACACGGGCCGCCCGCCTAGAGGACTATAACCTCATTATCTCTACGCTACCAGCACCCCTAAAACTGGATTTTTTTTGGAAAAACTACATTTCTAAATTTCCCCCACTAATAACTTGATTTTGTCAAATAAATCTGCAAAATGTATAATTAAAAATCCAAGAAAAGGGAACTGTAGGATTGAGTTAAAAGGCCGACCTTTTTAATTAGCAGTAATGAGAGATTATGGGAAACAATTAGAAGAATTAGATATGAAATTGTTGCCTGGCAGAGACGGGAAGGGGAAGCCGGTGTGCCCTCGGGGAGTCCCATGCTGGCAGGGTTTATGTGGACACACACACACTTTCAACAAGGACTGAATATGACCCTTTTGTTTCAAAATGGCCTCCTGATTTATATCCATCAAGGTTTAAAGGGGGCCTGTCATGTCTGCTGAAATAGAGGTGTTGACAGCCACACTTGACAGCTTCTAGCTCATACTGTTTTAATGTTGGTCTTATGGCATAGCTGGTGTATACCCAGGCATTCTTTGGCCAGGGGACAATATGTGTGGTTTGTGTTGCTTTGACTCCCTGTCTGTGATCTCGTGCATTCACTGTGTGCAAGTTTACAGAAATAGGTGAATTGAAATGATGCTTTACAAGCGTCTGGGTCTGTGAGTGTGAGTGCTTTTTTGACTTCTTGCACTAAAAACAGTTAAAAAAGCAGCATGTACTTCACAAGACATTACATACTGAACCCTTTAAGTCCTCACCTTCTATACACTGAAGGGGAAACCCATGTGAATAACTGCTGGTTAAACAAAGTGCCACAGGACTGAAATCCTTTGAGAAATTCACGTTGCCCTGAAAATCCTCTTTGAAGGCACATTCCTTAGGTCACAGTGCAGACACCACGCAGTCGCGCCGTTTCATCCTCATCAACATTTTGTGTGGGCCGCACAGCCCCGAGGCCTAAAGAAACACGCCTGGGATTTCTCGGTCTATAGTTAGCGAAAGGCCAGCTCCTCTGGCTCCACTGAGCGGGGGACTCGAGTGACATCATCATAAGCCCGCTCTCCGATTGGTGCAGAGAAAGAGCAGTAGAATCAGAAGGCATAATGCCTGATTTCAACTCTTCTATGTGCACTTTTTGAACTGTAATTGAGATCTATTGTTGTTGCACTTACGCGTCATGAACAGCAGGTCTCGCTCACATTGTGTTAATATAGGGGAACCTGTGTTTTGCTAGCAGGATATTCCAGACCCCGAGCATGTGCTATTTTAGCTCTGTGTGAACACTGTGCCCGTTGACGCTCTTATAAAGCCTCTCGTGTTATAATTACATCATCTTGAGCCATGTCATCCAGACACTAGCATGTGAAGCATGTAAACCCCACGGCCGGCTATATATCAGCCTCCTTTGTTTGACATTTACACACAGCCGTGGTCATGTGTAATTATGAGCTTACCGTTCTGTCAAATATTTAATGCCTTGTAAAACAGCTAGCTATTTATAATGCACAGTGAATGGTGCAAAGCTATCTGCGAGAGAGGAAGAGGCGGAAGGTAAAATAACACTTGACATGTGCACAGTAAACACGATTACAGTTATAGTAAATTTGCACAAGTTTAAGATGCCGGCGGGCATGATAGGCTAACTGATCACACTCAAGTTTAGACTCAAATAACAACACTCGTATATCATGACGTTCATGCAAAGCGCTCTGACAAAATACAGTTGGAGGTCGTTTACATGCATTCGCTGCCGCGCAGTGCTGAGATTAAAGCCGTAAATGTCACACACACACACACACACACACACACACACACAGAACAGCAGAAGAAGAGTTCAGTTGCTTGACTCTTTTTGATATTTTACCTGATCAGATGGAGCTGCTGATTCTTCACACTTTTAGATAATTCATTAAAAACTCAACATTTATGTTTTTTTGTACTTTTTTCCCCCTCAAAAGGGAACCACGGGCCTGTGCAGACGTCCGTGGTTTGTGTTACTGACACCAAACATTCAATACTTCTCATATGTCTTAAACTGAAGAAGTTTCCAGAAGTTTAATGTAACAATAGAAGGTAAATAAACATCAAAACTAAGGTTCAGCTTTCAAGCACTTATCTAAAGATTACTCCAATGTTTATTTTATTCCCCTCTTTTGGAGAGAGAAATGTTCTTCTTGTTCTAAAGAGAGCTGGAAGAGAAATATTGTACTTCTTATGACTTAACCTCTAGGCCATCTAGCCCCAAAGTCAAATGAATAACTGTGATTTTAACTGACAAATATCCAGTTAAAGACTGAGTTATTAACACAAATCTCGCCTGGCATTTCAGCCTTACTTTGAATGCGTCACTCTTTTGATACGTGGTGCCACAGACATATTTTGGTTGTACATAAGTTTAAGTGTTTTGTGGTTTGGATGCCCAGTATGAAGTCTGAGGCAAGAGACCCAGTCTGTCATTACCTAACAAATAGTGGTGGTCAGTTTGAGGGCACAGAGAAAGTAGTTTGAGTAACTCTGAACACATGGTGGCCGAGCATGTTAGCTCAAAGCGGTGTCCGGCTGGACTTCTGTCAGTTTCCCGCCGCGGGGAACTTGACGTGTGGCAATAGAGGCTCCATGCATGGCTGCCATGCATTGGCCCTTACGTTTTGCACATGTAGGTAAACAATCCCGCCTTGTCTGCTGAGAGGCCAGAGTTTATACATGAGTGCAAAACATGTGTTGCGGCCAAAGTCGCATCAAAGGTCACTAAGCTATGCTTTGAACACTTCAAAGCCGGGGGATGAGACTGTAGCTTTTAAGTTTTATGGCAGGTGTAAGCAGGGGTTGCTGACCAGCCCAGGGTGGTCTGCTCCCTGGTCTGCAAGAGGCCGCTGCTGCTGCTGGTGGTTAGCATGGTAGAGGTGGTGGTGGTGTGCAGAGGGCCACGGTGTCGGGGGCAGGGACGTAACCACCCGACCAGCCTGTGTCAGAAATGTCTCCATGCAGCAAGAGGCCACATTTGGAGTCCTTGGATCTGGAAGGGGTTCCTGGGAGCAGACTGGACGCAGGCAGACGTCCACTTCAAGGGTCTCTAGTTTCAGAGGACCCCAGCAGGGAACGTCTCAGGCCTGTGTCAGTCCCATTTGGAAACAGATACATTGGCAGAGAGGAGCGCTGGGGCCAAAGCCTGATGACCATACCACTGAGTGACCACAACACTGCCCCCTCCCCTGACAGAGCAGAAACAGACCCTTTAGCAAGTTCAAAGGATCCAAAGGGGTCTTGCCAGAGTTCACTTGCTGGAGTTCATTCATCTACACACCTGATATGGTTCACTGCCTCTTGTTTCGTGACGCATTTTGGTTTAACGTGCCAGACTTCAAAGGTGGCAACCTTATTAAGAGCTGTTATTCAAAATGAGTCATTCTGCTACAATGCATGCAGTCTGATGTCTTTTAATCACTGAATCGCAGATGTCAAGTTTCCTTTTACTGCTAATTATGACCCCAAAAAATCCATTTTCAGATACTCCAGATAGTTCTCCTGTTCTCATTCTAATGTATTTCATGTGACTGAGAGAGGACTTGTAACGTGACAGTTTTGCACGGCTTTTTTCATGTTCTTAAAGGATTTTTTTGAAATATTGGTTCACTCATCTACTCACAGAAACACTTGTATCTTCTGCATCAAGCTAAAACGTCCACGCTCTGCAACAGAGCTCCAAACTCCCGCAGTTGGGTGTGCTTTAAAATGCCACATTATGAACATTGAAATCAACACAAAGTGGCTTAATAACTCCTCTGGTGACAGAGGCGGCTAAATTGATCATTTTGAATGCCTTACAATATCCATAATTATGCGAGTGGAATACAAGGTGCTGTGCGTCTGGCTGATGATCCTGGAATGACAGGTCTGTAACAGCCGCCCCCCCCTCGTCTCTTCTTCAGATAGTTGGAGACACACATGCACATTTAGAAAAGCCATTACAAGCCCGGGGTGAAGCAGGTGTGTTTGCGGCACTTCACAGATGGCTGGGAGCGTTGTTAATGAGAGAATAGTAAACACCAGAAAACTTTTTATCTTTGACGCGGGATTGTTTAACCACGTGTGAGGCTCTAACTTGTCAAAACAGTGGAACCAGAGGTCAATTCACACATATGATTTCATTGACCCCTGCTAATAAGGTCGTGCCCTGATAGTTAGCGCTGTTTATGGACTAGCTGACGTACGTCTTACTGGAAGTATTATAGTCTTTAGATGTGCAGCTCGGCAGCTTTTAAGCTCCATAACTGATGATTAAAATGTCAGAAAATCTCTCACAGATTTTCATTGATCATGTCTTTTTAAAACGGGACATGTTGCAACACCCATGGAAACATTATCCTCCCAGAGAGTACGACTTCTCTCCATTTTACCGGTGTGCTGTTGTGCTGTTGTGAGATGATTAAAAGTGCATTACCTGGGCCCGGTGATTCCCCGAATGAGCCGTGCTAAATTGGTTGTTCTCTACGTCGTGATAAATTGAATTTCCCCGAGCCACATTTCAACACGCTTTGTTTTTCTGTCCCCAGTCATCACCTATTATTAAAGACAAATTTTCAATATCTCTCTGGGAGTCCAATTAAGGATTTACATTGCGACAGTATTTTTCACTTTAATTACTATACGTGGCGCAGGCCTTGAAGCATTTCCTTATTTATCAAACCAAACAGTGGAACAGAATTCATCAAGTAAACGGATAGTTAGATTCTCTAATTGCAGCTTCGTTTTTTGGCTGCGCAGGAAAAATTAGAGATCCAAAATGTGATGAACAATTGAATAATATCTCTGCTGGAAAATGACTACACAGCAAATCCAGGGAACTAAATGCAATGACTATTGTAGCTCCAATGATGTATAGCTGCATGTGTTGGTTTAAAACAAATGGAGAGAATGTGTTTTTAAATATGATTATGAAGCTAAAAAACAGTAATTCAACAGTTGCTGTAAAATCAAACCTCATGTTTCTGCATCACACTATCTTGTGGGACTTGGAGCAAATTGAAGGGTCAGTGTTATGAATTCAATTTGACCACATATTGTGCAAACAGTTGGAAGCCCTTGTTGTAAAAAAAGCAGCGTTGAAAACCATCAGCAGATTCCAGCGTTCACAGAGATGCCTTGTGGCCGTTGCACTTGAGTCTGAGTTCAGCATCTGACACCGGTGGATTCTGGGATTCCCTCTAAATACTTAAAACCCAAACGCCTCATCGTTGGAGACGACTGCAATAGTGTTGAAGTTAAGTGGCTTCAAATTGAAATTTCCTGTGGGTTTGCAGCCTGCATATGGAGCCAATAAAAGTCCTGTGGCCCTGAATAAATGTTAATTTTTCTTTTGTGGGTCTGCGGGGTAAGAGAAATGACGACAGTGTCTCGGCTAAACATGCAGATACTCTGTGAATAATCATCTCATTGCTTGAGAGAAATTAAATAAATAAAAGATTGTGCAGCAATCCTCTTTCCATGATGGTTCCCTGGAAGCGAGGCCTGCAGTAGTCTGAAGCTACCCGTGGCATCCTGCTTAATGCCCAATTTTCATCCAGCATCTATACCAGCTCCTTTGTGTGACCCTGCAAATATCCTCTGGGCCTCTTCATTAGTCTATGGGGCCTGTATGCAAAGGCTCTCCAGTTAATTCGCCCCGGCAGGACTGTTTTCCCCCACTGGAGATCAGCTGCAAAAAAAAGCCTGCCTCAGTCACTCGGAGATTCACAGAGGCACGCATCATGCAAATACATATAGTGGGTTTCTGTTTCCCACCTTTTAACATATTCTTCTCATTCATTTTAAGTGCTCCACCGAATCTCTCACACCACTCATTGGCTTGTTTATGGCCGGCTTTCTGCTCTGATCTTGTCAAGCGCCGGTGATACGAGCGCAGTGGTAGATCATGGCTATAACATTTTTTTTCTGCATTGTTTGGCCGACCACTTGCTGCTACAATTGACCTGAGAGTGGAGCTGATGACCAAGATGGCTAACCCCTGGGGAGCACAAGTCAGGGAAATCATGCGAGAGATGGAGAGACGGAGAGGGGGAGAGCAAGAGACCAAGACCAACACGGCACACAAATCACACACAAACACTCACTGTACTATATTTCCACACCTCACTCAGCAGCTCGTCTCAGTGTAGTTCGGTTGAAGGATCTGCGGTAAGGAGCGATGCCATATTTATGCAGCACAAGCCTGTCATTTCTTTTGGGTTTGGGAGCTCCTGGCGAGATCCTGGCATGATATGCCCGACTCTGACAGGTGCTGCCATCCCAACAGCGCAGCTCGGCCACCAACCAGACACGAGTTGTCTGCTCGAGCAGCAGAAGATCCAGGGCCGTGCTGGGAGCGTGATCCCAACTTGGCATTGACCACAGCACCGATCACTGGAGCTGATTTAATTGTGTCACTCTTGGGAGAAAAAAATAAACAGAAGAAAGAAAACAGAAGAGAAAGACATGGCTGCTCGAACAAATTCACACCCCTCAGCTTGAAGTTTCGGTACCATTTTTACTTCCTGATACAGATTTCAACACTTCTTAAATACCTGCAGATACCAAGTTTCACTGGTCAAACACTGATTGGTGACATTTTACTAGGTTAAGCCCTCATTACACTCTGCCAGCACTGCATTGTTGTTGTTTGTTACCATCATGAAGCCTGTTAGTTTTTGGAAAACTAGCATGATATTTGTTCTTGAATTGACTCACAGCTTGCAATACCCAATACTGCCATTAAGACAATCTCAGACCAATGGAGTAGACGTTATTAGTCTCAAAGTCAGATATCGATACTGGTATCAGTATAATGGGCGAATATGGACACTGGCATCAATGAAGGCCAATACTGATACTGATATCCATATTAAAGAACAGTACGTTGGGGCGCCGATAGCCTAGTGGTTATGTTGCGCGCCCCATGTACGGAGGCTGTAGTCCTCGTCGCAGTGGCCATGGGCTCGAATTCGACCTCGGCCCTTTGCTGCATGTCATCCCCCGATCTCTCCTCCCAACGTTTCCTGTCTCTCTTCAGCTGTCCTTTCCAATAACGGCAAAAAGGCCCAAAAAATAACTTAAAGAAAACAAAGTAGACCAGTATGATACTGGTATCTGTATTAAAGGCCGCTATGATAATGGTACCCGTATTGGAGACCAGTATCCATACTAATATAGATATCAGAGCCTGATACTGATACTGGTATCTGTACTGGAGACCATTTCTCATACTGGCATTTGTATCAGACGTAAATACAGTAACTGGTATCCATATCAGAGACCAGTATGTTGTATCTGTGGGCCGTTACCAGTACTGATATCTGTTCTGAACAACTCTAAATCAGTTCACATTTTATTTGATCTAACTTTAAAGCCTCTCTGCAGCCTTCAGCAGGGACTATGATTTTTTCCAAACTGTTAAGATTGGTTTTTACTCTGGTAGGTGTAAATGTTTCTCATCAGAAGGAGAAAGGAACGGTTTTCCGACGAGACAAACTCTCCCCATGAAACATTTGGAAACATGTCTTCCTCAGCTGCAGGGTTGTGAGGTTGCACATGGGAAACATTAAGCTCTTTACACATCGAATAAGGATGGGCCAATAAATGTCAGGAATTTCAGAAAAGCGGGACCAAATCAGACAGAGTGGGACTCCATCACTTGACTCCAGTTTTGGCGTTGCAATCATTAAGAGAACAGACATTCCTCGTCCCATCCCACCTTGCATTTTCTTCTCTGTCTGCTCTGTAATTAGCTCAGGCAAGCTATTGTTTCCATGACAGCGAGAGCAAGCGAGAAGCAGACAAAACAAGGCTGGGTTAAATCAAGAGAGAACATGGACAATCCAGACCAGGTGGAATCTTTTTGGACACATCTATAACAAAGTAATGAAACATTCACCGTTCACCTTGCAGACTCTCAGTGCCACTCCTCTCCGGGCTGAATGGAGAGCAGTGGGGATGAAGCTGCAGAACGAGAGGGTGGAAAAAAAAACAACCTTTAAAAGAGATTAACATGGTGCAGCAAAGAGATCAGGTGACAGAGCGAGGAAGGCACATTCAAAAAATGCCAGGTTGATGAGATTGAATGTGTCAGCTTTAATTTGGGAGACTTTGGCTTAGCCCTGGCTGCAGATGATCTGCTCCATACTTTAGCTGGACGGCGTCCAAATCTGTCTCCTTGGAAGAGTTACAGGGCCACGGGACTTTGTCCAGACTCCCCGAGGAAAGCAGTGTACACCACAGCACTTCAGATGGGCTCAATGTGGTATGAGTGCAATATTTTTTTATGATCATATTCAAAATATCTCTTTTATTATCATCAACTGAGAAGGTCGGCCGGCTCTTCTGGTGCTTGATCAGCCTGGGAGCTCTTTTGAACTTGACGTCAGCCTCTAAATTTTGTTCTTTTTTCTATATTTCTGCGAGTTTGCATAACTCTCCCAGGGTCTAATGTTTGCACATTAACATTTGAGAGAATGAATCGTATTTGAACTTTTCTCAGGTGCCTTTAAACCCCTTAATGAAGATCCTGCCTCTCTTCTGCCTTCTGTCCTATTCGCCACTTCAAACACGTTCTCACAAACACTTTAAGTTGACTTCTTCCAGTTTAACTTTGAACAGTTTGGATCATAAAGTTGTACTTATCAAGTGACCATTTTTCTGCTCATCCCTCAGCTCCCAGATTTACTATGGGGGGTAACATCGTCAGAGTCAAATCGTAGGTCTACAGATGTTTTCAAGATGTTTTTTCTGTCAGTTGCAGATTATCCCCTGTAGCAAAATCTCATTAAAGTGCAATTTACAGAGCTGCACTGATGTTGCCATCAACCAAAATTAAAGGCATTAATTTTTCAAAGAAGTTCACCGAAGTCCTCACAATAAATGATGTAGTACTTCGTATGAATGATTTGCCAAAGTATTATTTTCGAGGAAGAAATTAACTCGCATTAACGGAGCGAGGGGATTGGACATAGGCTGCAAAAAAAAAAAAAGAAGATGTGCAAATGTGGCCATTTAGTCAGAGCGTGTCGGTACGGAGACATGCATATTAAGGCTACCATGCTGGGACAGATGAGGGAAGAGGGAAATATGAAGCCCTGATGGAGGTTACGACACAGACACATAGAGAGAGACGTGAACACTGGAGGGCTGAGGCGCCCACTCTGCTGCTGCTGCTGCTGTGTGTGCAGGACGACCGGAAACTGCGAAAACTTACGAGGAGTTTGTTTTGAGAAAAACTTACATCCTTTAAAAAATGTAAAGTTCAGGGTGCAATAATAAATATTATTTCATGAATTAATATTGTTGCATTTTTGCATCTTTGAAATAAAGGCTATATTTATATTTGTTAAGAGACTTACAAATTAAAAAGCCAATAAGTTTATTTTTAAACTAATTAAAGCTCTTTCTGTTTTTTAAAGGATCATTACAAATCTAAAGCTGCTATGTTGGACTCTGATTGTCTTTGTTTTCTGTTAGACTTTATTTTGAAAAACTTTGGCTTAGATGAATAAAGTTTTAAATCACGTCGCAGAATTTATCTTAAAAAGATCGAAATTCTTCTTTACATTTAAAACATTTAAGAGAACATGTTTTAAAAATAAGGCAATCAACTTCGGACAAACTAAACTAGTCTGGGTTTACATTTTTTTAAATTTTATTTTACAAATGTTCAGAGAAATGAAATCATATATTACAATGTTTTCCCCTTTTTCTTCCCCCCTAGAGCACATTCATGAACACAAGTGTGCAAACATCAGATCAATCAAACTTCCAAACCTTTGGCTTTACATTTTTAAAGACGTCAAATAATGACATGCAGAAGGCTGACTTTGTTTTTATCTCTGAATATTTATTGACACTGTTTTAAAAGTGTGAAATATTTTGACTGTTTGTCAGAACTTCCATTTATAAAAACACTGGATCAGTTCAAATCAAAGCTGAAACAATTATTTTCAGTGAATAATTTTAATCTAATAATACTACTAATAATAATAACAATAGCCCGATATTTCAGATTTGATTACATCCCAACGAATCTCTGCCATTTTTAATTTCAGTGACTTATCACAGAAATTAAAAAGAGCCAGGCCGGATGAAGATAAGAGAACTAATATAACGTGATGTAGATGATAAGTCAAACGCTGATCATTAAATGGAGATCGAACATGGTTGCTACAGCTCCATCTTTTAAATACATTAAAATTAATATCATGAAATGGGAGAGCGCGTGCACCGCTCGCTTCCTCTGTGCTGGAAGCAGCAGCAGCAGCAGGGCTGTGATTTATAGTGATGAGGATGTCCTCCTGCAGACCACGTAGGGGACATAAAAAAAAGTAGAGCATAATATTGTATAGTCCGATGATTTATGTACGTATTTATGATTCGGAAACGGTGCAATTAACATTCAAAGACTCGTGGTCTGGAGAAATGCAGCCTCGCGAGGAGGCCTGTGCAGCTCAGCAAAATGACGAGACACTTTAATTAAGTTACTTTAAAGATGTATTAGTATTTCATGAAATTATAAAATATGATTATCCCCCTTTTTCTTTGCTTTCTCCAGGAAAATGAGAACTTTAATTCTAAAAAGAGAGTCGCGAGGACGTCGTGGACGGACCGTGCTTTCAAAGTAAAAGTCTGTCTGGGCAACACAATGCAAGGCGGATATAGTCTACGTTTAATTAAGTTAACTGATGAAAAAAGATGTCACAGCATGCCGCATGGAGCCTGCCCGCTGCACATTATGGAGGCGAAAGAGCACACAAAAAACCCGGGCCTTTCTTGTAGCTGACGCTCTCTGAGGCACTTGTTTTTGTCCTCAGCTCACACCGCCGGGATGTCACGCCAAAGCCCATCAAGTAAATATCAAAGATGCGGAGTGTCGCGGATCTTTCCACTCTGCATTTTTACCTTATTTCCTCCAATCCCACCTGCTGACTGCGGGTTAAGTTATTTAAATGCAGATTCTATTGGGAGGCTACACACGCATGCACGCTCAAAATGCCATTGTCTTTCCTCTTTTTTTTTCACCCTTTCATCCTCAAATACAGAAATCATTTGCAAGGAAATTATAGGCCTCGCGAGGGCAGGTCTTTTGCATACTAATTTTGTTAGACTTACCTCCCGTGGTCAATGTTCGATGTGACCATTAGCGGGAGCACTAGAATTTATTTTATTCGATTGAAAGACAGTGTTTGGAGTAATGTGGCGGAGGCACCTTATGCCAGCTTTAAGATAAATGGCTGTGATCTGTCTTTGTGTGCTGCTGGATCCGGGCCTGCTGCAGGAGAACTGGAGTGGAGTCTTAAAGAGATTTAAGGAAAACACGTGGCCTTTGTGCGGGCACAATGGCCTCCTCATCAGGTGCCTCTTTAAAATGAGAGAGGCCCCCTTTTTTTATAGAATAAAAGCACAACTGTAAAACCGAAATCCTCCCTCATCACTGACCATTTTCATTCTGCTGACCTTCATATCTGCAGACCCACCCTGTCTGCACCCATCTCTGTGCGTGATAGAATTACACAGGCCCATATTTCTTCTCACATAATGTGGTTTTAAAAGGTGAAAGGAAATATTTTTTACAGGCTAAAAAATAAACACTTCCCCAGCTTTGTAAAATGGAGCTAAGCCGAGGCAGGAGAGATTTTTTACTGTGGTTACTTTAGGGGGTTGGTGGGTTTGAATGGCAGAATAAGGGGAGGGGAGGGGGGAGGCTTCAAAAGCTGCTTACCAGCAGGTGGCGGCAGCATAACGTTTGAGCAGCCCCACCCCTTCAGCTTGTGGGTTGTGGACTTCTCTGCTAATATTGACAGGTGTTTTATCCTCCAGCTCAGGAGAAATTAAAACTGTCAACATGTCAGCAGATAGGATTTTATTGATCACCGATGAGTGAAATTCAAAGCTGGACTTACATTTTTTCTTAAAGGTTTGATCTTATTATTTAAAAAAAAAGACACTGTCTGTGGTCAGTTAAGATCATAACTGAATTAGAGACATTTAAAGTGAAACACACTCAAACTAAAACAGTCTCTGAATCACTGGCTGACACCTGGACACACAGGAAAGCCATCAAGGTCCTTTGTGATGACTTTTCCCCCAGTGGTCAGCTCCCTTATGTGCTGCAAGTCACTCAGAAGATGAATCACATGATGCATTTTTAATTTCCCCTGCATGGCCCCGGTCCAGGACTCGCTGGGTCAGATGGAAATGAGCTACCGGACAGGCCAGCGACAACAGCCGACGAGGTGCAGCAGCACTTAAGACATGATGTACGATGGTCATTACCGGAGGCAGGTCAGGAGGGAGTCCGGGGTCATTTCTCGCCACCAAAGAGCACCAGCAGAGAAAGGCAGAAAGTGTCTGGCCGGTTTAGAAAATCTCTTCAGAGCTTCTGCCTTGGAACACATGCAGGGCCCCTGATGGGTGGATGATCCCTAAAGACAGGGAGAGATTATTACCCATCCTCACCTCTGCTCTTTGTTCTTGTACTGTATGCGGCTGCAGCACCTGGCACACTCCTTCCCTCAGAGTTGCATCACAAATAATGGTTTGACATATGTGCCACTTATCAACATGTCTGCAGACATGTTGGCAAGTCACACATCTATTTCAGTTTGAGGTTGGCTTATTAGCGATGAGGATTCGGGATGGAGCGTATGTGTTACTTGCACTCTTCCTGCACCGTAGTAGCTGTGGGTAATTACCAAACATCTGACGGTCTTTTCTTCTGCTACCTTTTGAACGAAAGCTTGACCTTTGCCTCCTGAGCTGTGTTGTGAAACGGATTGTCTTTGTGAACGTGCTCTTGGGTGGCGCTGGGAGCAACGGCCGCAATCCCGGGGCCCTCGGTGTTGTGTCTGGTGTCACAATATTTGGGCTATCAGACAGAGCAAACAGATTAGAGCAAAGCAAGGTGTGAATGTCAATGAATATCGCCACATGTATCTCTACGCTGAGATTTTATTGCTTCCTTATTACAAGGGAAGGGTTATTCAAAATTAAACAAAAGTTTCTGACAAGTAGAAAGTTAATTGCATTCAAACCTGGTGTTCCTAAAGCAAAGAGAGGACAGGGTGTCAAGGAGATTAAGAAGTGAATCAAAAAGAGGAAGGGGAAAAAATGAAAGGAAATAGCCAAAATGAAATAATGTGCTGGACCACCTCTCGAGCGAGTACAAGTGTGTGGCATCTGTGTCAGATGTTGTTAATTAATGTCAGTATGTTCCTCGCTGGCACTTTGCTTCCTGTCCTTGGTGCAGGGTAGATCCTCGAGAAGAAGTGGGGAACGTGTGTGTGTGTGTGTGTGTGTGTGTGTGTGTGTGTGTGTGTGTGTGTGTGTGTGTGTGTGTGTGTGTGTGTGTGTGTGTGTGTGTGTGTGTGTGTGTGTGTGTGTGTGTGTGTGTGTGTGTGTGTGTGTGTGTGTGTGTGTGTGTGTGTGTGTGTGTGTGTGTGTGTGTGTGTGTGTGTGTGTGTGTGTGTGTGTGTGTGTGTGTGTGGAGGGGGGGAAAGGGGGGCTGAGGGGTTAGAAACAGCAGTGGTAGGGGGTGTTAATCCCACTCATTATAATTCCAGTCTGTGGCTTGTCTTGGGGAAGGGACTTCAGGGGCCTCCCGCCACATCTTATCAATATGTATTTCCCCTTCTTCACCTCTGCGAGTGGCCCCTGACTGCATGCTGGATAACTCCGTTTTCTCTTCTCTATCTCCGTTTCTTCTCTCTGCCGGGTTATGATCATTGTTGCAAGAAACATGATGCAAAACTGCAGGAAAAAAAGGAGCAAAATAGAAAAATCTTGGTGTATTTTTGCACAGATTGGTGTTGCGCACAAAAAACAGTTACCACATGAAAATGTTTTGTCATGCACAATTGTATTATTCACCTCAGAAACTTTACTGCAGGCTGCCTCAGGAGTACAGAGGGGTTGACCCTGCACATGACATAATTAAGAGGTGATAGAACTCATGTAATACAGGTGAGGGAAGCAACGGTAGAATGATACAGATGAAGGTTTCTGTAAAGTGTCTTTGATTGTTTTACATGATATAATACAAAATAAAAGTGCATGCATCAGTTTTATTCTTCTGTTCACTACATCTCTGCTCTCCAGCGTTTGCAGCACGATCAATATGTCAAGTTGTTGTACATTTTGTCCCGTCTTTGGGGAAATCAAAGACTTTAAAGACACTAAATTATTTTTAATGCCTGCACAAAAATAATAGGCCATTTTCTAAATGATGTGCCATGCTGGTGCCGGGGATCATCAGGATGCCAGTTTTGCCTCCCTGTTGATCGGCTAATTTGAGACTGAGCGCACCTGGTGTGTCTTATTGCGTGCACAAGTGTCGAGAAATGGCACTCCATCTAGCGGGTTTGGTTATTTCCATGCAGAGTGGAGGTACTGACGATGTTAGCATTAACAGGCCATTAAAATGAAGGAGGATGAAGTCACCGCCACAAAAAGTTGCTGCGCCTTGCTAAATGGGAAACCAGATTGGAATGAGATAAAGAGGAAGTGAAGCTTTCAACATGGCCACCATGTCCTGTAATGTTCAGCTTTTATAAGGCCTCCACTGTGAGGGCCTCAGATTAATGTAGACAGGAGCGTGACTGCAGCGCTCTGAATGGACTGCTGTTGGGACCCCATTGGGGCTTGTTTCAGAAACCCATTCCTGGTGGTAAAAGTGAAATAGCTGTGACATGCAGATGTTAGAAGCATCTAGAACTGTCTCATAACCAAGAGAAGCTCTAAAAGCTTTAAAAGGACTACAGTGGGCGATGGTTATGGTTCTGACTATTGGAGTATATCTGACGTTTATCACTTATACCTGCCTGGCTCGGAGTCCTGGGGGGTCTAAGCGGCGACTGCTTCCAGGGGAGCGTCAGCAGCTTATCTTCTCAACAGGTTTTTCAGGTTGTTGTGGACAGCGAATCAGGGCAGGCTGAGTGAAGGAGAGGAGGAGAGCTCAGTTTGGGGTGGCGCCACACCTCAGCACTAATTTCAGGGTTTGCAGAACGCCCAACAGGAGAACGGCATTGCCATGGAAACGGTTAACAGCTAAAAGCACTGTCTACAATCTGAAAGGGGGCCCGGAATAATCAGTCATCATGGCACAGAGCAGATTATAGCAGCCTCTCTTCAAAAAAGAAATATTAAGACACATAGTTCAGTGTTTTTTTAAACCATTTTCAACATTTTATTTTATTTACACAACCCTTTAAAAGCAGTCGCATCTTTTCTGCATGTAACTACCCAAAGACATGACATTTCTGATCCTCTCTGATTCAAGCTCAGGGTAGTTTTCATCTGCAGATTGTGCACAAATGCTCCCATTATTTAGCATTCACACGCTATCACAAAGTAATAAACCCAGGCACAATCGCTTTTCTCATTTATTCTTTAGCAGATGCACTCTGTAATAAAAACACCGTTACATTTGCTTTCCAAACCAACCAAGCAAATTTACTCTCCCCGCGTCTGTTCCTCGATTTTGAAATGATTCTTTTACCCGGGCGTACGAGTGATATAAAAAGCAAATGAAGTACACGAGAGAGGGAGTGATAGTCAGTCAGGGGCGACCACAATGTACTTTCCATCAGGATCTAGTCAATTTATCAGAGCAGAGATGTTATTAGCTAGATAGCTGCAGCACAAGCATGTAGGTATTTTCCTCCCCATCAGTCTCCTTTATATTTTTAGCTGTTTTTTTATGTGAGTACAATGGCCTCAATATCAAACATTTTAAATGATGCTTGAAATACCAGTCACTTGACTTTGATGTCACAGGCAATTAAATCCAACCTTACCCCTTTTCCACTGTTAATAACAGCAATCTCGCCCGGCCTAGTGCCTAATTAATATGTGCTATTTGTCACTTTGCCTTGACACATGTATATCAAAGTGGGGGTGGGGAGATCGGCTGAAGCGGTGAGGAGGTGGTTTCTGATGAGGAGGAGGAAGAGGAGG
The DNA here is from genome assembly GCA_020745685.1 of Tautogolabrus adspersus. Lineage (NCBI taxonomy): Eukaryota > Metazoa > Chordata > Actinopteri > Labriformes > Labridae > Tautogolabrus > Tautogolabrus adspersus. The sequence continues at coordinate 2,301,897 of CM036551.1, read as the reverse complement.
AGGAGGAGGGGGGGGCAGTGGAGTGAGAGTGGTATGCTGGGCTTTTATTAGCTGGCAAGGTAGCGCTCCTCCTCTTTCTCTCTCCCTCGCTGCTAAGTGAACGGCAGGTGTGGAGTTATTTGATTTTATAAAGAGGCATAAAGAAAAAGAAGCCAGCAAGGTGCAACACAACAAAAAATACATTATAAATATCCTAATATGTACGTTTTTAAATGAAGTGTTTTTAATTATTATAAATAAGCGTGAAATTATGCATATTTACATTTAAATTTTGGAAGGAAAAATCCTCTCATCTTCTATTTGTCTAATTCTGAGACCTTTTTTTATAAATCATCATCCACCTCTGGAGTTGTGGGGGTGAACTGTGATTTCAAAGAGAGAGAGCCGTGTTTGTTTGAGTGTGCATGCATGGGCTCTGTGTATTCGACGTGCCTCGTCATCGCCCGTTTCCACATTTGAGACATTCAGCAAAAGCCAGCAAGGTTGGACACGAGTGTTATGATGGAGATATTGAATCAAATACATCAGTGGTTATGTTTTAGTATTGGATGCTGGGCAGGTAAATAATGAAACTGATGGTTAATGGATAATGAAAATATGCAATCCACAGAAGACTGGCATCATTTATGTAATATACAACGAACATCCACCAGCTCCAGAATATGAAGAAAACTAAATAAATAAAATAAATAAGTATGTGCTTGTGTGTGTTGTTCCGTTACAAAGTCACAGCGCCAACTACTGGCATGGCGGGTATACTACAGCAGCGGTCCTCGACTGGTCTAGCCTCAGGACCCACCACCACCTCTTTAACGAGAAATGGTGACCCAAGTTTCTGAAACTGTTTCAACCACTCAGATTTATTCAATGAAAAATGTTATAGTTTGGATCTCGGATGGAACCAAATGAGAAAAAAACAAAGAGACGAACATGGTTTAATTGCGCATCATCGACTTTTTGCAAAAAAAAAATTCCAGGCACAAATTGGCGACCCATTGAAAATAGCTCGGCGACCCACTTTTGGGTGCCGACCCTCCAGTAGAGAACCTCTCAACTACAGCACTGAAGTCGTTGTTGTGGATATTGCATGAGACTCTAAACTGAAGTCCAATCATTATTCGGATCTTTGACAGGTGATTATGAAGTAATGATTAGAATGACTTTGTTGATCCAGTCCTGGTTTATCCATAGAATGAAAATAGGCTCCTGAAGGTGATTATTTCTGCATGTGATGGCACAATTTAACATGTTAATTTAGGAATGAAAATCTTCATATTCGTCTGTAATTCTGCGCCTTGTAGGAAATCATCATCCTCCACTGGAGTTTGACTGTAACAAAGCGGGGCTGATAATTAGGCCTGTGTGTTTGTGTGTGTGCATACATGTGCATTGTGCATCTGAGCACATGCCTCGTCATTGCCAGTTTCCACTCTGCGTCTCGGCAGGAGGCAGGGCAGCACTGCAACGTTTGCAATGAAATCAATGATCCATGGTTCTTTAGATGTGACCAACAAACTAAGTTGTCATCTCGCTCTGAAACAAAAGGGGTGACGGGGGAAAAACTGAAAGCACAGTGCACTGAGGCTACTAATATTACATCGCTAACGTGCAGGGTTTCATGCCAGTGCAGCTCTCAGTGGGGTCAGCAGACAAACATCCATGCATTTACATCCACACTGTACATCTCTCTCTAAGCCCCCCCTCCCACTCCTCCATTGCCCCTGCTTTCCTCCCTTTCTGCCTGAAACCTTCTGCCAAATGCTGCCAGACTCTCACATCTGTGCTGAAAATGAATTGTATCCCAGAGCCCTCTGAGTCAAGGATTCACTTGTAAAGAATGCAGTTTTATTGGATGAACAGACTAATGTACCATGCAATGTAGTTGCACTAGCATTTTATGCCACATTGAAAGAGTCAATTAATTTGCATAATTCAAACGAGCACGTACTGCCTCTTTAAAGGCATGGCTAGGCATCTTGACTGGTCGCGTCATGTCTTCCATTTCTGATAAATTAATCATTCCTGCCAAACAATTAATTACATTTATGACAATTTGAACCTTTGTCCCACCCACTGGCCCCGGCAATTTTACAGCCAGGCTGCAATATCGGAGCATCCCGATGAAACCCCGGTGATTTAGTGAACACCTTAACAGAGAGCCCACGCCTAGGGCTGAATAAAATTAATATTTTGTTTCCCATCTGGTGGAATCAGCAGAATTAATGAGGGAAGGAGGCCCGTAGCTACGCAGAATCCAGGGATCAATCTGCCTCTCTCCGCTGGTTGCTACTCTTTGCCGGAGGTGTGTGTGTGCGTGTGTGTGTGTGGGACGGGGACTGGGAGATGGTGGGTTTTACACTTCTTCAGCGTGGGCATGCGTCACACACAATGCACTGTAGTGATCACTACTGTAAATGAGTGATTACAGCAGTGCCAGTCACTCCTCACAGCCCTGACAGACAGCCCAGCTCCTCTCCCACCTCCACCCGACTGATTAGTTTTTCAGATGCAGCGTCTCCTCTGTCTGTCTTTGCCTTCGTCGCTTGTTTACAGCCTCTAATTGAATTGCAGTAAGGGCAAATGTCTTGAAGCTTGCCGGCGTTACAGTGACTATTGTTCTTAGCAGAGAGAGGCTAGCTCAGCGCAAACAGCTCAGCATCTGGGCTGCATGTGGTTCCTGTCGCCATGGGGATGGCTGGGGGGTCAGAGGTTTTTTTCTTTAATGCTGTCAAAACAGGAAGAGGGGAATTTGCAAACTCTATCGCTGCTCAAGATGTGCTACATTTACATTTTAGATTTTTCTGGCTCACTTGATTTTTTTTCTGATGAGAGGGGGGATGCAGAGTAGAAGGACGGACACTTGAAAATCCATCTTGACTTTAAAATGAATAAAAATGCAAATTACTAAAATTTTAGTTGTTTTTATGAGAGAGAGAGAGAGAGAGAGAGAGAGAGAGAGAGAGAGAGACAGAGAGACAGACAGACAGACAGACAGACAGACAGACAGACAGACAGACAGACAGACAGACAGACAGACAGACAGACAGACAGACAGACAGGAGGCTTTCGATAGAGAAATATTGATTTTTGCACCAATGTCTCGTTGTGTGCTGTGCATGATTTTTCAGGATTACTGAGTTTTTATTTATTTATTTATTAAATGGGGATTCGATTTTGTCAAATCAGAGAGAAGGGAGTTGAAAAGCCTGCTCATGGTAATATTTATTTTCTGGACTTTTGGCCGATGGTTTACATTGTTGTTCTGCATCCTTTGGGATTTTCCTACTTTTGAAAAAGGCGGATCGCTCTCACTACGCCAGTGTTTTTTTTTTAATGAATATTTCTGGATTGATGTCGACGCAGAATCCGTTTCTTCAGTTAATATTCTGCATTTTCAGAGAGAGTTAGTTTTGGGTCAGATGTGTGATTTATATGTTTAGAATTGAAATGATGAATGAATGAATGAATGCATCACATGACCTCTGTGACCCCATTTGTCATTTGTGGAACCTAATGGTCACAGAGAATGATAAATGCTTAAGAAATCCATGCAAAATATCAACATTAACACCTTTTCCTGCACCAGTGTCAAACTCAAAAGTTCTTTGTGGTGGAAGTTTGCTGCCCCCCCCCAAATACTCCTTCAAATACTTTTAGCTACACACATACACACAGACAAACACAGAACGTGCCCCGGGACGAGAAATAGCAAAGGCATCACACGTTCATTTCATTTATTCATTCGTGGCCGAGATGCATTCAGCATTGTGGTCGTCAATTTGCTGGAGAAATGAGAGAAATGGAGACGGAGGGAGCACTCTTATTACAGAAGAGACACTCACACAGTGTCATCCAACCTGAGCACCCCATTACTTCCTTCTCCTGCCCCGTGTGTGTCTGTCTGTGTCCATGCATGTGTGTAAACTGCCCCCCACCCCCCGTGTCTGTCTTGCTTGCTCCATGCAGCGTTTTGCCGCCTGGAGAAGGTGCAAGTCGTCTCTTTGAAGTATCACTTCAATTATGGGGTTTAACCCCACAGGTCAGCCCTTGATTATTTACACAAAGCTGGTGTAATTCTGCTGGAAAGCCTCGCCTTTGCCATGAATACAAAGCCAGGCTTCATTTAAATGGAGTGAGTTTCACAGCAGCACTCGTCCTGTTCTGATCAGCCTCTGATAGGCTCACATCATGGTTGGAAAATTGCAGCACGCAGAACTTTTATACTTTTATGTAATATGTATACAAACCCTAAAAAACACACAAGCATGGAGCGTAAAGGTGGGAGGGAGAAAGGGGAGGGGGGGCCTGATGTCTTACAAATAGAAAATAAACATGATGGAAATAGAACAATTAAAAGGCTTTTTTTGTACACTACATATTGGCCGTGTTTTTAAATCTTTCTGGTGAGGGTTGAAGTTTGACTACCGTAAAACTTCAAATAAAAGCCCATCTCAATTTATGGCCCGGCCTGGTGTTGCTGCACGCTTTGACAAATAAAGGCAGCTCTCAATGAGAGGCCTCTGTGCATTTAGTGTTGATTCGTTTGCAGATCCAAAATATGTTCTCAAGGAGGAGGAGGTCTCCCTCTCTGCCCCACAGTGCAGCAGGTCGGTATGGATGAGCTGTCTTACAATGAAAGATTAAATCAGTGCTGGCCAATGGGAGTCTTGGCCTTAAGATTTATAATGTTTATATTTTTTACCCAGAAGTGATTGAGTGAGGGGTCATTGTGTTTGTTTTGGTGGAAAGACTTGGCGCACAGTGATATGGAGTGATTCAGAGTTCGTGGTGACAGAAAGATTTTTTGCCCGTTTTTTGGAACTCATTTGAGCCGGATTACTCAGTTTCTCTTTTCCTGTGAACGGTCTCTCAAACTTTTGAAGGACCGATGAGACGGAACGACCAGATATGCTCTTCCGGGTCACTTCCTGCATTTGGTACATTCCCTTTCCGTCAAGATTCTGTCATTTGTAAATTTGTTTGGGGACTGGTCAAAGTGTTCTGCCACTTGTACATTTGTCTCAGCGCTTGTAAAAGTGTTTCCCACTTTGTCATTTTGTTTTGCACTTCCCAGCCACCGTACCTTTAAGTCCGTCCAAAACCTCTCTGAACTCCTGCACATCAACACTAACCACCCGCACTCTCAGGTCGTCTTCTTCCCTTTAATTCACTGCACCACCCGCCCTGCCTGCCTGACCATCATGGGGTCCAGAGCCCCCCCCATGTCTGGAACTCCCTCCACACATCCGTAACATCGACTCTCCCTCCATTTTTAAATCTCATCTCAAAACACATCTTTCTAAACGGACGTATTCTGTCTGATCATTGTCCATCATGTGTCATGAATCCTTTTCACAATTATTTAATGTACTTTTCAAAACCATATTATTCTTATTCTTCTGATTATGTTCTGTGTCTGTACTGCAAACAGTTAAAGCCTCCCTGACTGACGGACATTAAAGAGTTCTATTTGCGTGTTTTGTGATGATCTTGGTAGCACGTGTCACCATCAAAGATGCCTCAGTGATTTTTCTTTTCCTTTTTTTTTTGTCACCACGTTGAAAGCTTGTTTGTGTGTTTTGTCTGCTTGGCTTGCCTGATAAATTGGGGCCATGTAATAACTGATCTTTCCAAAAATGGCTTGAATAATAGATTGTTTTGTTGATCAGGTGGCTGTTTACTTACCCTTTCAAATCCCTCTCCTCTCTCCTCTCAGCTGGTGGCCTCCTATTGACTTGTTGTTATTTTTTCATGAAGTGAAGTGGGGGGCAATACCAAGTGCTGCTATCACTCCTTCTTAAATAATATAAACAAGAGAACAACAAGAAAAAAAAGAGAAGGTAAGGTCTCTAAGTCATCTTCCCTGTTAGTTCATTTCAGACTCGATGGCCCTCGTTCGCTGGAGCATGATGCGTGCGATGAAAATACGAGGGTCCTCTTCTCTCCGCGGCCCCCGTGTGCACCACCCCCATAAAAGTTGCAACTGCCAGCTCAGGTGGAAAAATGTAGCAGAGTAAAAGATGTATTCAATAAATAGAGAGGGACAGCATGGGGCCTGGGGAGAGAGCGCCTGAGACGGAGGTTTGGAGAGTGGAATAATGGAGGACAAGGTAGATGGGGCATGAGTGTACATTAAACAGCGGTGCTTGACGCCTGTGAGAGGAAGCGTACTGCTGGGAATATAACTCTTAACTAGCATTGTCTGCTTTCAATTTAAAGGAACAACCAAGTCTGTCATCTGTATAATTCTTTTTTTAAAGGAGGATATCTCTGAAGTTCAGCATTGAAATGTCTCTTTTCATGCCCCGAGGATAGAACAGTTTGACCCTTAAAGCCACACAGCGCTTTGTTTGACCTCTAAGATGAAAACTTCAGTAAGGACGTGTTAAAGGAGCATGACATATTACATGTTGGTTAGATGTAGAGGTGCACAGGTTACAAGTCAACAATGCAGCAGCCAGTATGTCCTCCTTCTAAGTTTAGATTCTGGTCCTGAATGGTCTGGATTTGTTTGGACCAGAGAAGGTAGGCGGTTTTAAGGCACCCCAAAACAACTTTGTTATGTTAACTATTTACCTGTGCTGACATGGCAACCTGAAGCTTCAGTGTTTATCCAGCTCTGCATCGGTCTGTAAACCTTTCTGCGTTCTAACCTCTCTCCATTTTTCAAAAGCATCTCCAATATTGATCCTAGTTTGAGCACGTTTCTGCTCGTGGAGCTTATTAGAAACATGCAGAGGCTTTTTAGGTCGGGTACAATCACTTCTATCTGAACCAGTTCTCTTGCCCGCTTCCATCGCTGCAACACCTGTTGGTTTGACGTTAGCCTAGCAAACCAAGATAGGCCTTAAAACTGCCTACCTTCTCTGGTCCAAACAAATCCAGACCATTCAGGACCAGAATCTAAAGTTAGAAGGAGGACATACTGGCTGCTGCATTGTTGTCAGAGAAGCCAGCACTTCAACATAGCATGTTTCCTTAAAGGTCTGATCATTAAGGAAGTATGATAGACAAAAGAAACTGAACAAAACAAACTTGTTAGAAAAGCACTCCATAGACTTTTTGACAGCTTTTTTCACACCTGCTCCATGACCCACTTTTGGGTCCCGACCCACCAGTTGAGAACCAGTGATTAAGGTCACTACAGATCTTACTGATCGCTCCTTTAACAACAAGTCAGCTCAAAGTGCTGAACACATAAGAATAAATAAATGAATTGACACACGATGTTATTTAAATTAGACACTCTCATTATTAATACTAAATGATGTAATTGATGGAGTTACGTGATATTCTCCCTCTAAGGACGGGATGGTTAGAGTCACCTCACAGCTGATTGGGTATAAAGAGTAAGAAAGGTTGGAACCAACAACACACGTATGCACACGGCGTGACCTCCTGAAGTGATTAGTTTCCATGTTGGTACTAAAAACTGTGCGTGCGCCTTTATATTTCACAATGAGGAAGATTACAGAGACTATTTGAGTCTTGATGAGAGATTCTCTGTGTGCCAATCCATCACGCTGATACATACCTGTCATGAAGAGAACAGAAATGTGCCATTGTAGTCACGCCGTCGTCGCACGAGTCGACGCCGCGCCGCTGGTGATGGGGTTGTGAGTGACAGCTGGTGCCTTGATTGTCAGCTCAGCACTCCCATGACCTCCCATGAGTCTATTTGTGCTCCACACATACAGTAACATGCTCCTAGCAGAGAGAGATTCCACATAAAAGACAAAATGATGCAGTCGATTTGTGAGGATGACAGCGTGAATACTGAAGAAAATGACATTCATTTAAATCTTTTGTCCAAATTTCAGCGGTATATAAAGACAAATTCAAGCAGTGTCATGGAAAATACTTTTCAATGTGGTGTGATTGACTGAAATAGCATAAAGAGACGTTTTAGAAATGGATTCTTTAGTCCAAACTATCATCCCCTGCTTCTGTAAATGGACGCAAATTTTCTCCAACCCCTCTAAATCTAAACAACATCAACAGTCGGCCCTCTGTCCTTTAAAAAAAGCAAAGCAGTCAGAGTCCTCCAGAGCTGAGATTGCACAATGCCCTGGTTGCATGTCTTTGTGTCACCAAAGCACATTCATTACACCTCCTTCTATCTATTTCAGACAAAGCATCAATTTGAGATTGTGAGGTGTACAGTGTGCAGAAAATGTCACATTTTCCCCCCGTCACTGGTTGCCAATGTTTTCTCTTTCCACGACCCCGAGGGGGGAGAAAAAAGGAGTGGCCTCGGCATGCATCTCTGCCATCTTTCCATTCCCCACAGAGATATTTGAGTGCGAGATGAGTCTTCTTCTCATGCTGGGTACACAGAGAGAAGAGAGAATCGGTGGCAGTACGTACATACTTAGGAGGAAAATGTCAAGTTTTTCCTCGGCAATAGAAACAATGCAAAAGTATTCAATTAGCAACATCTGCTGCGCTTAAATAATTAATTGCGTTTGAATGTTTTATAAGTGTACTGTGTAATCTTTTGCAGGAAGGATGTGGCGTTGTATTGGAAGATGTTGTTACTCGGCTTTTTTATTCTATAAACATGGAGGATGTATTTACGCACACTGTTATTTAGGACTGCACAATTAATTGCGATTTCTTCCTTTTTGCGATATGAGCATTTGCAATAAAATCAGCCCAAATGTTTGAATTTATAAATAAGAAAAACGTGTTTCTCACTTGGCATGCTTACGTTCTACCTGTACTGGATGAAGGCGTGAGGATGGCTGTACTGTCACACCACATGGATGCAGTCGGATGAGGCAGACGGCAGCTATCAGTTACCTTTGGATTTATTGGATCAAATCTAAACGTGCAGTGTGTGAATTCCGCCACCAGGGGGCTCTCAATTAAAACAATAACAAAAGATGACATCGAGGCTGGCGGGGAATCATGGGAGTGATTCTCTCTGCTACTCCACCCGCCACCCTCAATGAAAACGAACTCCGAGTTGACCGTAGTCATGACGACCAGCCGAAACCGACCTGAAGAAGAGAACATGTTTACAGACGAGCTAATGTATCCGAGTATAATTTACGTGACGTTTTTATCACAGCAGCACATACAGCGACAGTACGGCAGCTTTCAGGAGCAGCTCACGCTTCCTCGTGTAGCGGCCTTTCACGTAACATCTGATGTTTCTATGACAACGATACTAATGTCGTGTGTGTCATGACGGCCGCCACGACAAGACACGCCCAGTTACAACTATAAAATGACGGATTTCTCCGGCTTTGATAACTTTTGGAAATATTTGAGGTGATGTAAGTACTCAACAACAAATATCAAACATACATTTAGTCCATTTTTTTTTTACTAATTTAGATATTTTGAATCAAGGTTGGAACAAATACAAACACAGGTGTTGTGTGTGAGACATGAAGAACAGCAGACAGACATGGAAACTGTTGCCCTCTTTCATTTTTGCTTATTTATCCCTCCTTATATCCAGAGGGTGTCGAGTGCAGGGCTTACGGAGTTTACCCTCTTATTTTTCAGTCTCCATAGGGACTTCTAAATCTCCTCCGATTCTCACCATTAATTGATTGACAATATTCAGGAGGATGCTGCAATTTTTTCCTACGACTGTGAAGGGATGACCCTCCATACTCCGTCTCTGATTGGCTGGTAAACACTGACTAAATATGCAACAGTAGTCGTACATGTCACTGTTTACACCAGAGGCTGTTTATCCTCTGCTGGATGGGACACTAAAATATACATTTGGGGTAAAAAGTAAGAGTACACCCACTTCTTCAGGCACCATGTTATCTCACCATGCATTAATCTCACATCGTGCATGCCCACTGTTAACCCTTTGCAGCTTGACCTGTAACCCCTACATGTCTTCTTTAATGGAACATGTCTTTGAAGGTTAGCTTTAACCTGATGATTTAGCTTTACATGCTAACTATTGTTTGTTTTTCTCTGTACATTATAGCTGTTTTCTTTACCGCCTAAAGACGATGGCCTAATAGGATCAAAGATGAGGCAGCAGTGATTTCAGCCATGCACCAAAGCTTTATTAACAACCCCTTTATCTCTGATATCATCAAAAGGCGATCATCAACTAAAAGTTAACAGCACAAACCCTGAGCTCCTCTATCTCCTGAATGCGACGCACCATCATTTGCTGTGTTTTTTTTCTGCCCCCGTGACTGATTATCATTACCTTTTCTTGCAAATACCATGCTCATTACGTTAGTGTACAGCCAAAACATTAGTAGAGGGAGCCTATCTCTCTCCCATGAAGGCAGAGGGGAGGAGAAGAGCTATGGAGGCAGATTTTCCCCTAGCCTCAGCAGCCAGCCCTGGCGCGCTTGGCTATTAACCACAATGAACATGGGCTTTGTTATTAACATCTGTTCATCAGGGATCGGGCCCAGGCCTAATCACCCCTCACACCTTCTGTTTCTGCACAAGAAGAGAGGCAATCAAGGGCATCATTTGGCAGCTGGCTGGAACTACTAATGCTTTTCTCCTGCTCCACTCTGCCCTCCCCTTCCCTTGATCGCCTTTTCTCTCTTCACTGCCATCATTTTTTCCCTCTCTTTTTCTCCCCTTATCCTCAAAAAATGTCTCTCCCAGCCTCTTATGGGATTATGTTATTTGGGAAGAAAACACACATGAAGACAGACTAAAGAAAACACAGAGAAAATGGGCGCGCACACACACAGACAGTAAGCGAGGCAGAGAGTGAACCTTTGATAGCGGCGAGATGGTAGATTTACTGATGGCCGTAACAGTCCGGCGCTGCGGGTGGTTCACATGAACTCAACCTCATCTCAGTCTCTCTCGTCTGTTCCTCCCACTGTATCGCAGGCAGATGTTCACAGGTTCATATCAGCGCCTGAAACAACATTCAGACAGGGTGTGAGCGAGGGGGGGAGGCAGCAGGAAGAGATAGAGAGAGAAAGATGTGAGATCCAACAATGGTGAGAAAGCAAGAGATAATAGGGAGATTGACAGATTAGCAGTGGGAGATGCTATATGTCAATAAAAAAAATCACTGCTGCAGATTCATTCCCAGAGCGAGAGGAATGAGTTTTTTTGAAGGTAATGTTGGTGATAAAACATGTGACACTCGTGCAGCCATGGCAGCAAACTACAGACTTTCTCCCTTCTTAAAATTTGAGCTTCTCTCGTGATTTATTTTGATAATGTTTCTGGCTCTTTCTGCATGTTCGTCTGTGTCAGTGCCGTAGCGAACATATGATATGTATTTTCTGCAGCGACTTATGCCAGATATTGCAACATTTGTTGTCATCGGATTAATCCCTTTGTCAGCTCCGGCCTCTTGAACACATTGTGTCTCCTTCTGTTACCCACAGGAAGGAAGGACTGGGGCATCTGTGTTTGGGTTGGCTATGTCTAAATCAGCACTCCTTGTGCCGTCGCACACACACACACACACACACACACACACACACACACACACACACACACACACACACACACACACACACACTCTCTCTCTGAATGTCTGTTTCTTACTGAGAACAACATGTCCTCTTCTGTCTCAGTAGAGGGGCTTCATAACACAAAGGCCTTTCATGTGTGCATGTGTCTCTGTGATGGCTGTCACAGTCTGGCTAAGTTCTCCAGAGCTGTCAGCTTGAGATGATGTTTACCACGACGCTGCTGTCAATCACAGAAGTTCTTATTACTGATATTGCTCTGTCGTGTTTCTTTGCTGTGAAAGGGTTAAGAATGACCAAATTAAAGCAAGATATGTCTACATCTATCTTTCAATCCATTGAATCACCTTATATGTGAATAAAGATAAATGGTTTGGTCTTAAAGGTCAGAACAATCTGAGAACCGATTGCTCATCGATATATTTTTGGCGACATCATTAGCATATTCCCATATTTTACTCCAAGCATTATATTTCAGTTAAAGGGATACTTCACCCATTTGCATTAAGCTTTGTATCATTAGAAACCTGGTAGTATTTCTGATTGGTCGTGCATCCCGCCCTCATTTTCCCCTGAGACGAGAAAGCTCCGTATTTCTTTTCTGAAAAGGAGCCTCCGATGACGCAATAATCGTCATTTCGCGTCCTCGGAGGCTGTTTTGGTTAGCAGGGGTGAAACTACATTGCTAGTTCCTCATATTTTCGACCACTGAAGCTACAGACCTATTACAGATCAGTGGGCGGGACCTCACTGCCAGAATCAAAACCTAACGTCCGCCATCTTGCTAGGAAGCTATGCTAACAGGCTCTATGGAGAAAGCTGAGAAGAACCGAGAATGGCGAAAAAAGTATGTTTCAACTTCAACTGATATGGATGAAGGGGATTTTGAAGGTCTTGTGCTCGAATCGGATGTTCGTGGCTATCTCTACAAGCTGCAATATAGCGACGAGCAGTGGAGGCTGATGGAGGAACAGGAGGCGGCTGCTGCGGTGCTGTGCATTCTGGGAGTTGTTGTCTTTCATCCACATGAGCCAAGAAGACACTTTCTGCCTTTTCTCAAGAAGGCACCAACTTCAAAAAATATTTCACATTTCTACTACATACATGACCCAATGTCAACACAGATTCATGTTTCAACGGGTGAAGTATCCCTTTAATATTCCCCCAGAAAGCCTTTAAGATGTGACGCTTGGCCTGTTTCCACAGACGGCGCTTTTTGTGCTGGCAGTGCACACAACCGCAGCTCTTAGTTGCTAGGTTTCATAAGTTCTATTCTGCTTCCTTCAATATCGTTAGTTATGTCGCTCCATATGCCAATCGGTGGATCTTTATGGGTGTAATGTGTTTGAATTAAATCTTCTCTGGATTTGGATGGTGGGGACCCTTGTCGATGCAACAGGACCGTTCTTGTCGATGGTGGCTGGGAAGAAAAATTACAAAGTGTGAAACACTCCATAAATCTGAGACAAATTTTCATTTTGAAAAACATTTTTACATTTTATTAAACAAAATTACAAAACCAAAACACTTTTACCAAGGACAGAACAAATGTACAAGATGTGAAACACTTTTACCAGCGCTGAGACAAATTTACAAACGACAGAATCGTGACGGAAAGGGAATGTACCAAATGCAGGAAGTGACCCGGAAGTGAGGGGTCACTTTGTTTAACATAATCAGTTCACCCTCCTGTTTCACAAACCTTGGGGATATCAGATATTTGCGTCCTCACAACATTGAAGTAACACACAGACACTATCTGCTCTCTTTCACCCCCGACACCCACCCCCCACCCCCTCCATTATGTATACTACTGCTAAGTGTGAGCAGGATTTGTCTAATTAGCCTCTTTGCAGGCTTGGAGCATCACTTTTAATGAGGTATCAGGTCTTCAAGGTCACTTCCGTTTTTCCAGCTTGTGTGTACGTTTTAGCGTGAGCGTGTGAGTGTGTGTTTTCTCTTCCCGGCTGTTTGTTTGTGTTCTCTTTTTTAATTGAAAAATGTTGACTCAGGTTGTCTCCATCTGTTAAGTGAGGAGCAGCATGACCGAAAATAATTATGACCTTTGCAGTCTGTCTTCCCCCAGAATGCCGTTCTGTCACGGAGAGAGCACTGCTTGTGTTGCTTCACTTTCTTTTCGCTTGAAGACACTTACTGCGGTACAATCATTGAGAGAATTGACATGTGCAAAGACTCGTTTCTTTCTCTTTTCCATCGTCATACCCGCACATGTTTATCTGTAATTCATATTTGCTTCCTATCTTTACTCTGATTTCTCATTTCCAGCCGCAGGGGTCAAGGCTAACGCACTCTGTAGACGTTAGTCAACAATAGCTTTTTGGTCATGGCTCACAGCATCCACACTTTACCTCTTCAGACAAGGGTCGTCAGTTTTATTGTTTAAAAGTCATTCTGCCTAACCTGTATTGACTCCATTTTTTTTCATTTCTTGACCTAACTACCCGTTCAGTTCTCGTCTCCTTCCTCCGATGGCTTCAGTGCATATGTATTCACCACGCAAGACCTCTCTCATTTCCACTGTTTCCTTCATTGTTTCCTCATTCCTCAGAGACACTTCTATTTCTGTAATGGTGCATGGTCAACCATTATCTCTATCACACATCTGTCTGTCTAACACATTTGCTCATATACAGATTGTGCTTTCCACCTCGGTGTCTCACAAGAAGTGAAGTGTCGGGTTCAATTTTACCAATCTGAAACTTCAAACAAAGCCCTGGCTCACAGAGCTAGCATTGTTAGCCGTGCTAACGCACCCCCCACATAAATACCAGTGTGATTCGATGGTAGGAAGCGTGCCCACTGTGGAAATGATAACAGTGGAACTGGTTCTGGCCTATATAGCCCTGGGAGTGCTAGTGTCCCTCCTCTGTCAAAGTAAAAACAGTGAGGTGCTAAACACCTTCCATCCCGGCATTGGCGGGGGGCTCACAATGCCATTAGAAAAAGTGTGGAGAAACACTTGGAGTGTCAATTCTTCAGGCTGGTTATACTGTGAGACTCTGAGTGTCCAGGGATGCCATCGTCATGCCAGTAGGACATGGAGACAGGGGGGTGGGTGCTCTAGGAATTATCTATTGAGGATCAAGGAGAGATGAGGAGGTGGGTGGACGTGAGGGATGTATTGTGCTACCATATATGTGGTCTGACCCCAGGATGGCTATTTAACTACTTACCGGCAGGCGCAGTGCAGCGAGGAGCCCACCAACACAAACAGGAGAGAGTGGATCATGGCGCTAATGACTGTGCATGCATTAACATACACACAGACACGGGCGCGTACCATGACAGAAACATACACTACAGCGGACACACATACATACACAAGTAGCATGTGAGAGCTAAGAGAAGTAGGCCGGGCCTTGATGGGTTAAATGGCCTTGTCCCCCCTGTGTTCAAGGGAATGTGCTCCTGTGCTGTGAGCGATCGCTTCCTCTCTCTGGGGCTCCAGCATGGGGCCAGACTGGTGGCTGTTAGCTGGAGATGGATGACTTCTCATCCTGCCCCTTCAGACACGTAGAGAGCACAGGCAGAAAACAACACAGAGAACCTGAGCATGCAGCCAGGGGCGCTTTATTTATACAACAGGCCATGCATTCTGCTGCATGATCAAAAAAACAATTAAAAGAAATGTCAGATTAATAAACATTGTCCTCTTCATGCGTCCCCTAAAAAATCAAGATACTGTTTAACATTTCTGATGCATCAGTTGCAATAATTCAGCATGATGTGGCCCTTTAAAAACAACTCTGACGGACATCTACACTTGTGGTGGAGATTGTTACACCTCCCACATTTCATCATGGGTTAAAATCATAGACTGTAAAAAAAAAATGGAAATAGTCTCAGTGACATCACCCATTGGTTTCTTAAGAGGTGTTTTAAAGCCCAGTGATGGCAGTCTCCACCTAACTTTCAATCCCCTAGCAACAGGCGACTGAGGCGGGTCTTAAACCTCCTAGCATACAGCTACACTATGCCCACCTGTCAGGCAACCAAGCAGATTTATGCAAAATGATGCATCACTCTTAGCCAGAGGATTTATAACCAAATGTCCCACAAACCATTTTTAAGAGCAAAGAAATGAGCTGTTGAGGCCAACATCATTGTTGTACCAGGCTTAAAACATGTTTAACATGACAGGAAACTATCTTAAGAGACCTGAAAGCAGTTGTTGTACAAGGCTGCAATGATGTTAAATCCTGCTGTAACAAATGGGCATTTAGATGGAAACTAATGGGGATTACTTGTTTTTGGAGCCAGCCTCAAGTGGTCTCTCAAGGAACGCTTCCACATTGCCTTCATTTTTTTCAAAACGATTGGACTAAATCTAATCTCAGAGCCTATTGGCTGCTGTCGTCACACAGTATAGTCTCTCGTACCAATGGCAAACTCTTTGGGGCTTCTGGTGTAGCCTTCAGGTTAGTGATAAATGGCTTCCGGCCATGACTTGCTTTTTTGTGAGTTGCCACCTACTGCCCGCTGTAACGCTAGTGGGCGAAACCACACAAACTACCAATCAAAACCAGAACACCTGGGTCCCATTTTTATGCAGATGCCAGATGCAAATTAATTGGGAAAAAAAACATTCCTTCCATTTTTCTGAGAGTAGTGTATTTGATGCGTTAAAAGGTCTTGTTACCAAATGCAGGGTTTTCCTAAATTGGCTCAATTTGAGTTTGAGCCAATAATGTTGTTTTGGTTTCTAATGCAGAACTAATGCTGAAAGTCATTCACGACACCAAAGCATTTGAGACGTAATTTAGGAAGTGTAACGCTGTTTCCTGCCTTGCAGAGTGCCCTGTAATATGTCGACGACACAGAACTATTAACCATTAAAGAATTAAAAACGCCAACATATTCCAAAAGGTGTCAGTTTAAAAAGTAAAACATGCGGTCCATGTGTTTGACCACATGAGTTACTGCACTTCAGCCCGACTCTTCATGGTCCAAGAAAGGAGGTCACCCCTCAAAGCCCAGTACAAAGGGCGGCCTGATCCTGCAGTGTTGACTTTAACGTAACGTCCCTCCTCCACTCCGCAATGTTCACAGAGGCCTGAACAATGTATCTAAAGTGAAGTTCTCTCAGCAGGTGGAGGTTCAAACGGGTCCCAGACCAGAGGCACCTCGGGAGGGATCGGATGGCTGCCGCCTTCAGGCCTGGCCAAAGTTTGACCTGCACTTAAAAAACAGGCCCTGTTCCAGACCATTGCTGCTCTCCCCCTGCTAAAACAACAGCAGGGAAAGTGTGCGTCAATGAAGGTGTAGGATTGGGTGTAAATGGGGTGTGCGTCAGCGAGTGGTGAAAGAAGGGCATGTAAAGGTGTATTTGCACCTGAAAACACTGACCCAAACCTGGATAAACACACAAATGACCACCTCATGGGCTTCTGTCTTTGAACTCTTGTGACGTGCAGCTGAATGTGTCAGCGCACAAACATATGACCCGTGTATGTGAAGCAATCTTCATGTGAGGTCAAAATGTGTTATTCATATAGATCTACATCAAAAGAATGATGTTAGAGTTGCCTTATACGTCCTTATTTAAAGTTAGTACATGTCCATGTTTTCATAAATGAACAGGATTGTTCTATCTTTTACATTTTTAAGATTACATTTAACCAAAGTCAACTATGAAACTCTGCAAACAGGTCAGACATATGATCGGGCTGGGACTACTGAGCATCATAACGGTCGTTGATGGCCACCAGCTGCTAGGCCCCGCCCTTTGGTCAGTGACTGATGGGCCAAACTTGACCTTCTCTCTTAGCAGCATGGGGTACGGGGCCAGGGAGACTGAAAACATCCTCTCGGAGTGATGGCTGTTTCAGGGGGCCGGAGACACGAGAAACATGGCCTGCCAGTCACACACTCTCTGTGGTTTCAGAAAGAGCCAGCAGTGGCATGCCAAACATGTCACCCATGCGCCCCATGCGCAAGGCAGACTTCTCAGGCCGAGCTGAGCCAGCAGGACACCAGCGGTCACTTACTTTACCAAACACAGAGAGGCAATGCGAAAAGAGACGTAATGGCTGTAAGCGTGAGGTTTAAAAATAAAATAAAAAAACCTTTAACTGCTTCTTGCAATACTTCACACAAACTAATGTAGTGTAGCTGAGCAGGCTGCAGACATGGAGACGGCTCTACTGTGGATTCTTCCTCTTGGATGTAATCCAAGATTCTGCAAGACATCTGCTCTATTCACAGAAATGCAATAGCCTGGTAACTGACAAGAGAAAGTATGCATACTAAATGTATATGTGCATGAATGTGTGTCGAGAAATGAGCGGTCGTTAGAGGAAATGTATTCACACAGTATACTGTAAGACATGAGAGTGAATTTTCTGATCTGTTTTTTCTGCTCTTTAACATTTCTAATACCTCAGACTACGCTGAGTTCTTCTGTGATGTTAATACGATTTCTTCCGTGGTGATTGGGCCTGACCCAGTCCTGACCTAAAAACAAGCTGAGCTAACATTAGCTGCACCATTTCCTGTTGTTGCTACCTGAATGTATGACTAAGGCCCCGTGTCCACTTAGAATTTTTCCGGGCAGAAAAGCGCTGGCTGTGCGCTGAGAAGAACGGCGGCTGTATGACAGACACTGCTCCGTCACTTTTTTACTGTATGTTTTATCTTTAAGATCGTTGTTTACCCGATCAGACACGGAGCAAAAAGCATGTGGGTATACGAGGCACGATCCGTAGGCGGCTAAAATACGGGGAATACGGTGACGTCAACAGCGCCTTTCTGAAAAGTTGAAAGATTTTTAACTTGAGCACTCGGAGCAGCCGCACAAAAACGTCAGAGCGCTTGTAAAAAAGACGCTGGGCGCTGCGCTTCTCATCCAGACGACTGCTTTCTGCTGCGAACGCTCTCTACTCATTTAAAATGACAACAAAAAGACGCTGGCGCTCAGAACAAAACACGAGGTGGACACGAGGACTAAGACTGTCAGAGAAACGACGGCTTTTAATAGAAAGCTGCTTCATTTCAGGTTTTTAACAGTGTTGAATAGTTCTACTTGAAGCTCCTAACTTTCACTTTGCGTTGATTTTGGCGACCCCTGTGGACAACGCGCTGCCTCTTTAATCTTAATCTCGTAGGGAATTATATCGGAGAATCTCATGCAGTTTTTTTAAAACGTCACTCATCTTGAATATTTGCCTTGGAAAATGTATAAAAAGGTTGTGTTGGCGTGGCGCTGTAACTACATCGTCTGAAACATACCCTGCAGCAGTGTTTACAGGCATTAAAGAATAACTACATAGAAACAATCAATACTCGCTGACGGTCTCTTTTGCTTTTGTAAGTCATAAAGAGACATCAACATTAATTTCACTGTGTTTCATAAACAGCTGAAAACTCCTCACAGGAGCTTTAAAATGTTCGATCTGAAAGCACTGATGGTGACATTTGCGTCTCATGTTAGATTCTCTGCCAGCTTTAAAAATGTAGCATCTGGGTCGCTGATAGCCTAGCGGTGCTGTTGCATGCCCCATGTACAGAGGCTGTAGTCCTCATCGCAGCGACAGAGGGTTGGTCTCAAGATTCATTTTTGAAGGTCTCGTCTTGGAATCAAAAGCATTTTTACTCGGTCTTGTCTCAGATCTCAGACCGGACGGACTCTGGATTTTAAATCAAGACTGGTCAGGACCACCACTGATCGGTTATTTTTACCGTGATAATAAGGAAAACGCCCCTTTCTAAAACATCGAATAACTTCAATTCATTTGGAGTTTGATTTTTATCCCCCGCTTACGGCCGCAACCTTCCCGGTGTTACGGTAGTGACACGCCTGCTGCACACAAGATGAGGATTTTTCTGTGATGTTTATGGTCTTGGTCTTGACTCGGTCTCGATCCCTAAATGTCTTGGTCTTGTCTCGGTGACGGAGCACTCTGGTCTCGGGTATATGTCTTGGTCTCCGTTAGAGCGGTCTTGACTACAACACTAATAGAAAGTAACACAATGAAATCATAACTTATAATAAACGTTGACTACATTTATCTCAGTTACAGGAGAAAAATAAGAGAACCTTTGATATCAGTCGACACAAAGTAAATCTCTTCTTACACTTAGATGGGAAATTCAAACAGGATTACATGTATGACAAAATAAATAAAGTGTGGCACACTGAAAATGACTTTACTTTGCGTTTCGCCTGTAGCTTCCTCCAGCATGTTCGCTCACGACAAAGTGACAGCAACGTCATCTTCAGTGTCCCACGGACACCTGAGAACGTCCAGTAGGTCGGCTGTGCACGGCGTACCCTGATGGTCGTCAAGATTACGTGTATGTTCATGTTTACAAGGCAAAAACAACCCAAAGTGCAAACAAAGGAGATCAGCTGCCCTTGTTGGTGTTTCTTGACTTCATCGATATGCGACGAGTGAGGACACAAACCCAAATCACAGACACCCTGACTCCCCCCTCTCCTGGAAAAGATTCCATTGCTTTGATTTGACAGAAACTAATTTGATTGAGGATTCAGTGTGTACAATATTCTGTGATTTGAGGCAACGTGAAAAAAGAGAAGTATAGAGGGAAAGTGGGAGACATCAGTGACGGTGCCGTTGATTGTAATTGACAATAAAAGGCTTGTTTTGGGGGATATGAGTGTTAGGGTCGATGTGGGGGTGGATGTTTGGTTTGCTGTTGATTTGCAGAGTCTAGTGGAAGTTTTGCTTTTTCCTTTCTTTGAAGAACCATAAGTCTGGGACGGAAACAGAATTCTGTGTCCCTCGACTTTCGTCTCTATATTTATGTGACGATTTATGACTTATCTGAAGGGTGTAGTAAGCGATCCACGAGTTGTTAATAGAGAGTTACATAGTCTTGATTCCAGTCCAGCTGACTCCCTCTGCCACCTCGAGGACTCGGCCTTGCTTCTCCCTGAGATTTAAGGCGATAATAGGGTGCTCAAGCGATCACATTGCAGCTGTGGTTACTGGAGACATT
Source organism: Tautogolabrus adspersus (assembly GCA_020745685.1). NCBI lineage: Eukaryota > Metazoa > Chordata > Actinopteri > Labriformes > Labridae > Tautogolabrus > Tautogolabrus adspersus. The sequence goes on along the minus strand of CM036551.1, from coordinate 2,281,483 downwards.
GCAGGAAAAGTGACATGTGAGAGTGTCACAGAGCTCTGAGGTCACGGCGCGGTGTGTGTCGAGAGAGAGAGAGAGAGAGAGAGAGATCTGTATGAGACTGGGGGTTTGGGTTGAGTTCAACACGTGTAATGATAAAGCGGACATCTCCTGATAGTCATGCTTGAGGAGTGGCATGAGAAAATGATGTGCACCCAGGTGGTCAAATGCTCTTTTTGTCTCTCAGCAGACAACCGGTCCTGCTTTTATTGCTGTTCATCACTTTAAAGGAGGACCCATGGCGGGTGTTTACGGTTCCTCGCTTCCCACTCGCTCCTCCATGCTTCCACGCTCCCTCAGCCCGACAACACGGCGCTTTTGTTGTGGCAGGGGAAGACAGAACTTGTAAGGGCTTATAATATATGGTGTGAATATATGGCGTGTGAGTAATACATCTATTCAAGTCAAGCTCGCTCATATTCTCCGTGCCTCTCACCAGGACCCCATATGGGCGTCTAATTTAATCTATACAACAACAAAAAAAGAACACTCAATTTGTTCTTTGCCATATGATATGTATACAATAGTGGCCCTATGGAGCATGCAGGCTGGAACATATTGCTGCCAGTCATTAGGCTCAGATTAATACCGCCGTAGATATACATAAAACCCAGCAGAACGATATTGCTTTGAGTTGGCATCCATAAATTGCGGAGATATAGTGTCGCCAGAAAGAAGGCATATGGCCGTGGTAGGACACTGCTCCTTGTAATTGAGCAGCAGAGCAAGCAGTCCATAAAGATGCCAAGACATAGTTAAATATTTATGCAGATGAATGGAGTAATAAATAAATGGTTAAATGAATAATGGCCCCGACTAACGTGATCGCAATAGATAAGTCATGTTTTATTCAGCGCCTCTAAAACGTTTAAAGAGGAAACGGGACGTTATTGTAATGAGTCGTTTGTTTAAACCGCCTCCGAGTGGAAGTAAAGAGACAAAAGTGCACTTGTAGGTGTCACTTTAATAATCTTATGGTCTTAATAAAGTTACACGGAGAGCCTTATAAGCATGGCCGCTGTGTAAAGTTGATTTCTGGTGTTCTACGTCTTCAGTGTAAATCATATAGGTTCTTAAAGAATGGTGAAACGGTTGTAAAATCTGAGTTAATCAGTGCACTTGCTTTGCTTCTTTTTCTCTGTGTTGTAAAATTAGTGTTCCTCGATCTGACCAAAAACCATTTCCTCCCTTTATGAACGGATGAAAGTCGCCTCTGTGCTTTTCTTCTGTGGAGATATTGTATGTCTTTGGACTCCCCACTGAGCCGGAGCAGATTGCAGTTTAGGCATGCCCTCTACAGGCTGAATGTGGAACTTACAGTCTACAAGAGAGAGTGGGGAAAGCAGTCCTTAGAGATCCTCCATTAGACAAACGGAGGCTTCTTCATTTGAAACACTTGGATAGTCCGACATATTACTTCCATTCAAAGTGTACTTTTTTCGCCCCCTAAAATAAATCCCCCCAAAAATGTGGTCAGTGTTGTTGTTTTTTGACTGCAGCCCGCTTAGAAGCTTAAAGATACTTTTCCGAGTGGACACGAGGGGAAAGCTGTCAGCAGCAGAGAAACAGAGTCCCACTGTGAAGTCAGGACCACATCAGACATGAAGCTGTCCACAGCATGCCAGCAGGATTTCACTCTTTGTCCTTCAGATTCTTCCCCTCTTCTAGCCACGGATGAAAGGAGGATTCAGTTGTACTATTTCACAGCCACAAATATAGTGTGTCGTTATATGGTGGTGAGATTCATAACAAGAAAGAAGTGGAAGTAAAAGGAAAATAATTATTTGTGTCTTAAATCTATTTCTTTTTACGTGCAGAGTGAGTAACAGATGATTTTAAGACGATTAATAATTTGCTGTGATTTCAAGTTTTGCATCATTCTGCTGCCCTTAAGAGTCCCTGAACAGCTCACAGCTCCTTAGAGAACAACTTCATGTCAAAGTATTTGCAAAGATTTCGATAAAAGATTTGCGTAGTTGCAGCGTTAATTAAAAACATTATGGTGAAAAGTCTTTGTTGGAGAATTTAGGCCCAAAAAACAAAGAAGAAAGAAAAGGAAACTCGGCATGATTTCATCAACTGTGTGTTGTTTTAGTGCAGGAACTTCTTTTCAGGGAGGGGGTTGTTTGTGTGTGTGTGCGTGTTTTAAATGTGCGTGTGTGTGTATTTGCCTTTAAAGACTCTCCCTTCCTCTGTGCGTCTTCATTGTGGGGCAGCTGAGGCCCAGGCCATCGCTCCATCCAGCACAGAGACTCAGACACCAGCTGCATTCACTGTCACAGACCTCCGCCCGGCCTTTTGATGTCCGCTCTGCTGCCCGGCCGCAGACCACAGAGACACCGCGAAATCCACCAACCATCTCCTGTTAACAACAACAACAAAAAAAAGACGGAAACAACTCACTCCTATTAACATGTTTTTATTATCTAACGGGAGAGGAGAAGTTGTTTGATATCCTCGGACAAAAAAACAAGCTGCTCGGGTCTGGGCACTCTGGGGTGTCTGACTGATTGACTGCATGGGCAAAGTTCCCAGGGTCTGTCTTTGTGTCCGACTGCTTTTCAAACAGCCCCAGGCTTGAGAGAGTTTTGCCTCAGGCAGAAAAATGATAAATTAGAATTACATTTTTTTACCAAATCAGGGTGTCTAGGTTTGGACGAGAAAGGTGCGGGAATGAAATGAGAGAGCCTTTTATCGTGTGGAATCAAAGGACGGTGCTGTTGACGTGGACGTATTTGTCCTGTGGAAGTGTAATCATATGAATATGCAAAATAAATAGAGCGGGCTTCCCACTGCTGCGGTGATGCATTCGATAGGACACCTTTGAATTTGATTTGGTGTGTACTTTACATTTTTGCACATGAGAACTGAGACACACAACCTGAGACGCTGCATGCTGGCTGCACTCGCTCACGTGCAGCATCCTGCAGAAAGAAAAAGAAAGAAGCTAAATTAGTTAATTTAATAAGTTCTTTTTCTATATCTTTTACAATTAGTTAAAAGTGTTTTAACTTTTATTTTGGGGCTTGTTATGCCTTTAGTGTAAAGATAGGACAGTGCATAGAGACGCAAATCAGGAGGGAGAGAGTTAGGAATGACATGCAGGAAAGGAGCAACTGGTCAGATTTGAACCCGGGCTGCACGCTTGGAGGGCTTTAGCCTCTGTACATGGGGTTAGTGCACTATATTACCAGCACCCTGCTTATAAAGTGTTTGGATGTAGAATTAAGAATTATATTCATTTGTTTAACAGCGACACTTTCAATGATGACCATCGCTTCATACGTAAAATACAAAGTAGATGCCAAGCATGCCGGTTTCTAGCCGTGGGTCATTTGCAACCCCCGCCTCTGTCTTGGATTTTTAGGATTAAAACAGAATCATTACATTTAAAGAAATACAGATTCTAAACAGCTCCTGATGTTTCAAAAACCGTCATATCCGCAAAGCACGGGCCCATTTCATCCTCTGAGCTTCGAGGTAGATGTTCACGTAGGAGGAAGGTCGTAGAAATAACAAAAACGTCCACAGTCAGCAGGATGGACTCATCCCACCAGTGGTTGCTTCTTCTGCTTCTTGGCAGATTTGCAAACAAGCTTCGTGCATTCTGCCACCTGCTGTATCGGATTGTGTACATACGCACGTGTACTCGGGCACGGAATTAAACAATGAAAACGGCCTTACTGTACTGGTACAAGATACTGGTATACTGGTATGTACGGTGGCTGGGAAGTGCAATACAAACATACAAAGTGTGAAAGACTTTAAGAAAGCTTGAGACAAATTTACATTTTGGAAAAATATTTTTCCATTTTATAAAACAGAATTACAAAAGCAAAACACTTTTACTTTTAGGACGGAACAAATGTACATTTTCTGACCCGGACGTGATTGAGTGAGACAGTTAACGAAGTCTTTGTGCTGAATCAAACTTATTGACCGCTCACTAAATCTCTTCCGGGTCAATTCCAACATTCCCTTTCCGGCGAGATTCTTTTTGAAAATTTGTCTCCGCGCTCGTAAAAATTGTTTTGCATCTTGTATATTTGTTTTCTAAAATGGATTTTTTTTTCCCCAAAATGAAAATTGTCTCAGCTTTGCAAAAGTGTTTGACACTTTTTGGTTTGCACTTCTCAAATACCGTAGGATTGGCCTTTGTTATCGGAACAACTCTTAAAGGCGCAGAAACAAACTGAGTTGGATAAAAACGTAAAGGATTACATGTCAGCTCGCTTTTTACTTTCAACAGACTTGTCACTCAAATCCAGTTTTATAAGATTACAAACTGAGGTCAGAGAAGTGCTGTAAGTGAGTCATTCCTGCCTCCTCTTGTCTCTCTCCTTCCTGTAGTCAGTACTCAGGGTATAGGCCGTCCTCTAACACAGCGAGGTGAGCACAGAGCTGTCCCGCCTGTGATGAGTGGAGCACAGGGGCTGAAATCAAAGAGAGAAAGAAAAGAATCAATCGAGGAGAAACTAGCAGTAGAAGACAACACATACTGATCATGTTGTCCTTTGTGTTTTCAGGTTTTAAGAGACATAGTTTGTGTCATAACCTCTCAGAAATCCACCCGGTACGGCCTAATGACGTTAACAGACGGATGACACGGGCATGTTGGATAGCGGCTCGCTTCACGGTCGTTGTTAGCCTTAAAGCCCTTGCGCAAGCAACTCACAGATAGCTAATGGTCTTTATCATAAATATCAGCGCTGCAAAGGTTATAGTTAGATAGATTCGTCCCCGCGCCCCATTTAGTTGCACAGCCGACACTTGAGACTGATGCAGCTTTCAGACGGGTGGCGGCACATTGATAGAGGAGGCTTAGAGCTAAATAACAAGTAGGTTCATCTTAATGCAGGTGAAATATCTGCTCTTGTGTAAAGGTTATCTCAATATAACTTCTGCGTTGTTCTCTCAGTTAAACTAATGGAAGACCTTGCCTTTTTGCGATAGCATGACTTAGAGCGGGACTGAACGACTCTGCAGCTTCCTTCTCTCTGGCTGCAACGGGAAGACTATTTCAGTTTGGACTAATGGTTCACCGGACTGAATAATAATCACATGATAATATCTATTGACTCTCATTGATTTGCTATTAGAGGACTAAGTTAACCTTGATTGATAGTTCAGGAGCTGTCGGCTGAAAAGCCATAAAGGGATCATTGACAAGCAACAATAGCCCCTCTTAACATGCCCCTAAGGTCCCCTTCAGCACCCGATCAATATCTGACCTCTGTGGCTATTATTTACTGGAAATAGCATTTCACCTTTTGTGCAATGATGTACAGTATCTGTCTGAGAGAGAGAGGGAAACATTGTTCTTAACCTTGAGCTGCAGTAGACTGAAATAATCTGCAGTGAGAAGATCATTTCTCATTCCTACTTCTCTGCATTTACAGAGCTTCAACTAATTATTATCATCGACCGTTTTAGCCAATAAAACATCAAAGGATTCGACGTCTGTGGTTAAGAAGCTGTAATCTTAGTGTTGCAGGTTCGATGTCTGCAGAGAGGCTTTGCTTCTCATAATACCTGCACCGCTCTGCCTTTGTCTTGTTCCCGACAATCTCATCCTAATTAATTTCAATTTCATTTTTAAATCTTTATTCGTACACCGCCAATTCATAACAAATGCTATCTTTAGACACTTTACAAAAAGAGCAGGTAAAAGACCTGACTCTTTGTTTTGTTACAAAGACCGGACGTTAATCCATCATGAGCACTGAGCAACATTTAGCGAAGTTAGAGGCAGACATCTTGGCCAAAACCAGACTCATGATGAACAGCCATCTGCCGAAGCTGCAGCAGGTTTGACAAATAAAGAGGGATAGAGGAAGATGCAGGAAGTGTTCAGGCGGCTCATTTTGTCACACAAACTGTCAAAGTTCAAACACTTCAAATGTTAATAAGCTGCAAACTGATTTCATAATGTGTCAGCACGAGCTGTAATTTGATTAGTTGATAAATGAGTCTTGTGGTTTGTTTCTGACTAATGCACTTTAAGCGTGGGGTCGACGACATTTAGCTTCTTTTCTTCATATTTGATGCAAATTGTTTGTATTACCTGACAAAAAAAAAACCCCGTTGTGTGCAGACTTTGGGGTTGAAAGAGAAAGAAATGACTGCACATTGCAGAGTAACATCATTTATTGTTGTAAACATTTTGTAGAAAGGAGATCGTCCAATTAAGAAGAGAGTAACCAGTTGTATGCTTGATGTCATTAACAGAAATAAATCCGCTATATTTGAATAATAACGGCCACAATGTGTGTGCAGTGGCGTGTACAGGCGTGTGTCTCAAACAGTTATTGTGTGCTTGGTTATAAAAGCCACTGTGGCTTGCCATTAAGAAGGACCTGGGGGGACAGAGTATCTCTCACCGAGTGACCTTTATTATGAAAGGAGCCAGTAGGTCATTGGATGTGACACATATGTATTAGGCTGATTAGGGCTGTGGCCTTGACCGGGGTCCGCAGGTGTCCAGCAGCATGACACCAGCTCTCTCTCCCTCCGTCCGAAATTAAGAGTAGATGACATAGATGTGACCTTTTGAGTTAGAAATGAACACACCTTTGCCTGGAAAGACTCGTTCGTTGGGTGGTGCATTGTCTTCTTTAAGACAAAGTGAGGAATATCTGTTTTTTCTTAAGTGGTTAGAGAAATGGTGTCGCTTTGATTTTAAGGGGAAATTCTCATTTGATAATGCAATATTTTTCACGAAACGAGGCTTCCAACTTTCCCGAAAAGTTGTACTTGGATGTGACGTGTTTGGCCGCGTGCAGTGTGTGTCTGTCGGTCAAAGGAATCCACTCGGACAGGTGATGCGGGTGAGTAATCCATTAGAAGGATACAGAATCCCTTCCTCAGCAGTGCACAGTTTGAGCACACTCAGCAAGACCTTGACGGGCCCCAGAGCCAGGGCCTGTCAAGCCAGGAGGCAGAGTGATGGAGAGCCCCCACCATGGTGCACTGGACCCTGGCTTTCACCCACGCACTGCCACTGAGGCTGCACACCCAGGGGCCTTCGGTCACTGCAACACAATCCAGATGTAAGAAACTGTGTGTGTGGATGTGTGCAGGTATGTAGCATGCACATGTTCTTCTCACTAATGGTATGGGACTGTGCCAGCAAAGGGTCAATGCAGATTAAGATATTTCCTGCCAGTCTCCTGTCTGTACGTCTCGGGGGTTGTGGATATTTCCATCGTTGCAGAGAAATTCACTGAAATCCCTAAACCTTGTCAGCCACTGACATGCAGTCCCAGAGGACGTTGGGCTTTCGCTCTGAGGGACATTAATGAAAAGGCAACAAGCTCCCTAAAGCAAAAACACAGCACTGCAGACCAGATCAGGGACCATGTATAAATAAAGAGACTGGACTACAGCTGTTTGGTTCACAGAAAGTTTGTAAAAGTAAGAAAAAAATCACCAGTGCAACTGATATGATATTTTCAAAATAACTGAACCTGATAAAACGTTCAACACAAAGTCATGATGTTATTGCTTGTGTACAAATTTATGAAAAACCCCCAATTCCCTTCCAATGCTGATGGGTGTTGGCTAATGGTATTGTGTTTGTTCGCTAACTTGTAGTTTGTTTCCTGTGTTAAAAATCAACCTGGTGGGGCGCTGGTGGAGTAGTCAGAGGCGTTGCTTGTCAACAGCCAAGGCAGGCGACTGCTTGGGGCCAGTAGGGGGGCCAACCGAGGACTGACAAACTTTAAACCATATGTTGCAGTGATTCCGAATTTTACAATGACAGTAGAAAACCTCCCCAAGGGGGCCCCATCTGACAGTACTCACTGTTGTTGCACAGCTAAGAGTTCCAATATTCCTGTAAAAACTTCAATGTGTTACCGTTATTTTTTAACATAATGGTGATGAATGCTAGTTGGAGGGGCCCCCAGTATATTTTGCTCAGGGCCCCAACAGACTCTAGAATCACCCATGGGCATAGTGGTTGGTGTATGGAGGTTAAGGTCCTCCAGGCGGGTGGCTCGGGTTCGGGTCTAACCTGGGGCTCCTTTCCCCACTCTATCTCTCTCCCTGATTTCAGACTCTATCCACTGTCCTGTCTCGACACTAAAGGCACAAATCATTTGCCTTTTTGTAAACCTTAAAAAAGGTTTTGGTGACATAACCTACTCTTGGCTTTGAATTTCTTTCTGGATCATCCATCCATCCATCCATTAGGGGTGGGAATCACCAGAGGCCCCACTCACCAGACTGACCAGAGCTTCTTCTTCTGTGTGTTTTCCAGCCCCAGTTACCTGTGTACATACTTATGATATTTTATATACCTCCTGAATGCTTTGTTAATACAGTAAACGGCTGCAAATTAGCAATAAGCCATCGGCACGGTGAACAAAAGCTGTTCTTATTATAAATCAGATCTCACAGGACTTATTAAAGCGAGGGAAGAAGCTCCAACTTCACTAATTGGTGCAATGATTTTTTAAATAAGTGTGTGTGATTCCTTCTTCGCCGATTGCAGTGAATGAAGACACTCTGGGTTGTTATGAAACTGAATCAATAATGTAGAGCACTGCTGCGTCTTTATTGCATATCTGGGGAGCTACTGAAAAAACACATTACATTATGGGATGTGCTTTGCCCAGGGGTTTGGGCTATTGGAATTAAAAAATACGTCTAACATCAAAGTCTTTTGTAAATATGTCTGTTAATTTATTGGTGCATGCATGGAAAGTAATGGTTCATTAAAGAGTAAAGATGTGAAGTTATTAAGAAGTGGTTCATAGTTGCTGACTGAATCACAGCGGAAACTGCACATCATCACCCTGGATTCAAACGAAGAGCAACAAAATATGAAAGTCATTAGAAAGGTGTACGCGACATCCATTGATGAGATATATTACTCGCTTTAGAAATACAGTGATTTACCGTGGCTGTGTTCGTGTGTGCAGATGTGCGTGAACCCTGAAAATCAGTTTGGGCTGTGAAATCCCTGCCAGTGCTCGGGGCTTAGGCGTTCTGATCTGCTTGGGAAAGCTGCTACACGAATAAATGGCATTTACCCGGAACGGTCACATTGTCTCACTGTAAACCTTCAATCCATTTGTCATTCTCCGGTGTGCAGCACTCCGCTATCTTGCATGCCTTTTCTCCCCCTGACATATAAACCAACCAGATCTTCGCATCGATGCATCATCTATGGCAAACAAAAACATCCCTCATCTCTTCTTTCCAATAACGCCGACTGAGAGGAGAGGAGTGTTTTTAGACATTTTGGGTCAAAGTTGTGATCAACGTAAGATGACTCTTTGCCGTTTGGTCTGAAAGCTGCTGTATCACTAGACTACAATGAACAGAGATCAAGTAACAGGGGATGTATCGGGGGTCAGCTGCTAGAAAATCAGACAGAAAGCGCAAAAGCTTACGTGCTATTTGCTCATTCCTTTGAGTAGCTAAATGATGATGGGGAGCTTTACGATACGATGGGAAACAATAGGTTACGCTATCCTTTTTTGTCCCATTGGGGAAATGTGTCTTGGCCTCCAGTGCTGCACAAATGTAGCTTCCTAGCATCAATAACAAGCCTTGCTCAAGGTCACCTCAGCAGTGCTCAGGAGGAGAACTGGCACCTCTCCAGCAACCAGACCAATTTCCAGGTTTGGTCCGTACCGGGACTTGAACCGCCAACCCTCTCTGGTTCCTTATACACCCTTGAATTCATGTAACATGAATGTAGCATTAATGCTTTTACAGTTCTTCACCTTTGGGTTTGAAATCAAGTATATGTATGTAAACCCAAAGAGATCCACACTTTGAGCTGCCGTACATTGAGCTTAATTTATCATTACACTGTGTGTCTGATGGTTAACATTCCTAACATTGGACCGTCCTTTACGCCCTTTGGGTTATGATCACACATACTGTAGATGTTAAAGATTTAACCACCACGTGTTTGTACAGCCATACACTGATGGTTCTATAAGTCAACCAGCTACCATCAAAATATCGTTAAGAATAATTGAAACTCTCTGCGGCTCTCTGCCCTCTAGGTGTCAGGACTGTCGGAGTCAGTTATGTAAAGGAGGACATGATGACAGTGGATGATCTGTGTGCTTTTGGATATCTGTGTGTTTTTGTGCATGTGTGTGTGAAAGGCGAGCGTGGTCGGTGGCTTGGACAGTTCGCGACCCAGCGGGGACATTGGCGCTCCGGCTGGGTAGGTAATGATATCAGATGCCACACTCCACAACAACAGGTGCCTTGGCACTGCCACCTTCTACATCCACGCTGTGTCAATGACATCAACACCGACCCACCGGTTAATTATAGATCACCAATCCCCTGCTCTTCGCTGTTCAGCCGTGAGAGGAGCAGCAGCCTATGGGGGAGATGTTCTGTCCAAGCTGGTTGACAAGTTCGCTAAAGAACACGACATGACAAGTCGATTTTTCCCCCCTAACTGTCAGGGTTGGGTTTTTTTTAATCCTGCAACCACGAATCACAAGATCGCTCGAGCAATATTTTTTCTAAATGACTCACCATCCAACTATGTAATGCAAGACTTTAAATGTCACACTGGTATCATAACTGGTTCCCACATCTAAGAAGTCAAACAGTCGACACTTTAGTTCTTCTCGGTAATTGGACCAAACCACCGAACTGATAAAACTTGATATAGAGAATAACTACTGAGCAAGAGCCTGATCCTCCAGCATGCCTCTTTATGTTTTACAGAGTATTAAGTTATTGCCAGTAAAGAAGGGATGCACTTGTGCAGAATAACTTTGGATACACTATGATACTGACTTCAATGAATGGATTTGGCGTGTGTGAAAATGGAGCCACTCCTGGGTCGAAGCGTTTATTTAAATTAATTTAAAAACGCAACCTTTATAATAATTGATTTTGTTCAGACTATGAATTCAAACACTTACACTGCAGTAGCTGCATTTAAATTATTTGTACTTAAAATCTAAAGTCATGTTGAATGAAACTTCATTTTCAAAGTTAGGAAATAAATTCTGAAGTCAAATCTGATGGTTAGTTCATCTAAAAGAAAGAAGCCAGTCTCGTTGACAGATTGGGGTGTACAGCTCAAGAATTTAGTTCAGTTCAGACCTATAGGGTCCCTGGAAGTGCACAAAAACACAACAAATAAAAAACCAGGACAGTGCAAAACAACCTGATGGAAAACAACCAAGAAAAAAAAATCACTGTTTGTTAAAAATTACACTTTAATGGTAGCAATAAAAATAAAATGCTACTTGAAAGGGCAGTCATGGTTTAAACAATCTGAAGAGCATTAATTGCACTATAGGAGTATTTAAGTGTTTGTATCTGTGGGTCTGAGCCCCGGGCAGCCTGCACCTCCGACCAGAGGGGAGGAGAACAAATTCCTCCAAGCGAGGACGGTCAGAGCTCGCCAAGATTGAATTTGCTTTCCTCACAATTTGTCTGTTCCAGAGAATTTAACGCCGGTCTTGGATCAGATTGGTACTCGCTTTTCTAGTTTTGACGATACTCGAAGCCCAGTTAATGTATCATACCTTAAACTGAATGATTTACTAAACTATCATTTAAAATCAGTTGTAATAACTCTGGTATGCATCCCCAAATCAGAGTGTGTTCATTGCAGATTATTTTCCTCATTTATTTTTGTCTAGCAGACATATTTGTGGCTGCTAATAAACTCCAGTTTTTGATTCATTACTGCACCCCGCCGTCACCTTCTTTTTTTCTACGAAGGACATATGATTTTTGTTGTCTTGTACCTCATGTGCTCAGAAGCCTTGTGACTAATTCAGTAGAAGCGCTCAGCTCCGGGGTGGAGATTGGGAGCAGATTTAGGTGCAGCATTTGGATGACCATATGGAACTCTTTGTGGCGCCAAGAGACCATGCAGCTTGGAAACCTGATCACCATCTCCCTGGTGACAGCTGGAGCCTTTACACCATCAGAACATTTGTAGACTTCTAATTTGTCATAACCACCTCCTGTGGCAAAGAAATATGCTGCAGAAATTAGGTAAGCAAAGTTTGGAATTTCTGGGACGGAGCGAGAGCGCTGGAGATGAGCCAAAAGAGAGAGAGCAAGGAGAGGGTTAGGGCGTGAGAGGGAAGTGTGCAAAAGTGCATGCCACAATCTCATTTTATGCTTACGTAATTCTCTCGTTAACGAATGAACCAGGGCTCTTGGTTCAAGCTATTCTGCTGTTTCCATCGCACAGGGCAAAGAAAAGAGTTTTTCTCTTTACAACTAGGAGTACAACTACATGAAATTTTTTTTTCTCAGAATCAACCAGAGACTGCTCTCTGTGGCCCCCGGAGGTACATAAGGGGTTGTCCTTGCTCCTGTCCTGTCATAATTTCACGTGTGTGTGTGTGTGTGTGTGTGTGTGTGTATAAGTGTGTTTCTGGCCATGTGCATGTACCTCTGCACCTAGTGGTTGTCAGTCAAGTGCAAGCTTCTCCCTCCGTGAAGTCCCTGAAGAGAGCTGGTGCATCTAGTAGCTTTTCAGTAAATATATCCCATTAATATTTCATGGAACTGTTTTTTAGTTGCAGCCTTCTCTTGGTGTACCTTGTTGTTTCTCCCCATTTGTCTGAATGGACCGTGTACCTTATGCTCATCAACCAGAAAATACCCTCCCTTTTCCCCCATTCTCCGGCGTGTAAAGTGTTTTCTGCCTGAAGGCACAATTCTCTTGTCATTGTTGTACACTCAGGGCCTTGTTGCCGTGTGATGTAATTGTTTTGCTCTGGGACCTTTCACGTTTCGTGCCAGAAAACAAAGAATGGTTTCATGATCTATATCACTCTAAGCCTTTTAAACTCACAGTTTGAGTGTTTAAAGCCATGATTGTTTAGCTAACAAATTAATGACTCTAACAAAGGACCACAGTAACAGAACAGTAATTATACTTGAATACAACTCAGGTATCGCCAGTCAAATTGGTGTTGTGCGCCTGGCAGTAAACAGAGACTCAAATTCTCATTGCACTTAGATGTGCTCTGGGAAAGGCTTGTATGCTAGCATTTCCAAGTGAGAAATAGCCTAAGTGTTTTTTTGTTGTTCAGTGGTAATGCTCTCTAATGCTGATGGTTGACTCTCTGCAGGCAGTCCTGCAATTCTCAGGTGGACGTTCCCGAAGCACTAGCTGAATTAAGTGGATGTGGCTGTGAGATTTTAAAGTGCGTCACAGCATACAGACCGCTGGTCTACCATGACATTACTTGGTTGTTAAGTGTTCTTTGGTGGATTACAGCAGGCTCGAGCGTGTTTCTGACAAAGCAGAATGGGACCATCAAAACCAGTTGGCCTGATAAGAGGGTCGAGAAGTGATAGATTCTGTTTCTGTTCATTTAACCTCTGGGAGAACAGCAGACAGGGAAATGTCCAAGTGGGCATCAGGGACGGTTTTAGGAACAATGGATGGGAAGCCACAGTGGGCGAGATGTAAAATGTTCTTAAGGCCTATTACTGTACATAAAAGAGCCATCTGCATTTTTTGAGGGACCAGAGCATAGAGGTGGGAAAAAAATCGTATTATGTAAAAATCGAGATTCTTATCTTCTGAGATTTTAAATTGATTCATAACTTCCAGCAAGAAATTCAGACAGTCTCACAGATGACTGGAGTAGATCCTGAAGTATGAACTCATTCAAAAATAGACTTTGAATCATGACCCCAAGAATCGAAATTGAATCGAATCGTGAGACACCCAAAGATTTCCAGCCCTACCAGTGCATGTAAAAATATCATCTCTAAAGATGCCAATGCTAACCCTATATAAAGTAATCATTCTCATAAGATGGGACTTATTTGTGAATGTCACAATTTCCCTGTGTAATTCCTCTATCAAATTGTTCAGCGGTGTGACACTGATTCTGGCTTTAGTGCACCTTAGTCATTACCTTTTATCAAATGTACAAATTTGGGATGTGGGAAAATTAAGCACAAGTTTCAGAATGGTACTGGTGTCTGCAGGTACCTTGAGTTGAAGTCATGTAAGAGATTAAAAAAAAAAAAGGTTCACAAAATTGCAGATTTCTTTTTAATCGAATAAAAGAAGACCTCTTTGTGTCTGCATTTTTTCAAACAGTATACACATTGAAAAAGCTGTGACATAAAGTTAGGTGGTAAACTGTAGCTTTGACTGTCACTTCTTTTATTTGTTCTCTTGTGTCTGAATAAAACCCGTCTTACAGCCACCATTCTTCAACCAGTCATTTCCTGACGAGAAAAAGAAATCTCGTTCCGTGTAAGCAGCCAGGCACAAAAGTCAGGGCGAGGGCGAAGAAGAGAATGAAAGGAAAGAAAAGGACTGGCTTTAGAAACGCTCGGCTTCAGTGGCAAGCTAGCTGGACTGTAACTTAGATATGTAGTTTGGAGAGTGGGAGAGAGGGGGCTATGGATTTTAATCCGTCAGTCGATAAAGGTCAGTGCTCGAAAGGGCTTTATTCCTCTGCTCCACATCAAAGTGTAAATCCGCTGATTGCAGGCCCTGAATGGGAAGACAACAAGGCTCCATTTGTGGTCTGTTTCTATGGCTCAGTGTGTGTAAGGCCCCGCGTGCAAGGACCCATAATACAAGGGGTTTCTATCAGGGGCCCCCTAGATCAATGGGCCGCATGACCTTTGCATTGTGCTGCCGGCTTGGCCCGTGATGTCATGCCATCTATCCGGTGCTCCACTTAAAGGGGCGAAAAGAAAAGCAAGGCAAAGTCCCACACCTTCCTCCCACTGAGCCACAGAAAAAACAGCATGAAAGGCATCATCTGCAAATGTATCCACCTGAAACAGGATTTATTCCTCCTATAACACACCTTCACGGATTAGGGCACTCTCTGCAAAGTGTGTAGGTGGTAGAAATAAGATGCCTGCTGGTTAAACACTGTATCTTACAAGGGTAAGTGGAGGTTATTGCTGAATCATTATCTGAATGCACGTTTGATGACGCTAACAAAAGTCTTGTCTAGTGATTCAGATGAGCCCTATCACTTCTGGAGTGTTGTTCCGCATTGATCTACAGCTATTGAAATTAAACATGGCGCGGCGGAGACTCCAGGCCAAGAGACAAGAGCGGCCCTCTTATTGTTCGCGAGTGAAAGGTCCTCTTTATAGTGAGGGGAGACGATGGCAGCTGGTAGGTTCTTCCCTCTATAGAAGATAGAGCACTTTCACAGAGTTGTGGAGTGCATTTGAATGGAAATCTAAAGAGGTAGGCGTGAACCATTTGTTTTGCTATGTTTGTGTTTGCTGTCAACATGTCTGTCTGTGTTGTGGGGCGGCCCCTTTTTACTGCACAAAGTGGCTAACCCCCCCACCAACTCTTCATGTCCCCCTCCCAAACCCCCAGACGTAATCGAGGGGGAGGAAGAGTTGCCCCAAAGAGACTGCTGGAGCCATCTTTGTGTCCAGCTTTGTCATGGCGACAGATGTTGTAATTGCCAACTGATGGATCACTTGTCAAGGACGTCATTAGGATTTTGGTGGCCGGGCCCGTTGGAAAGAGCAGAGGGGCTTAAAAAGAACGACTGGGAAAAGATGGAGCTGGCTCAGGCGGGAATGGACGGCAGACCGGGTCACATCTATCAGCCTTTTGACTGCCGCCATGGAGATTAATAATGTGATTGGCCACGCGTTGGAGGAGACACCGTCAGGGTTAAAGGAGCTTCCTTGTGATGGAATGAAAACTTCAAAGTACGAGTTGTACACAAAAAAAGCTCCCCAAGAAATTCTACATATTGCATAAAAAAATGGTGCTGCCAAATATATCAAACAATTGCTAAATCTGTGGTTCAAATATACATTTAATTGGAAAATATTTCACGCAACACAACTTTGAATTGTAAGTCTCAATGAGAAAATAGTCGGTGCCCCTCATGAAGCAGGATGAAGATTTCAGGGACCCCGTCCTCGACTCAATTCTCTGGTGGCACATTGGAGGTCATTTGTCCCTAGTGTCCCCACATTCTGCAATGTGTCACTCTGCACCAAACTACATTCAGTTTCAGTTTGTTTATGCGTGCCATTTGATTGTGTAAGACACCCTTCAACGCACACACATACACACCCACGCCGACTCGTTCGCAAACACCCAAAAGCTCCCCAGAGGTCAATTAGTACAGACAAGGGGCTTTCAGACAAAGGGTGCTACTGGCCCAGAGCAGCCAAGGGAACCACATAATTAACAGTTATAAAGTACTTTACTCTGTTAATTTAATTAGTTAATCCTTTTATCAGTGATGCTTTGTTGGAGTGAGTCATTACAGGGCTCCTCATCCAGTGTCACACATGGACTAAGGCTCCTCTTCCAGCGTTTCAGGGCTGAATGGCTGGTAATGGAGCTTCAGTAATCTGATCTGCGTTGCCTTCAAAGACACTCTGAGTGCTTGGAGAATTACACACCACATTAAGAAAATATTGTCATATGGTAATATTGCTCATTGACCTTGATTCTTGGCCTCAGTAACGTGTAAGGAGGTAACAGAAAATTGGTGTTTGTGACGGTTTTTAACTTTGGATCATACGACCACTCGACAAGAAAAGCGACATGTTCGGATCAAATAAACGTGAGCGTATGAAATCACAGGTTTCTCGTCTCTCTGATGAAATGGGGATGTTTTGAAGTCACACAATCATTTCATGTTCTGCCAAGTCTCATCTTCTTTGTCCCTTTTGGAACACCACCCCCCTCCACCTGCCCCTAAACCCATATCTGTCTTCGCACTCTGTAAAATTATTCAAATGAGCGGAGCTTGCCATCACATTTATTTTACAGCTGCACTTGAAGCGCTAACAATAATGTGCATGTAATCCTATGTGTCGTAGCTGCGAACAATGTCACCTCTTTTCAGGTGCAGCACCTTTGAACATCAAATGTTTTTTTTTTAAGGAGCGTTTTTAATAATCAGCTCCGTCGCCCCCTGTTGGGCAGTGAAACCCTGCGTTTTGGATTGGGTTGGAGGGGGTGGGGTATGTGTGTGTGTAGACAGAAGCCCTTGAGCCTGAGCCTCTCTGTACTTACATGAGCGTTTAACCCACACATAAGGATAGAAAAGAAAACACAGAAGTACTCACAGGGAAATACATCATCAACAGGCTGTGCGTGTGGCTGTTTAAGTGGTAAACAAGGTCCTGTTGATTGCTACAAGCTGTACAGTCACAGCTTAACACCATTACGGATGAATGTGCAGCGCTGAAGGTAGATTCTATGAATGCTGTATGTAAATATTCAAGCACCTTGAATTTTGCTCTGGTACGTTACGTAACAGTTTGTGCACACACCCGTCTCTATTCAAAATATTGTGCATGTTTAGTCTCTCTAAGAAGATCGTCGGATGTGTTTGAGTGCACTGGGCGACGTAAACCGGGACAAAGTTTGCAATCAAACCGACCCGTCATCTGACCAGATGGCTGATTATTGAGTTGTGTTGGAAAAATCTGTGATTGCAATCAGTCTCCACCATCACAGCTTCGTTAAGCAGAGTCGGAAATCATCAAGATGTGGATGTAAAAAACAACTGTTAGTTATTGTTGTTCTTTTTTAATCGACCGTGTGCATCTTCCTGACATGTCAAAATGAAGGCTGCATGAAGCTGTGTCATTCTAACACAAATTAAACTCCCTCATTGCTAAAAGAAAAACAGGCACCTGCTGCAGCGTCTAACAGCAGCCGCACGCTTTCCAGTTAACAATGAAGAACGTCATAAAATAACTGTAACCTTGTGTTTACCTTCAACTATTCTCCCTGTGAACAGGATTCTGTGTAAATAATACAGACTGTCACAGACAAAAACATCTCACTCAGTACTCAGAACAAGACGGAGCTCTGAATATTTAATGCAGCAGCATACACCTGAATATCACGAACCTTCAAACCTTCAAACCTCAATGTTCCAGGTTTGTTTTCAGACAAAAACGGCAGCTTAACAGGAAGTCTATGATAGAGCACAACAAGTTTGTTTTTTTATTTGAATGCAAACAAATAACCTTTAGAGCATTAGGCCCCGTGTCCACCTAGCGTCTTTTTTCAATTGTCTTCAGAGAGCGTTTGAAGCAGAAAGCGGCCGTCTGGAGCGCAGCGCCCAGCGTCTTTTTTACAAGCGCTCTGCGTTTTTGTGCGGCCGCTCCAAGCGCTCAAGTTGAAAATATTTCTACTTTACAGAAAAGCGTTGTAGACGTCACAGGCGCTCTTTTCCAAATGTACGATATTCTCCGTAGTTTTACCTCCTATGGATCGTATCTTGCACCCACATCCTCTTTGCTCCGTGTTTTCTGTCGTAAAAAAGATCTCAAATATAAAACATGCAGTAAAAAGCGCTGCACGTCCGTCCTGTTTCTATGACAACAGTCTGTTGACAACGGCCGTTGTATGACCGACACTGCTCCGTTACTTTTTACTGCATGTTTTTTATTTGAGAGCGTTTATTTCTGAAAAGTTCGCTCGGAGCGGCCGCACAAAAATGGCAGAGCGCTTGTTAAAAAGACGCCTCTTTTTCCCATGAGGCCGCTTTCTGCTGTGAACGCTCTCTACTCGCAGAAAGAAACGCTTGGTGGACACGGGCCATTAAAAAGTCCCACATATAACGTTTTCCTGTGTTATGCAAATGTTTTTTTCTTGCGTTTTTTTAATGTAAACCTACAATGTTTTGTAGTCTACCACTAGAAATAAAGTGAACCTATTTCCCCAAAGCTTTTGTTTTTGTTTATTTCTTGAAAAATTAGCATTTTTTTTGCTGCTGTTTTTGGTATTTGTAGGTATTTCTCTCGACCGTTCTATACCTTATACTTGGTGGGGTTGTTAAAGGGTTAATGGGCAAAGGTCCGAGCTGTAACTAAACTATTTATTTATGTTTTATTTGATAGGGACGGAAACAAATCACGGAGACAAACTGAAAACAGCAATCCAAGGCAAGTATCATAGTGTTTAAAGTGGAGGCTAATTGGCAACACCTGTGTAGATACAAGCTAAGCTAACACCGTGCTAACGTTCCTCATTTTACGTATTTGTAGTTCTTCTAGGTAGCAGGAAGTGCGAGTGGAATCAAACTTGACAACCAACATTGCAGATTTATCCATTCAAACCAACATTCATTTAAACTGAAAAAAACCGGGCTCTCCTCACAACCTTCTCGACCAGTCTGCTGATCTCACTGACATTAAATACCCGGTCACCTGTCCTCATGGGCCAATCAGAGAGGAGCTCTAAACAAAATTGTTTTTTTTTTTACTGCGCTGCAATTTGAAAAGTCAAAATCGACCGTTTTACTTTGAAAATATTTGATTCAAATCTAAAGTTTGACCCATTGTTGCAGATTAGAGTCGATACAGTTTGAGGTCGATCTTTAAAAGAATTCCTCCGTTACGTTTTTATTAAAATGATCAAACAACAGAGAGGAACAAATACTGTTTCTATTCAACACATACTTTTTTAATTTGAGAATATTTTCCAGTGAACTGAATACTTTCAATAGTAGTATTTTATAACACTTCTCAATTATTACCTTATAATAAAAAAACTTTATTGTCATTTTTCACACATCAAAGCGGCTCCATTTGCAACAAAAATTAAAGACAAGACACAAAGATTTAAACATTTCACCCAACATTCAAACACTAAAACAAACATTCAGAGGCCTTCAACGCGCCTTGATTTGCACGAGAGAGTGTTTCAGTCTGACCTTATGAAAACGTGCGACCCTGTCTCTCCGGTTTGATGGTCATAGTTCATATTCTGTGTTCAGAGCGAGGTCATGGATCAGAGGCGATGCTGTTAGCTAACCTTCACGTTTTAATCGTAGGCTGATTCATAGAGTCTCTGCAGTGGTTGGCCTACAATCTTTGAGCGGATGTTCGTGTAAAATATGTTTTTTTGAGGTAATTTAGAAGAAAGTGAAACAGCTCACGACTCTGTAAACTGGATACAACTTTTGATGCAAGTAAATGACGTAACAATCATCAGACCTTGGTGCATTTGTCCCCCAATTATTTTAACAAAAGAATTTGTGAAGGAAAAACATACAGTCAACAAAAAACAAGAAAACAGAAGCTACTGGACAGAAAGCAATGCTTTTTACACACACGTATGTTACATGTTTACGTTTCAAGCCTGCAACATACAAGACAAACATGGGATGTGCAATATCATTGTTTCGTACTGCGGCGTCGCCATGAAGCAGGACTATAACGCCTTTAACTTCAGGCTATAGGCTCAAGTTTACAAACTCGCCCATCCATGAAGAAATGGCTCGCCTGTAATTTCTGGCAGTCTTTGATGGGGATTTGTTCCCAAATGAAAATGCATCTGAAATGAGCAGCCCTCTGTGGCCCCCACAGTGTGCAAAGATGGCATACAGCAATAATCTTAAAAAATGTAATTAAACACAGATAAGATTAATACAATCAGGCGGAGATGATTGAAAGATGCTGTTGTTGTGTAAGGGGGGTGGCGAGGCCCCCGGGCCCCTGGGCCCCAAAACGAGATGGCTAGCTGTGGGGAAGGGGGCCCTTCGCACTGGGATTAGCTCAGCCAGGTGGGGGAGCTTCGTGGTTTGAGCATTTAAATTAGCGGTGAGATGACAACCCCCATTAGGAGGGATTAAAGGCCTGCTGGCAGACAGAAACGCACTGGCACTGGCAGGGGCATCCGTCACACAAAACCCAAGGCGATGTGGCACAAGTCAGTCACTTGACAGCCGCTGTCGTTTCTCTCGTCACGTAACGTTCTGTAATGCAATTTAAGAGAGTTAGAATTCACTCGAGGCCTTTATTAATTTATATTCATGTTCGAATATCATTTTATTAAGATAAAAACTGTTAAATTAAAAGAAGGGGATATTTAAATTTTTGCATTTTAGCAATTCAGAAAAATGATTTTTGTCCCACAGTTTGATTTTAATATCTGTATTGGTACATGTGTGCAGATTCATTTTTTTAAGCTGCTTATGACTCTAACATGCGATGAAATTAAGGCTGTGTATTTTTATCCCACTCTGAAGCAGTCGAGGATGTTGCACTGAAGCAGTTTCAAACAGACGTAACATGAAGCCGAAGCTTGCTTTTGGCTGGAAACCAACTCTTTGCTCTCTTGAACATTTTTCTAGTTTTATGCTTTTAACTTCTATTTTTACAGCTGCCCCCTTTTCTCATGGCTGTGAGAGCTTCAGCGGCCGAACTCTGCCGCCTCTCTTCAACTTAATTCAAGGGGACAGCGGCCAGGTTCAGGGGTGAGATTGCACAGAAGCCCAATCACCTTGGAGGTTTCCCCGTCGAGAATGTGTCTGTCTGCGGGATTGTGCTAACGTCAAAAAGCTGCGAGAGGAATTACTGGCTTACTGCCACCCGACAATGGCACTTTTTGTTCCTGATGCGCTCCCGAGTTCTGAAGGCAGAGAGGAAAACAAAACCCGGAACCAGCAATCCGATTAAAACAATCTCCTTGTGTCCTGATTAAGGACATTTACATGAGAATGGCCCTCTGTGGTTAAACAGTGGTAGGTGAGTCTCGCGCTCTATGTGGTGCTATGACCAGAGGGAAGCCCCACAATGCACTGCGCTGGGAATCTTCCCCGCCTGCATGCTTGTATCCAGGCCGTTTGGCCCTGCGCTGCTCATCGTAAATGTGTCATCTCTCCCATGGAAGCTTCCAAACAACTTTTCAAGCCTCCACCACCTGCTGGAGTAAGAACCGGGATCAGAGCGGGATGAGAGGATCGGATCTCTATGCAAACTAAGCGATGACATGTTCCTGATAGACACAATGACAGTCAAAGCTAGGAGCCTCCCTTTAAAATATGCACTTAGATTTATGATTTAGCACTTCAGTGATGAACACACAGACGTCTAGGGTTCTGTCCGTCCCTTATTAGTGAGTCGAGGGCAGCAAAACAAACAATGACAGGCACTGCAAGGGGGTCGGAAACAGCTTGAGGTGGTGGAGGGAGGGAAAAAACACAGAGATGACAAAAAAGGAAGCGTAGACAGACAACGTCAGATGTCACTGTTTGGTATTTCAACAAAGCTCCAGAGAGAGGGAGAGGGAGAGCGTTAGCCCGGAGCCATCGCAGCGCTCCAGACGAATGAAGTGAGAGCGCTGCGACGGCTCTTGTGCCAACCTGGGCCTTCTCTCTCCCTCTCTTTCTCTCTCTCTCTCTTCCCCTACAGATCGCCCATCTCTCCAGCGGCAAACAGAAAATCAAACAATTAGCAGGAGGGAAATAAAAGGGTCCTATTTCGCCCTGCGGCACTTGTAAACATAGAAACAGTGTTTTGAAAAACGCTGCCGTCATCATGCAAAGTTGTGTTTCCTGATGGATCCGGCGGCGCCCTCACACAACACTTCCTGACAAAGAAAATAACCCTTATGTGATTTAAAAAAACAACACATGTTACATATCCAAGAGTGTGAACGGTTAATTATTTTATATTTAAGGGGACAAAGAAACTAAATTCGGAGCCCGAGAAGTGTAGACATTTTCTAAACTCAAATGGATGCACTAACTCCAATTCATTATTTGCATATTTTTACATTTTTAAAAATGGACTCCTCATAATTTTTACAAAGTCGAGATTAAATTAAATGAAGGCCTAATTAAGAAAGCTTCTTTTATTTTTTATTTTTTACAGGGACATATTCCTTTAAAGTTTAATCTGTGCACCAAATAAAAAACTGAAGTCTAATACATTTGAATGTCCAGTTTTCTGCGTACAGATATGAGTCTGGAAGTTTCTGTCGTAATAAAAATTCAAACCAACCCATCAAAAATGACCCAAGTTGTTTATTGTGCGAGCCCTCGGTCAGCTGGGTATTGAGGCTACATTTAGAGCGACATGAAGCAGCTTCAGAGCGCAGAACAAGAACATGAATCTCCCTGCATCGCTGCGAACTTCAGCAGCCTCTCTAAGTGGAATTCTTAACTATGGGACCCCCTCACAGCGAGGAGTTTGTGTTTACATAAAAGAGCCGGCCGAGGTCTGGGACATTGCACTCGGGACCGGGGGGGGCATCCTGCACTCGGTCGGTCTGAGTGGAGCGGAGAAAAACATGGACGTTAATGTGAAAGCAGAAAAACAAGGAACATGTGTTTTGTTTCCTGCGGTAAAAGTTTTCATGGAAAAAGAAAACAGAGATACTTTTTTTTATCAAATGTACTAAATGTGTCTTAATTCTTGAACCGCCTGCAGTCATGTTCTAACTCTCCACAATTGTGTTTAATTAATCCTGTAAATAATACATCATTTACTAATTTATTGCATACATCTCTAAGCGATTCAAATGAATAATTAATTCATCATATTTGCATAATAACAGAATAAGAAGCGTGCAGAATATTTGGTGTTTTAGATTAAAATGATATCTTAATAATAGTTTGAGAGCGAGCTGCACAGCTGACGTTTGATTTCTGTGAAACTGCACAAGAGAAAAAATGAAATTAGCAGACTTTAAATATAATTAATATTAACACGTCACACTCTAACTACAACTATCTTGTCTATCTTAAGTCTATTTAACCCTCCTGTTACCCAAACATTTACTACCTTCTTTCATCCTTGGGGTCATTAAATCTCACTGATTGACCTTAAATTAAAAAGAGATATCTTTGGCTTTATATTTTTTCTAAGTACATCTTTTTGTATTTCTGTTATCAAGAATAGTCACATGTATTATGTTCCGTGTCAATTTCACCCCCAGGAAAAACAAATACAATTTCAAAGATGTCGATATTTTTAACATCAGTGAGGAACACATGACGGTTCTTTATTTACAAAAAACCTAGACCGAACGCCACACGAAGGTTATCCAGCTAAAGCAGCCCGGGGTCACATACCCAGTTGTCCCCATTAAATTAGGAAAAGTCATTAAATATGAAGCAAAAAAAAATGAAGTTAGAGACGTTAAATATGACCCAAAGATAAAAGGAGGGTTAACACATTTTTTACTGAATCCTGTAAATACAGTAATTTACTGTAAAACTCGACCTCATGTTTATTAACCATGTGTTACATAATGACATATTTACATCATGCTCTTCTCAGCATTTTTCCTTTACTAACCAAAATCCAGATTCTTATCTTCTGAGATTTTCCAAGTCGTTTTTTTTTTTTTTGGGCTAATCAGTCGCTCCATGCTAAGTGCTAATGCTAGCTCTTTCACTCAGGACAATGCCAGAAATTCAGCCAGTCTCTCAGAAGACTGGAGAAGATCCTGAAGTATGTACGGATTCAAAAATAGACTTTGAAACATGAATCCAGAATCGTTTTGAATCGGAAAAAAATTGAATCGTGATCCCGAGAATGAAAATCGAATTGAAACATGAGACACCCGGAGATTCCCAGCCCTCGTCACCGCTGCACTATTATCTTATTTAGCCTTGTATAAATCAGTGTTTTTGTTTATATTCTGTTTATATTGAATGTTAAACTTCTGTACACTCAGAGCAAAGTTCACTGAAGACAAATTCCTTGTGTGTGTGTGTGTGTGTGTGTGTGTGTGTGTGTGT
The DNA here is from genome assembly GCA_020745685.1 of Tautogolabrus adspersus. Taxonomy (NCBI): domain Eukaryota; kingdom Metazoa; phylum Chordata; class Actinopteri; order Labriformes; family Labridae; genus Tautogolabrus; species Tautogolabrus adspersus. The sequence continues at coordinate 2,256,971 of CM036551.1, read as the reverse complement.
GTGTGTGTGTGTGTGTGTGTGTGTGTGTGTGTGTGTGTGTGTGTGTGTGTGTGTGTGTGTGTGTGTGTGTGTGTGTAAGCATACCTGGCCAATTAATCTGATTCTGATTCTATCTTTCTTTAAATATCATAATATATCACCGCGTTGTGACCTGAAAACAATATTCATTTTAACATTGTAAACAGAAACGTCATGAACAGGCAGAAATAATTCACTTTAAATCAACTTTATTCTAAACATGGGTCAGAAATGTGAACATAATTTAATCTTGATATATTTGAAACTCCCATTAAAAGAGAAAATGACTTTCATGGTAAAGCGAGAGCCTTCACATAACAGTGTGTGTCCGCACTGAGTTAAATGAGCTTTAAGGCTCATTTTAAAATAGACGTAGATTATTAACCGAATGCATAGGAGGGGATTTGTTTAATATATGTGAGAGTGAAGCTGATGGATGACGGACGGATATCCTTTTAGTATTGAACTGGTATTGAAGAAAGGATTAGAGGGTGGATGTCCAGGCAAGCAGTGGAACGAGGACGTCTGACTTTCTCTTCTTCTAAAGGATGATGGTAAAGAGCACTGACTCGTCGGCGCTGACCTTAGATGTCCTTCTGGAGAGTCAAACACGGAGAAGAACTTTATGATGACTAGAAGAAATCTGAGAGTTAGCATGTCATCTGCTAATTTAATAATCAAGTGCAATTTGCAGAATAATGTACCAAGATCCTAATGCATGTTTTAAAATATCACTGAGCTACAAGCTGATTTCAAATATTATGCAAATGTCTAAATTCAGAGCTTTGACTGCTACATATCTCATACCTCTTGTGTCCACTTTTCTTTTTGTGTAGGTGCAATTATTCTCCCCCCCCGTCCATACACTTGTAAGTCAGTCTGTCTCCTCACATAAAGCAGTGGGCGAACATGCTGCACACAGTCCATAGAGCCACTGGAGTCCAGTGTTGGCCTGACCTGTCCACATTTTCCCCAGCCTGTCTCTGTGCTCCCAACATCCCTCTAAGTACTGCTTTACACTCGGGCACCCTCTGGGGCTGCAGGGGCCACTTTGATAGAGATGGATGCGCTGGTGCTCTACTGCCCTCCAATGGCAGCTGCAACACACACAGACACATACACACCCACATACACACAGAGACAGCAGTGCTCCAGTCTGCCAGTGCTGGGCAGTTAGCGCTCAGCACTGAGGGGATGGACTGGAGAGCAGGAGAGTGACCAAAGAGAGGCCAAAGGAGAAAGGACTCCACACAGGAAAACTGGTTCAAGCAGATGATGCCATGCAGGAAAAGCATGTTGGGAAGGCTGTGAACAGGTGTAAAGAAAGCGTGCTAGCATGATGGATGCTAAGGCCTGCAGCTGATTCCTCCTGCAAACACAACTGCCCATGGTTCAGAGAGCAGTATGCCTAAATTTGTACTTTTATGTCTTTTTATGCAAGAAGCAAAGTAACACACACTCACAAGCGAGCATGCACACAGAGCTACATATAGTTCATAGAGATAAATGTAGACAGTGTGCAGAGGCCCAGATGGCTCAGTCACAATGGCGGTGCAGGGCAGCCTTTGATGGGTGTGAGTGATTGATTTCAGGCTTGACTGGCTCTGATAGAGTCACCTCAGGAGGCGCCTGGCAACCACAGGCCCATGCCGGAGCCCTTTCGGCAAGAAACAAGATGGAGCTGAGAAACTCGCCGGATGCCCAGCAGCTTCATTCGCGTCCCCATAGAAGTCCAATACATTCTGGATACTTATAACCACTGGAATTGGATGGATTTTGTCACTGGCTTCAACTTTCAATGGGCGATGCGGTTTACAGTAGAGTAATAGGTCATTCAATATGTCACAGCATGTTACTGTGAACACAAGACATGCCTATTTTCATTTGGGAAACTTTTTTTAACAGCTTTTATTCTTCCTGGAAGAACAAATGCAACTGAGAAACTATCAAGTCTGATATAAATTTGAGAGTTTCAAAGCCCTCACTAAAGCATTTCCAATTTATTTTATATCCATATGGCGTTTCCTTTGTTACTTTATGCTCTGTTGAAATGCTGTAATTTGCCCTGCATGAAGATATTGAGCGATAGCTGTAATGGAATACGACTGTCATCTCGGGGTGACATTTTCAGCACTGCCACTGTGCTGCGACTGACTCCGCTGAGCTCGCCGTGCAGGAGGGGCAGCGTGTTCACGGGGACGTATTTGCCCCGGAGTCATCTCAGTTACCCTCCACACGATGACATGATTTGACAATCAATTAACCGTCCCTTTGCTAAACAATCCTGGGCTACTGAAAAGCAGCCAGTGCATGATGTCAACATCAGAATAACCTCCGCTGTCGGATTTGTCAGGTTTAAGAAAGCATATTTTTTTATTTAAAAATGATAAATATACACCTCTAAACAGGCTAAGTCAGCAGCTAGCATATTAGCGTCTGTGCACGGCTACATGCTCAAAGGTTCTTCATTTATTTTCTCTTTTCTTCATTTTGTAAAATCTGAAGAAATATGACCTCTAATTAGATTTTCATTTCTATTAAGGAGTATATGCAAACATTTTCCTGCAGAATTTAAAGGCCGCCATCAAATGTTGAAACCCGTGGAGGGTCGTGTCAAAGGTTGCTGAGAGGAATGTGCAATAAAAAAAAAAAAAAAACGGCCACTAAAGTAAAAAATATCAGCTTAAATGTGCAATTATGTTTGTATTTCTAATCACAGCACCTAATTGCTTTAACGAAATAAATCACAGTCTGATTCACCATGGCGATAGCATTACCATGGTAATAATTACTACTGTGATGACACTGACATCAGGCAGGTACCCTTTGCCTCATTTGAATAATTAACATCTTAAGAGCTGCTGCTCTTTCTCTTTCTTCCTCCTCTTTTTTTTCTTCTTCTCTTATCCTCCATTTGTGCTTCTAATTGTGAGATTATTAAGGAAGGGATTGATGAGCCCTGTGCATAATTTACCAATTAGTTCTACACGTTTTGTAAGATTGCATCCTTGAAGGAGACGTGTCACGTTTGTTTAAGATTACAGTTTAATGTGTCGTGTCGCTCGTTAGTCAGAAATCTGAGAATGTCCCCCCAGTTATTGAGAAGCTTTGGAATAAATCAAAAATGAATCAATGAACGGAAAAATAGAGAAAAGCATCCCCTAAATTCACACATTTTAGATAAGAGATGTTCACTGTTGATATCCTTTTTTCTTGTGAGGAGAAACAGGGAACTTCAGTTAACCAAAACCGTCTTAGCCCAGATATGTGAGAGAAGAGAAGAGCAGTATCGTGTCTCTGAGCCCTGGCTCCAAACACACATAGTATATCTAAGTGGAGACAGAGGGGCGGGCAGAGAGGTGAGAGAGAGGGCAGGGCAGCTCTGCCCGCCCGGGGAGTTTGGCATGTGCCCTCCCCAGGCCTCCTGCAGACCTGGGGTCAAAGTAAATAAAGGGCCGATGTGCACCGCCTCCAGCAAACCCCTCTTACCAACCCCTTTTCCGCCCTTCATCCCACAGCCCGGTAACAGGAATCCGGCTTTTTCTCAAATGACCACGCCCTCCTGTAGGCATCCATACCTCCACTGCCACATGCAGCCTTTCTCTACACTGTGTCCAGACATGAGGCCCCCTCTCTAAAGTTTGTAACAGTGTGACACTAAAACACAGCCGGATGGTTGCAGTATATTGGCTCTGGTGGTGGTGCTAACCGCGATTCTCCATGTGCAGTAAAGTATTCACAAAATGCACCCTGCAACAGCTGCACATGTAACTGTCAAAACGAATTCTTTGAAGCTCTGATTCAATTGCATGCACATGTGTTTTAGCCACATTGCACACATACACACACTGGATTACCTAAATTAAGGTTTCTTACGTGTGGCACACTGCTCCTAACCTTGCAAGTGTGCACAAAAAAAGTGTTAGTAATTAAATCCAGGAGGGCGTTTCATTAGGTGGAGAAAGTATATAAACGGATTCTGTAGGTGGACACGGATTTAGAGAAAGGAAAAATGCTTTACACGTCATAAAAATTCAATAGGTAGCCTTAGAGCTTGCTGAGCTCCGAGGAGGGAAAGAAGGATTTGCAGTGCAGGGTCTAAGAGGGCTTAGCAGCTTTATAACTTCATGTTAAATGTATATAGCTGCTCAGTTGTTGCAGAGGGCAGATGGCCGTGCACCAATAAGTCTGGTTGTGCTAACAGTTTCTGCCTGTCATAGGGAAGTATGCCTTGCTATTTGATTACTCGTTGGTGGATTATTGTTGGGACTCTGTAAATCATTTAACAAAGAAGAGAGAACCTTTCTTTAATTTGGTGCTGAATGAATAAATAAAACAAATTCACAAACTAGCTCCCTGAACAAGTCGACTGTTTATTGTATAACTTATATAACTTTTCTACGTCTTTAATTATTCAGCCCTTACAAAAACACACCAGCCATGTCTGACAAAAAGGACAATATGCCAACATCCAAGTTAATCAGGGAGGTGCAGACACATGGAGACCGACTCTCTTCCTCCACCTCTCCCATCCCTCCATCTCCCCGTCCCTCCTGCTGGAAAGAATTCCCAACCCTCTCTGCAGGTAGCCAGGCAGCCAAGACCAGCAGAACATGTGTTTTCCTCCCCTGGTCGGGTCAAAGTGAGGTCGTTCATTCATTCCCGGTGATATAGCGGCCCCGGCTCTCCCGCATGCATGCTTATCATGCGCCGCGCCCTCGCAACAGATGATGAATTCCACTCAGCCGATGGATAGATAGAGAGAGAGAGGGATGGGATTGGAGAGTAAGAGAAAGATGGAAGGAGAGACCCCCCTCTGATGCCTCCAGACGCATCTCGTCCCAGCCAGTTTGCAACTCAATCAGTGACATGTGCGATTTTAAAGGGGAATTGTATGTTATGCCCCCTTTTTTTCAGCTGGTGATGGTTTTGAACTTTGACCGCAAAGTTATGAATTTTCTTTTTTGGGCTCAGGGGAAGTTAAGGCAAATATTTTTGGGACAATGCACACAGGATATTCATGTTTCAAAGCGAGTTTGGATTTCAATCATGTTAGGAAGTCTGGCTTTTACGCATGCTGTTTCCTCTGGTTTGTTTTGCTCATTCTTTCGAACACTCATAACATTGACACAAGGAGTTTAGACAACGCTGATACAATATTGTTACACTGCTGATCATAGGATGCTTAGCAGCCCATGTTCCCTGCAGGACTTTTTTTATGCGTTACTTTATTTCGCCAAAAAACACAGCAAACAGGAAAATTAGAGGCTTTCAGATTTCAAGAGATCTTCTTATTGATCAGGTTGGCTTTGATGCACATGCACCGCAGCCTCACCACATCCTCACAGTCTGTGATCATGCCAGAGGCAACCGCTCGGGGGGCAGGCATACTCGCCAGGAGGAGCGAAAGATGCTGGAAGGTATTTTGTACTTTAAAGTGGACAGTGAGGGCTGTATAAAAATGATGGGGAGGGGGATAAAGGGGAGGATATGGTTATTTTGTGTAGGTAAAAGATCATGTAGTGTGTGATTTTATGATCCGTTAGTGGAAGGTCATCTTATCTCGTCGAGAATTTCATTTGTGTCTGAACTTAATCTGCGTTTGAAATGAATGAACTCTGTCACCACTGGGGTTGTGTGCAACAAGCTGACTAAAGAGTTAATGCCCAGTGCCGGTCAAATGATGAACGCATCCACCACTAGCCCGGGCTGCAGCCATAGACTGGCTGTAGATCGTGCTAATAGGCCTTCAAGCATGTAAAACAAGAACAGAGGGCGGATAGCATCTCGTAGTAGCAGCAGGATTGGCAGTATTTCAATCTAGACAATTGGTATAAAAATGTAATGCAGGTTAAACTAGCGACCAGAGCAATGTGAACCATATTTATCACAGGTATGTGGACGTTAACCTGCAAGGAGGTCTGAAGGCTGGTGGTGCTAGCACTGCTAGCGTTAGCCACGCTCGGCAAACCAAATTACATCCATTTTAGATTCATTGTGCTCAGCTTTGAGTGTTTTCTTACCTCTGCCTGGACAAGTTGGGTAGTCTGGATTTTATTTTCTGTTTAACTGACAAAGAAATTGGTCATTAGGAACATCCCTCTACAGCGAGCCCTGGCCAATTCAACACTGCTTCACAAAACAGAAGAATACAATTATATCTGCATTAGCTTACTGTCTTTTCGTTACTAGAAGTGTCACAGTTATGGAAACACACACGCGTAACATGCCCTAACTTTGTGGTTTTATGTAAGTTTACAATGGGGCCACCAAATGTAAAGACTTACTTTGTCCATGCTTGAACAATAAGTGTCACCAGATTTCATTTGAGCCTTTTTTTTTTACAAAAGAGTCTCTAGCAGCAAAAGTAACTGCATCAGAAAATCAACTGCAGGAAGTCAGAATAGGACATAAAGCTTGCAGATCAGGGTAAACTATGTAACAAAAACTGGTTCCCCAACCTTGAGGTCCGCTGAAATGTCTAATTATTGATCAAAGTAATATTGCAGGAATTTGCCTCAATTAAGTAACAGACGATATCCGGTTCAGCAAGGGCTACTGTGAACCGTAGCTCATGCTAAAAAACAACAAACCTGCAGTCTGTCTGTCTCTCATCCATGCCTCATGCGTCCAGCATTCATTTCCAGCCTTGTAAATATAAGCTCACCTGGCTGTACATATCGTACACTGAGAAAATGTAAATCCTCCCTTGTGCACAAATCTCATCCCGGCCTTTCTGCCCCGCCCACAACAATATAGCTGAAATAGTCTAAATGCAACACGAGAAAAAAACTATCACATGACTGCATTTTATATTGTTCTAGCAAAGAGCTGTCTGTGTTTTGGAAGTCTGGGGTCCCCAGAGTTTCGTGAAGTCAAAGTGGGGTCACAGGTTGTGGACCCCCTGGTTGGGTTAACCCTTGGGAGGGGTCGTGCTTCCTCTTAACATGTAGAATTTTCATACAGTCCCTTAAATCATAGTACAAGTGCAGATGCCAAATGCAGGATTACAATGCTACCTGGATTACCAGTTCCTTCTCTGGTCAGTGGAAAACGTATGGAAGAGACATACGAAGCCCTGTGTCGCTCCATTATCATCCCAAGCTGTAAAACACTAAGGGCACATAAAATGAATAAACAACAATAATAACACTTAGTATCACAGCCTGTACTTATTGTTTTTCAGGTGCCGCCGCGGCCATGACACAGTGCTGACTAAGATTCTCAACAGGAGGCATCCTCTTGGCCCCCGTCGCCAGCATGTGGCCACCGACGGGAGCTGAAAAGGCGAGACAAGAGAATAAGAGAGGCAAGAAGCTTTGTCTGGGCCCCCACTCACCATACACTCCCTCAACCCCCCACCACAAAACACACACACTCTCCTGTTCCCATTTTTTCTTATTACCGTAAGCATGAAGGGGAAAAGGACAAAATAGTACTTACTAATGGCTTAAAAATGTCCCAAACTCCCTTCCCTTTTCACTCTGCAACGGCCAGAAAAACCACTCACCAAATCTGTTCTCAGTCTCACCGTTGAGGACTGCGTTTAGTCAATCATACGGCGTCCTATAAGGGATGGATTCAGGGACATCTTGTGAGACTGAGTGCAATGTGAGTTAATGGGAAGAGAGTTGGTGGTTGAGTGAAGAAGCCAGGCAGAGTAGGTAGTTAAAGAGCAGAACAGTGCCTTAGGGGTACTCAGTGTATCCGGACTCACACTGGGAAAAGTGTATTTATCAACTTAATAGCAGGTGTCTGATTGAACATGACTATGATTACAGTAAGTTGTTCCTTCTTTTGGCTCCTCTCCTCCTCCTCCTCTTCCTCCTCATCATACCCCCTCTCCTGTTTTCCACCTCGCCATCCTCCACTTTCTTTTTCACGGCAACAGGAAGAAGGTTTGGAGGGTATTATCTCCGTCAACAACAAGTGATTTAATTATCTTGCAGCGGCATACCATATCAAAGGTACAGATCATTTTTAATTCAGCTCACGTGACTTTCAGCGAACTGTCTGTGCAGCAGTTTTCTTAGTTCTCAATCACTTCTCCTGAGCTTTTCAATGTTTATAATGAATACTTGTACAGTGTACTTCTTTGCATGAGTAGAAAACATATTTGGTAAATTCAATCTGGAGAAAAAGCTAGAATATCTGCATCAGGGACGGTTTTCTTAAGAGTGAAAAGACTGAATAAACAAGAAGAGGAGTGTGTGTATGATGAGGGAGCGGGAGCCATTTAGCTGATAAGGCAGGGAAGGCCCTTCAGGTGTCTCCTGCTCCACTGCTGTGTAAATGAGCTCCAATTAAACAGGCGGCCCCTAGCTCAGGGTCTCCCCGCAGCCCTCCTCAGCCTCCTCCATCCCCTAAGCCTCCCCCCAGCCCCTTGCTGCTCGCCGTAAGGCCCAACCCGCCCCATGGCTCCTGCAGCTGCTCGCTCACTCCCACTCTCTGTTTTTCACTCACACTGTGTGACCCAAAGGCCTGCTTAACTTGTGCGTGCAGGCACAGTTGTCTGTTGCTGTGTGTGCCTCTCTCTCTGTGTGTGTGTGTGTGTGTGTGTGTGTGTGTGTGTGTGTGTGTGTGTGTGTGTGTGTGTGTGTGTGTGTGTGTGTGTGTGTGTGTGTGTGTGTGTGTGTGTGTGTGTGTGTGTGTGTGTGTGTGTGTGTGTGTGTGTGTGTGTGTGTGTGTGTGTGTGTGTGTGTGTGTGTGTGTGTGTGTGTGTGTGTGTGTGTGTGTGTGTGTGCGTGCGTGCGTGCGTGCGTGCGTGCGTGCGTGCGTGCGTGCGTGCGTGCGTGCGTGCGTGCGTGCGTGCGTGCGTGCGTGCGTGCGTGCGTGCGTGCGTGCGTGCGTGTGTTAGCCCTGCAGCATTTCAGCTTATTGTCAACTCTCGATAAGTGACAGCATGGTGGAAATGCTGCATCCCAGTGTCTGCCTGATTTGTGTGTATTGCAGTAATTGCTTTGAAACTGGAAACTTATTTTCACTGTTGAAACTCAAACATGAAATAAGAAAGATAATTTCTAATTCTGTATTAATCTTAACCCCCCCCTCCCCCCCATCCATAGATCTTTAAACTTTTTTGTCCCCAACTGTCGGCGATGTATCAGAGCTCTGACCAAACACAACATTAACAGTTTGCAAACATTGTCTGATTCCTCAGAAGGCCTTTGCCACGCAGCAATGGGGGTCTGAGAGCAGCGGGTGATTTGGCCAATTAGATGAGGCGGTGATTTAGGTGGCCAGATTGGGAGTGTCACTGTTGGCTGCTGGCCAAGACACTGGGGTTGCCACCCCTGAACCTCGAGAAGCCGTACGACGAGTTCCTAAATGACTGCGGCGAGGGGAGCGGAGGGAATGAACATTTGATGACCATACTGCATTCATTTGTTGCAAAATGTTAACTCCTCTTCCCACCAACGTCTTTATTAACGCCTTCAAAGAATCTTTTTTTATTATTTACACAATAGAACGCCGACAATGATGGAAAATATCACAATATCCTAAACCTGCAAACAGACTGCTGATGAAAATAAACCTCAATCTAACGGCAACACATCGACTGGTCACATTTCTATTTCATTTTGTACACGCTGCCTTCAGAACTATAACTCAAAATAAGAAACGAATCTTCAAAAGTCTTTTTCTGTTTGTTTGACAAACATTCAAAACTGGTATTTAGACAATCGATGATATTACACACAGGAAAAGCTGCAGATTCTCACAAAGAAGAAGACAGAACGAGATCATATTTGGATATTTTGGAGATTAACTGTTAATCCTGTGGTTTCCAACCTTTCTTGTCTTGTGTCCCCTCTTTGACTTCACAAAAATCTAGGGACCCCGGACATCTGGCTTTTTTTCTAAAAACTGTCATTGGATCAATCATGTGATCATTGATCTACTGTGCTGCAAGTAAACGTTCATTTTAGAGGCTATTTCACGTACAGTACCAGTCAAATGTTTGGACACACCTGACTGTGAAATGCACCTTTTTATCTTAAAGACATTTTGATCTAAAGGCTTAAATCTTTGACATGTGTTTCTTATAGAATAGAAATAGTGAAGTTGATGCCTGTGTATGAATGCATTTCTTTCCAAAACCAAAATTAAATTAAATGTTTTATTTTTATTGTTTTAGTATATTATTCTAAAAAGTGGAAAACCTCTTCTACTACTAGGTGTGAGTAGAGACAGCTTACAGTAGCTACATTATAATAATATAGTTTAGTGTATTGTTGATAATACTCTTACTGTTGTGTGTCCAAACTTTTGACCGGTAGTGTTTATTATTGTGGACAGGATGAGATCCTCAGTGTACGATGTGAACAGCCAGGTGAGCGTGCATTCACAAGGCTGCAAATGAATGCTGGACGCATGATGCACGGATGAGACACAGAGAGAGATACTGCCAGTAGCTAGCTTTCATAAAATATATGAGAAGGAGACAGTGGTGATTCTGGAGTCTGGTGGGGCCCCCAACCAGCGTTCATCTGCCAGTGTTCCAGCGCTTGTTCGTCTTTTTTCTCTCCTACAGACACTCAGGAGTTCTTTGTGTTGTTTTATTGATAAACTTTGGTTTTCACTGCAATAATGCAACGCTTAGCAGGGCAACGAGAGTTAGTGCTGTCAGATTTGGCCCCTCAGGGAGGTTTCCTACTGTCAATGCAACATTTGCAAATTTTGGAGCACAGCTTTGGTTTAAGTTTGTGAGCCCTCAGGGGCCCCCTACTGGTCTGGGGCTCCAAGCAGTTGCCTGCCTTGCCTGTTGACAAGCAGCGCCTCTGGAAAGAGAACATCCTTGTATACGTACGGTTTACAATAAGAAAACAAGTTAGTGCACACACCTACATTTAACACTGCATCACAATTCACGGCCTGCTGACCACATTAGATTACTGCAACAGCCTCATCTACGGATCATCGTCGAAAACACCCAGAAACTACAATATATCCAAAACGCTACTGCTCGTCTTCTCACACACTCCCGCACCCGTGACAACATCACCCCAATCCTTCATAACCTCCACTGGCCCTCCATAACATGGCTCCTCCCCCCTACCTGTCTGAGCTCCTCCACCATTGGCTCCCACCCGCACTCTCAGGTCTGTTTACAATCAATTCTGCACATTTAGAATCAAGCTACTTTAAAATAAAGCACATTCTCCCACTTTATAATTTAGAACCAGCTGACGTTTTCTCGTCTGCATACAGAAACACTTTAACACAATAAAAGGTGAGTGTTTTTTTAAAATCCTGGCACACACAAATCTAAATCCTGCTAATTTAGGATGTGACTTCCTGCGATATTTTGTTTTCAGGGAGAACATTTTGTCTGAAGGATGCCTTGAAGTTTAAGATGGATGGCTCGGACCTACAAGTCGGACTGCAGCTTCAGTGTAACAGATCGCTCCCGACCTCCTACTGTAGGAGGAAAGCACAATTACCTGTTCTTGTGGAGGCATACAGGCCCTGTCAGCAGCACCTCGTGCATAATACATACCTGACATTCTGCTAACGTTACCTGCCACATGTAACCAGTCACACTGTAAAAGGTGTTTGTCTGCTCCCCCGCCACTCCAAATGCTAGATATTTAAAATTAATGGCAGTGATTAAGATACTTTAAAACCCGCAAATGGTATATTTAAATATTAAGTCACATGTAATTAAGCAGGGAGAAATATTCATACCCGTTGTTAGGGCAATTATAACAATTTCCATCAAGGGATTTCTCAGCTTGACTTTTGTTCTGAGCAATAGTGATTAACATTACGGTTAATTGAAGTCATTTTCCAAGACTTGGGGTATTTCCTATTCCCTGGCCGTAGAGTAAAAGAAGCTGGACAGCGCAGCAGGCCCGATGGAGGATATTAAGGACGTGATTTTCTCCTCCATGGTTCCTTCCTGTGAGCATATTTAACTGTGCGTAGGGGGGTCATCCCCAGGTGGCTGAGGGGGTCAGCCTTCCCCCGTGGGAGCGGCGAATCAGTGGACAGTGGGAGATGAGGGCTCAGTGGGGGAAACAGCTTTCAGGTTTGCAGCCACTTCTTACGTCACTGAGGGGGGGAACGATGGTGTGATGACCACCCTGTTTGGTGATAACAGTTTTGTTATGACACACCGTGCAATCTTTTTCTCCTCATCAGATAATTCAATAAAAACGATTAGCAATTAAGCTATTAGCTGAGTGGTGGGAAGAAATGTACCACCTAAATATAGAAACAGCAATCTAGTAGATTAAAGTCTCCTACAGTCAGAAACGTGCTTTTGGCTTACTGTCACTTCATTTGGATGTTTGACCATCACTCTGGTAATGACATAGTGATGTGCGTGCGTAAGTTTTTGGACCCTTACTCGAGGTTTAAGACATGAATATAAGTGTGTCGTCAGCATAACGTGACAGTCCGACAACTTTCATAGATTTTACACAACCGTGATGACAAAACTTCAGGCCTCGAATGCACTCCTTGACAACAAGTCTTCAGGTATTTAGGACAAATGTCTTGAACCTAAATTTGTAATAAACAATTTGACACATTCATATAATGTAGATTTGTCAATTACGCGAGGACACAAAGATAGGTTTTTTGTCCATTTTCAGATATTTTAAAGAACATGCCAGATAGTGATGTCAAGACCACAATAACGGAGACCAAGACATACCCGAGACCAGAGTGCTTCGAGACCACGACAAGACCAAGACATTTAGGGATCGAGACCGAGTCAAGACCAAGACCAAGACCAAGGCAGGGCGAGACCGAGACAAGACCAAGATCATAAACATCACAGAAAAATCATCGTGTGGGCAGGGGGCGTGTCACTCACTTAGACCGTTACACCGGGAATGTTGTCGCCGTAACCGGGGGAAAAAAAGTCAAACTATTAGATTTTTTTTAGAAAGGGCTGTTTTCCTTCTCATCAAAGTAATGATGTGGAAAAATAGCCAGTCAGTGGTGGTCTTGACTGGTCTTGATTTAAAATCCAAAGTCCGCCCAGTCTGAGACCAAGACTGCGCTTGATTCCTTCTTCAAAAAGTGGTCTCGAGACCAAGACTGATTTTGAGTACTACAACACTAATGCTTGACGCCTCATTCCAGGCGGGTGCTCTTTACAAAGCGTGTTTAAAAAAAAATCTGCTTATAAAGTTGGTGCATCAGGATAAGTTAAGGTTTCCTCATGTGGGATTCATAACCGGCTGTCAGTGCTGAGATGAAGTTTTAATGTTGTAATGATGTGGTTGGGTAAATCATATAATGTGAAGCAAAAGTAAGTAACGGCTGACAATGTCAGTCAAACTGACAAACTGTAAGAGTGAATGTCTTCGCGGTTTGTGCAACACATTCTTCTTGATTGTCTGTCATTTGTAGAAATTGACACTTCATTATACTAAATCTTTTTAGATGATGATGATGTGACGATGTGCCTTCATCTCAGCTAATCGCTCTCGCACAGAAAGCGTGCAGTAAAAAAAAACTTGTTCAGAACAAGACGTAATCGTCCCCCAGCATTCACAACACACAGCTCAACTCCATTCCCAAAACCGTCGTGTTCGTGTAAGTAACTCGCCGGCATACCGTCATGAGTGACATGGGCCTCTTCTCTGCCGCGCCATGACCCGTTTTAAAGATCAACACCAGCCCATGAACACGCACCCAGCAGTTGTCCTCTCTCTGAATGTTATTACAGAGGAAAGCAAGGTCAGATTGCAGAGATGATGATACATGGGAAGCACTTTTTGAAATAAGAAAGTCCTCTCTTTTTTTCTGCTTCTGCTGCGTCGCATATTGACCTTGGCATTTCTGACAATAGCATCCATCACACACATGAAACCTCTCCAACAGGCAACACTGGTCCGCTGAGCAGCCAAGTGAATCAGATTAAGGAATAACACCGGTAGATGGATTCCTGACGTCAAAGCGGCAGAAGGATCAGCCCCTTCGCCGTTCCTCATGCATTCCACTTCCTCTGTTCGGCCCCCTGCACAGCCTGGCTGGGTTATGTTTCTCCCATTTTGACACAAATGATTAACGGCCATGGGATTACTGCCTTTTTGATCGATACCGCAGCATTATGGCGGTGATTAATTCATCAGAGGTTGTCGATTGAATCATCTGACAAACGGTTTAGAAAAAAGAAAAGACTCGCGTATAGCTGAATCCATCGCTACATCTTTTTTGTTTTTCTTTTGCTTGACATTATTTTTTTATTACAAGTTATAGTAATAATATCAAAAGCTATACCGTGCAATAAAGAGGAACTCAGTACCTCATCTCTGCAGGACATCCTTTCAAAGACAAATCAAATCTAAAAAAACGTTCAAACCTTGTTTTCATATTTCTTGTATGTGAAGTTATAATTTGCCGAAATGTCCAAATAAATAAAATCAAATATGAATGAGAACATCCAAACCCTCCAAAAATTCTAACTTAACATGGATGAATTAAGATTTAAGGTCGTAGTCTGTTTAGTGTCGGGCTTTAAAACAGGCCGAGTGTGATCTCAGTGTTTGCTAAGTGAGACACAGAACGTCCTGTAGCAGCACGATCAAAGAAAGAACGAGGACTTCTTCTCTGTGTTCCCAATAAAATCACACCATGAATAGAAAATACTAAAGTGTCATGTGACTTTCTGATTGATTTGTTTTGAGGAACACTAATAAAACATTTACTGCCAAGCTTGTTGCTTTTAGCAACAAAGTCGGCGTTCCCTCAGCTATCTCCGAACGCTTTCATGACACCGTTTGTACAATGAATAAAAAACACAACATTCAGTTAATGCTTGAGTTTCTCAGAGAAATGCAGACTGCAACACGGCCAAATCTTTGTGCAGGATGCCAGCATGGAAAAAGACATTAACACAGTGTACATGTGTAGATGTGAGTGTGTGTATGCATGTGTGGGTGTGAGTGTGTGTGTGTGTGTGTGTGTGTGTATGCGCGTGTTAGTGTGTGTGTGTGCATGTGTAGGTGTGTGTTTCAGAGAAGGGCTGCACTGAAGTACTCGGCTGGGAGCATCCAGTCAGTGACCCCTGTCTTTCCAACTGTGTGGAGAGACCTCTTCAGTGTGCCTGCACAAGTGTGTGTGTGTGTGTGCGTGTGTGTGTGTGTGTGTGTGTGTGTGTGTGTGTGTGTGTGTGTGTGTGTGTGTGTGTGTGTGTGTGTGTGCGCGTGTGTATTTGCTGTGAGAGACAAAGAGAGAGTGATAGCAGTACAGCACAAAGAACAGAGGAGCTTTGTGAGGTGCCGAGCCCTCCGTCACGTCGTCCACATGCTGCACCTCACGTAGAAACAGCCTCGAAAAAAAGAAGTCCTGAACCGCTCTGGCCTTTGCACTTTGGACCGACACAGACTCAAACAGGGCTGAGGTGGCCGCCTGTCAGTCTGTCTGCTCAGGCCCGGTTCAGTGCACTCCCTGAGCCACGGGGAAACAGCACACCTACTGTACGCATGGAGCTTTATTTTCAAAGGGGCTGCTGTATCCCCAACATATTTATCTGCACATGCAACCCTTTTCTCGACAGATATGGAATTAATAAATAATGTCAGTTATAGTGTGATGAAGCTGGATCATGCTAAACAGTCATTTAATTTAGTAAACCAAATGCAAAATGCATAAATAACCAAAAAAATACTTTTATATGATTTTTATAAAGTAAATGAGACTCTAAACGATTCAGACTGATTTATGGATTGTGAATTTGTTTCAACAAATTGTAGTTAATTTTCAGATGTTTAATATTTATGATATGTGCTTTCAATAAAATGCAGAATATATTTAAACAGATATTAAATCACATGCACTAATATTCTTAATTATAGCAGATATATCCGTCTGTTTTCTTAGTGTGACATTACACATGTAAATGTTTTAATATAATTTAGACCCTGACCTGAGATTGTGCAAATGTTATACCTAAAATAAAAAAACAATACAAGAATAAATACCAAAATAAAGGAAAAAATGTGGGAGGGAAGTTTTTGAAAAATAATTTATTCCAAATATTTTTAGTGGACAGATATGAAAATATGTAATTACCTAAAGACTTTATATGCTGACTATGTTTTCTTCCTGTGTCTGTTTGTTCTGATGGAATTTAGCAGAAGGTAAAATAATAACTCGCCTTCAAAATAAAATTAAATTTCCAGAGTCTAAAAAGCAATCCTCATAAATTTAGGAGGCTTGTTGAAATGACCTTAAATAAATTAAAATCTGGCAGAACATTTCTTTCCTCCTCTGCTGTTGCAACCAAAATTTAAAAAACTCCTATTTCTCCCTTTCTATGCCTCAGCGTGATCATGTTTTCCACAATCAAGTTTTATGGTGCAGCAGCAGGACATGGTGTCCGCAGGGACTCTGTGGAGAGAGAGGTGAGTACCAGGTGCTGCGAAAACCTCTCATGCTATTACCACTGCACCGTCATGGCTCTCTGTCCCATTTTTACCTTACACACACCCTCCCCCCAAAACCTGCAAGACAGCGGGAAGGCACCACAACAGCTGCATGTTCTGCAGCTTTGTCCATTTTCAAACATGCTTCATGGATTCTTTCCAGAAAAGTAGACCGCCTTGTTGCACAAAACATGAAGGATTCATTTTGTGCAGGCGACTTGCAAACACAAGGGAACAAAACTCAAAAAATGGAGTGGCTGAATTCAGTCTTTGGAGATGTTAAGGTTGCAATGCATTGAACAACATTGTGCTCAAACATGGACTTGGAGCACCCTCTACCCATCACAAGTCAAAATGCAGGCCCTCTCCACAGTCCTCCTGTTACTCCTACGTGTGTAATGGTCTGGGAGCCAGGCCTTGCTCCAGCTCCCCAGAATTTTAACAGAAACCATGAGAGGGGAGGCTTCTTTAAAGGCTTCATCAACTGTGACCAACCGCCGTCAGCAGTAACCCATGTTATACAGGCCGCGGTTATGACACCCTCAAAGGGCTGCCCCCAAGGAGGCAGGCGACAGGGAGGGGGGTACAAGGGGAACAGGGCCTCAGAAGTTTCCCACCTTCCCTTGAACCACAGCCGCGCACCCTCGGCAGGAGGTGGACAGGGCCAGCTTTGAAAAATAACACCTTTGTGATCCCCAGTGTTTGGGGATGGATCGTGGTCTGCAGATGGCTCCAGATCGTCTCTGTGTGGACAGTCAGGAAAGACAGAGAGCCGCCTGAGCTCATTTATTTTGTAGAGAGAAAAACAAATGCAGATCGTGATTTTAGATAGTTATCTTTCAGGTACTTAGTTAGTTTGATGATTTTATTTTAACAATGCAGTTTTATGTTGGTGTTTCTTAGTTATCTTGAAGAATTTAATGCATACAAAGAAAATGAATGCTTAAATTCTGGTCTCCTCTTATGCCGTCATGCTGGTGAATATGGGCGACTATTAAGTTATAAGAAAGCCGCCATCACTCTCAGAGTTCACACGTGTCCAGCATGTGGCTAACTACCTAAAGAAGCACACAGAACTGAACGGAGAGCCAGCAGAGTTTTGTACAGAGGGGGAATAAATTATTACAGGCCCCGGCGGTAGTGACAGCGTTTCTCCCCTCAGTTTGGAGGGAAGAAAACAGCGTGCTGAACTTCTAACCCCGGATTCTGAAATCATTTTTAGCCGCAGTTGACAGTCGGTAACTGGCGCTTGACAACAAGCTAACAGAGGCTGGTGACACTTTTTTCCTGCGGCTCAGCGGGTTCCTCGAACGATCCAAAGGTGATCGGCTGTTGTGCTGTTTTTCTTTCCCTCCTCTTGGATTTATCCTCTTTTGCACCTATTTTACATCTTTCCGTCTTTAATTCTGTTTTGTGCGTTTCGTAGCGTCGCAAACACATCAAATGATTCAAAGGCAGATGTCACAGTGTGGTCATCCTCTTGTTTAAGGGTTGATCATACATTCTGGGGACAGTGAAGATGAATTTAATCCAAGGAAAATAGCTAACTTTATGTTGTAGTACTGTTTTATTTTATACAAATGGACCGTGTCTTGGAAGGTTTTCTACCCACAAATTCAAAGTGATGATTGTGTTACAGTATTCATATAACAACTTGGCTTCCAAAGTCAGCGTGAGTGCCAGTCTGGGAGCTCAGTGCAGAAGACAGTAGAGCCTCGCGGAGGGGCTTGTGTTGCCTCCAAACAGCTGTGGTGCCTCTTTTGTGTTATTTGGAGGGCCTGTTGCCCCTGCTCTATTCAGGGCTTTCACACCAGTCTCACTCACTTCTCACTCCCTGGGTTCCTCCTCACAGGTCATAAATTAAGCCGAGGGAGGGGAGGCTCGAGATCAGAGGAAAAAGATCAGTCAGGGCCTCATTTTGGTTTCGGTTATATCACATATTCTGTTATATATTTAGAGGGAAAAGTTTCACAAGCAAGAGTAAGAATCAGAGCTGCTGCGCGCTCGGAGGGTAAGTCCCTAATGCAAAGAGAAGTGTGTGGATTTGTGAGTTAAGGAGGAGCACTTTTGGGGTTATCCATTGGGGCCACACTGCTGTTGACACTATATGTTATTTTAATGAGTGTTGCTGCGTTGTGGTTAATGTGGCCACAGCTCATGGCTCAGAGGTGCTGCCAGGCTGTGCCTATGAGTGTGTGTGTGAGAGAGATAGAGAGTTGGAGGGCATGGGGGAGGGATGGGGGGGGGGTCACAATATGGTTATGGTGACAAGCAGTGGGATAACTCATACTTCCTCTGCCGTCATAACAAAAGCCTCTTGAAGTGAACGAGGCAGGCAGTGAAACACTTTACTGGACGCTCTTGGTGCTTCAGACTCGTCCTTTCTCTCCTGCATGTGTTCATCTGGACTTTTCACTGTTCCGTTTTTTTAACGCATCATGATGGACATATTGTATTCACCAAGGTCGCCATACTCAAGCCAGCAGTGCATACTGTGACAATGACTTAATGACATGAATAGAGGGAAATATTGCACAGCTCACTGGCTTGTATTGCGTGCCATTATCCCTTTGTGAAACAGAAAGATCAAAATTATGAAATATCACGCGACACATGTGGGATCCATTCAGCGGTATCACAAAACTCCCATTGAAAAACGGTTAAATGGCGACGCATGAGGCTGTGTACAGAACCATATGGACGCCTCCACATCTCCTCATTTCATACATGTTTCTTTTGACATCAATAATGCCTCGGTATCCAGTGGCGCTTGGAACGCATCCAAAACAATTATAAAGTTGCCGTGGAAACTGAGGTCCTGTGCCAGGGTGAGGCATACTGTCTGCGCTCAGATAACCGCATGGAAAGTCACAGCAAACAAAGCACTTGACAGGGGTGCAGAAATGGGAGAAATGAAAAAAAGAGGGAGGTGAGGGATGGGCAGAGGTGAGGAGACAGAGACAGAATAACAAAAGGGGTGAATGTGAAATTGGGCATCAAGAGATGATGAAAACAAGCACAATAGATGTCTTTCTGCGTGTTTGTGAATGTGATGCGTGTGTTAGATTTCAGAGTTGGACATTAGAAGACGTTCTCCAAACAAACCTAAAAAAAAGAGTCAGATTTAGGTGAAGAATCAGGGTGAACTTAAAGTAGGTACACTTAGCGCGCCTCTCTGTGTTTGTGTGTGTGAATGACTTTTATCAGAGCAAACTCACACACAACCTCTCAGCGACACGTGCAATTTAGTGTGCAGAACATTGGGACTGGTGTAATGTATTGTAACCTTATGCTAACCTAA
>CM036551.1:1582267-1632267 GCA_020745685.1 Tautogolabrus adspersus | reverse complement strand
GTCAGAGTAGGAGAAAGAGAGAGGTGGGAGAGAGATAAAGGAAGAATAATAGAGAGAGAGAGAGAGAGGTGAGACATGGGAGGAGTGAAAAAAGGGATAAGTTTGCCGTCCTGTTTCCTTCGCTTCCTGTACATTCCAGCTGCTTCGCGGGGCATAAACCTGAGCATTAGCACTAACGCCAAAGCCAACACGCCCACTCATCTCACGCATGCTTTCACTGCGCTCATTTCCCACAGCACTGCTCACCGACCTTAAGAGTCGATCCGAGTGACACATCGCATGTGCCGGCAATGACAGCACGGGCAACTGTCACAGGTCGTGGCGTTCTCAAAAACACAATCATGGTGTGAGTCATCAAGTGTTCGTAGCTTTGTGATTGATAAATGACTAGGTACCAGTCAGAAGTTGTAACTTGTTTGAGTCAAGCTGTCAGAAAAAAAAGATTACACGTCAGTTTCTGCTGAAGCAAAAATACACACGATGTTTGCATCCACAATGTCTGAAGCTTCTAGATAAAACAAGACACGCTGTCCTCAAGAACTGAAAGCACAAACCAGCACATTCACAGCTAGACACACACACACACACACACACACACACACACACACACACACACACACACACACACACACACACACACACACACACACACACACACACACACACACACACACACACACACACACACACACACACACACACTCTCACACACACACACACACACACACACACACACACACACACACACACACACACACACACACACACACACACACACACAAAGGAATTAGCCTTAACTGAAACACAATGCAGATGTCATGTCATTACATGAAGGATCACTGCTGGCTGCAGCAGCTATTTACATGTAAATGCAACAGAATGTGGTCAAAAGTTCACTTCTTCTTCTGTGGTTTTTGCCTGTAACAACCACTCCAAGAGGCAAAAAGTCAGGGCCTGATTCATGAGATGACTGGGCACATAAAGTAACAGGAAATCTGTCCGGTAGTTTTTTTAAAACAAGAGTTTACTCTTCCAGGAATGCCGTGAAACATCAGCGTCGGGTGTTGTTTCACAGTCCTGGTTTTTTTTCTCCTCCTCTCCCTCTCCTGCATTCCTTCCCCCCTTTCCCCTCTGTTTGACGTTCTTTGTTCTGACCACTTGCACATGGAGGCGAAAGAAGACACTCACGGCTTAATCCGTCCCCGCCAGAGGCATGCTAAAACCATCTGGGCCCAAAACCAAACGTAAGGTTTTTCTGCGTCTCCTATATGAGAGGGGGAACGGGGGAGGATGGAAAGAGAGAGAGAGGGAGAGAGAGATGGAAAGTTAAGAGGAAAAAGAGGGGGAGACAGAAAGGTAGGAGGTACTAGAAGGGACTAAAGGGGGGATTTGGAACAAGAACCAGGCTACACTGACGCATACTGTCTTTTGTGGTTTCCAGTCCTGACCCTCTGACCCTATACATCCTGTCTGGCGTGGAAGCTGGTGGAGGGAAAGACGAGATGGCAGCTATAAGCACTGGCTGCATGTTTGTGTGCAGCAATGTGTGCCCGCCAAGGCAGACAGCATGTCTCAGGGTACATATGAATATGTGAGTGGATGCTAAAGGGCTCTATCTGTCTCTCAGGTGTGACTTTTCACACCCATCTTCTTTCTCTTCTTCCCAACGTGTTGACATCCACTCCCTGCAGAATCTTGTGTGTGTGTGTGCATGTGTGTGTGTGTAGGGGGGGGAAACAATGGTCTCTCCAACATTCCCACTCTCCTGCCGAGAGCACTCGTTTGTCTCCTGCATTCCTTTGCCCATTCATCTCTTTCTCCTCTCTCCCCTCCTGGATAGAAAAAAAACGACTCTTTACACGGGGGAGGGGTCTTCAAAAATCCTCTGAGTGGAATCAGTCCCCCTTGAACACAGCCTCCTCCCCACCCTCCCTCCCCTGTTTTACTTGGTTAGTGAAGCAGCAAAGCTCAAAGAAAGGGAGGAGAAAGACGAGATGCATTCTTTCTCTCCCTCTCGCTGTCTCTCAGTGTGTACCGGGGGCTGAGCTGTGGCTTATTTTTAATGACTGGTTAAGAAAATGAAAAAAATGAGGGGAGGGCTGGATCTCTTCCCCGCCGTCCGCTTGCAAACACACACACACACACATACATTACTGTAGCCGAGTCTGGGACTTTCACAGAGAAGTCTTTAATTTGCACTGGGGCCTGGCCTCCCACACTGCACGGCCCAAACCACCCACTTACAGCCTTGCACCATTCCTCAGAGTCACTCCAACACACTCCCCCCTCTTCCTGAACAGTGAAAGCAACATGAACTCTCCACCACACTATTAAGCTGTCAAGAAAAGTCGAAAAACTTCAACATTCTGCCGAAAGAGTGGAGCAAAGAAGCACTCTTTGGGGAGGTTTAACTCCTCAGTGTTTTTCATTCACTCGGGGCTTTACATTTGCGGGCCCTGCCTTGCCCAGCTTTAGCATACAGGAGCCATGAGGATCATCCACAGTCAACACTGAGGAAATCCTCTCGAGGCTTTGCTTTTCCTTTGCTCCTACTGATGCCAAAACACAAGACAGGAAGTGGCAAGAAGGGTGGAGTGGGACAACCTGACAGAGAACCCCTGTCTGCTTGATCGGACACGCTAAAGGTGCCGTCTGCATCCTCACATGTGGGAAAGTTAGCAACAAATTCCTCCTGTTTTTAGCAGGAATCTGGAGCATGTTTTCTCTCTGCAGAGTGGGGGGACAGCAGGGGTCCCCTGCTGCAGCCATTCTTTGTGTTTGCCGTATATCCCTGTCAGCTCCTCCTCTCAAACCGGGAACGAGAAGGAGAGGAATGAATGAAACTCTCTTGCTTACACTTCTTGTGTCAAAAGATATCCAAACGCTGCTCTTCCTCCCTGAATGGCCACAATCAAAGCATTCCAGGCCGTAACAGGCCGGGACCAATTAAGTCGTAAGTAAACCTAAACACCTAACAGCCACAAAGCACAGCTCCCGCACATTTATCCTGTTGACTTTTATTCTGCTGCAGAGCGTGTCCAGGCAGGAAGCACTGCTGACTCAGGTCATGGAAATTCACCCTTATTACAGGTGATCGAGTCTATGATACAGCAATTTGTGCACAAATATTCAGCAAGTACATACAGGTGAAACTCATGTGAGGAGGCTACTGCTAATGGCTGAGGCTACTGCATCATGTTACACAGTATTTGGGCCACATTCAACACTCACAGTGTGGACGCCAGTTTGACTGAAGACCTGCTGTAGAGCAGCTAAAGCTCTGATGACATCTAGTGAAAGATTTCATATTGCAAGTTACATTTTTATTCCTTTCCATGCTCACATCTGGATCACAAAAAACTGATTATTTCAAATGAAATGTGACATCACACACGCTGAGAAGAAGATTAGAAAACTAAGCAGGAAGGTCCAAGTTTAAATCAAACGGTAAAAGCAGGACTAACAGGTAGAAAATCCACACGCGAGAAGCTTTAGCACTAAATTAAATTTCTCTGCATCTGCTCATCTGATGATTAACACCCCTAATCTGACACTGAGCCGTCTGAAGGAGATGCTGAGTGTTTTTCCTCCTCGCGTCAGAGAAAGAAAGAGCGACAGTGCAAGTTCCCACTGGCTTTGCATTCTCAGACAGTCGTGACAGGATGAAGTAATTACTGAGCGGTTGACACACACACCAGCATGGTGAAGATTTATCTCCTCCAGGAAGAGAGATCGCCAAATCACAGTTTACCCACATCGAGATGATCCCTGCAGCTGCACACGGAGCAGCCACACACACTTCGACACTGCACACACCCACATGCTTAAAAAGCTCCCTCTTGCAACCACAACTGCTCTATTCCTCCATTTTTATATTCCACATGTGTTTGTGCGTGCGCGAGTGTGTCACCACATGCCTCGACCGAGCCCTCGCTTCCTGTCAAACACACCTACTCGTACCTTCAAAGCGTGTGGACTGACAGCAGTGTGTGTGTGAGGCAGAAAAAAAAAAAGAG
This sequence comes from Tautogolabrus adspersus, assembly GCA_020745685.1. Lineage (NCBI taxonomy): Eukaryota > Metazoa > Chordata > Actinopteri > Labriformes > Labridae > Tautogolabrus > Tautogolabrus adspersus. The sequence goes on along the minus strand of CM036551.1, from coordinate 1,628,251 downwards.
CTAGACAGATGACACCACAGCACTGTTTAATTTACATCCCCTCTTTGTATAATAATTCCACCTTGAAGGATGGCAGCTTTGATCCACTGACACACAGGTGCATCTCCCCATGCTGCCACACTGGATGTTAAGGCAGGGCATTATCTGTCCCTGTAATTAACACCAGAGCAGGAAACAGAGCGCTATGTGTGTGTGTGTGTGTGTGTGTGTGTGTGTGTGTGTGTGAGCAGACCAGGCAGGAGGGATTGATGGAGCTCAAAGCAAACATTCCTAAGTGAACATTGTTTGATCCTCCATGTCTTTCGGGCACATATACATCAAGCAAAGCATGTCAGCCATGATTCACAGGTACAGTATCTCACACACTGATCCCTCGTTTCCTCTGTGTCACTTTCTGTAATTTAGAGACACACGCACGCACGCACGCACACACGCACACACACACGCACACACACACACACACAGTGGACAGCTAGATAAGATTCAACATGTGCCTGAAAATCATGTGACAGCAGGAACTCAAGACACAACTTGTGAGTTGCTCTAAATGTGAAGCCACTGCTGAGAGGAAACCTGAGACGCTGAGCTGGACTGATTCTAAAAGTGGAGATGGAGCTCCCTCTAGTGGTGACAAATGGAAAGAAAAAGAAAAATGAGGCGCTCATACTGCGGGTATCCAAGAGGAAAACAGAGTCATAGCTTCACACACAAAATCAGGTACAACTATGGAAGCTATAAAACAGTCAGACTTCTTGTTGAATATTTTATATCATCGTCTTTATCTTTCTTTCTTTTCACATTTGAGGCGGCCATGTTTGAAATGTACTCAGATGCCATGTTTGTGTACATGTTCAAAATGTTTTTTCAAATAAATGTTGTATCTGGAAAACATGAGATGCAATAAATGTGGAATTTAACAAATATACTAAAAACAGCTTTCAGAGCTAAGTAGAAATCCTCAAAGCTTATAAAGGCGAATATATTTTAAATGTGTTATTGTAGTTTTACTGAGAAAATAACCTGAAACTGTGAGTTAAAGACGACAGAAATGTGTTTGTCTTTGACTAGCATCAACGCATCATTAGTCCTTGTGTCAACCTGCAGTATTGAGTGAAAACAACAATGTTGATACCACTATTGTAGTGCTGCATGAAAAAGGGGACATACTCTCTGCAGAGGATGAACAGGCCTTTAATATTTGAACACCTAACTTCTACTGCGTGACTTAAACAAAGTATGGATTGTTTTAAAACTCTCTCCTCCAGAGCCAGAGAGAGAGAGACGGTGTTACCTGTCATCACATCTGTATCCATGGTAACTGTCAATGTGGACACCTCAGATAAAGTGAGCTTACTCTATGATCAGACATTCAGGAAACATGCTATGTTGAAGTGCTGGCTTCTCTGACAACAATGCAGCAGCCAGTATGTCCTCCTTCTAACTTTAGATTCTGGTCCTGAATGGTCTGGATTTGTTTGGACCAGAGAAGGTAGGCGGTTTTAAGGCACCCCCACACGGCCGTTTTGGACGCCCCTCGGTTTGCCAGATATGAGAGCAGTTATCAGGTCAAACCAACAGGTGTTGCAGCGATGGAAGCGGGCAAGAGAACTGGTTCAGATAGAAGTGATTGTACCCGACCTAAAAAGCCTCTGCATGTTTCTAATAAGCTCCACGAGCAGAAACGTGCTCAAACTAGGATCAATGTTGGAGATGCTTTTGAAAAATGGAGAGAGGTTAGAACGCAGAAAGGTTTACAGACCGATGCAGAGCTGGATAAACACTGAAGCTTCAGTGTCCACCACATGGTGACCTGCGTGAGCATCCACTCTAGAGAGGGGGGGGGGGGAGACAGCTCTCTAATGTTTAGAATTTAGACTGCAGTACTCATTTTAATCACTAGGGGTCAGAGTTACATATTGCTCCTTTAACATGGCAATTGCTCCTGAACAGACCAGCGTAAGGCTGACAGGAAGCTGAAATCTAAGCAGCTGTTAAGCGTGAGCTGTGTTGTAAAAAAATAGAAACGAGTTATAGAACAGTTGAGCTCGTTTCATCTTGTTTTATTGTCTCGTGCGTTTCATATTTCATCTTATGAAAGAGGAAGACAATTATTTACTCCCCAACATGTGGAACTATTTGTTCAGCCTTTCTTCAAAGGGTTTAATGATGAGTCTCTATGAGAGTGGAAGAGTTCATACAGATCTGTGCATGAACGCCATGCCAGGAGGAAAATGATTAATGAAGTATTTGAGTTCAAACATTTTCCTATTTGAAGTAAAATACTTCATGAATTAATTATTGCTGCTCTTTAAAAAGTGTTCAGCTGCTTGGAACAGTTATTCATGAAAGTTTTCCCAACACTGTTTAAAGACTTTAAATGTTTATATTCAAAGGCAGGCTTTAGGGGGCGCCGGTAGACTAGCGGTTAGCATGAGCACCAATGTACAGAGGCTTAAGTCCTCACGATCGGGTGGCTTGGGTTCGAATCCGACCTGTGGCTCTTTTCCTGCATCTCGTTCCTCCCTCTCTCTCTCTCTCTCTCTCTCTCTCTCTTCTGAGTGAAAGAATCTTTCTGATTCAACCAAGAAAGCAAAGTAAAACAAGTTCACGGGGGCGCAGGTGGCCTAGTGGTTAGGTCACGCCCCATGTATGGAGGCTCCAGTCCTCCAGGCGGGCACCCCGCCTTCCCGCTTGTCATTCTCGAGTCTCTCATCCCGATTTCCTACCCTATCCACTGTCCTATCAAATAAAGACAAGTGCAGTGAACACTTTGAATATGACCCATCCATACATTCTCTATACCGCTTTTCATGTTTGGTGTCACGGTGGGCTAGAGGCGATCCCAGGTGTCATTGGACGAGAGGCGGGGTTACACTGGACTGGTCACCAACCAATCACAGGGCTGACATATAGAGACAGACAACCAGCCACACTCACATTCACACCTACGGGCAATTTAGAGTCACAAGTTAACCTAACGAGCATGTGTTTGGACTGTGGGAGGAAGCCGGAGTACCCGGAGAGAACCCACGCATGCACGGGGAGAACATGCAAACTCCACACAGAGAGGCTCCTGTCAGACGGGGATTCAAACCAGGAACCTCCTCACTGTGACAAAGCTCTAACCACTGCAGCACCGTGCAGCCCATTAAATAAGACAAAGAGTCGAATTACAAATAATAAAGAACAACAAGTTGCTGAATGTTTATTTATAGCTTTGTTATTAACCGGCCTTCCTCGTGGACTTGTCATTAATAATATAATGTGATATGACTGTGGCCTACTTGGATCACAGAGACGTGTGTGTGTACGCTTTGAGTGTGTTGCTGGCATGTTCTGCTCAGGAGCCTAGTCCTAAAATAGAAAGCTTAAAGCTCGTAGGTGAGCGGGCAAGCGACATAGCTGGCATTGTTTCCGAGCATGAGCTGCAGAGTGTTTGAGTCACTGACACACAGATGGTCAGCGACACAGACTGCTCGTCTGTCAAACAGTCGGGTGTAAGGGACCCTTCATCTACCATGGCAGGCCTCAAACAGGTAAATGGCACCTGTGATATCTTTTCCCATAAGGCTGTGGGGCTCAGCATCTTTCTGCACCGCCCTGTGAGATAACTCACATGATCTCGACTTCCTGAGGGGGCCCAGAGTGTGACCTAAATAACCGGACCCCGCAGAGAGCTGTGCTGTGTTGTGATGCTGTGCCCGGCCCTGCTCAGTGTGATGCAGGCCACACCTGTCGTCCTCCCATCAGGGATATGATACCAGAATAGACCAGGAGCTGGAAGGTGTTCAACATTTCCCGGACACCATGAGTGCATGGCAAGCAAACAGCGTGTCAGCTGCTAGCAGCTCGGGGTCCAGTTTGGAGGGAAAACACCGTTTCAGACGGCCGGGGAGGAAGCGAGAGGTTTTGTTTCACAGTGTAAGAACTTACTGGTGACATTTCTGACTCCATAGAGAGGAGAAATATCAATCTGAAATGGAGTTTTATTGACTTTGTCCTATAATCTTTTTTTTTTTAAACCACCACTTCATTAGTTTAAATTAAAGACAGAGTCAGTAGCTTGTTCCTTCAAAATAAAATACAAACTCAGACTCAGATGCAGACTAAAGTAAAGCTGCTCCATCATCCCTTCTGGGCCTCCGTACATGTGTGCTGGTGACTGTGTCTGCAGAGACCCTGTCCACCCTGTTGACTCGGGATGTTTCTGGGTGGAGCTGGTGTGTTTCCTCCAGCCAATGACAGCGCAGCAGGTGAGTTTAGGAGTGGATACAATTCAGGGATAGGACGCATTTCAAATTGGCGAATATGACGTACGTTGGTGTAGCGCCAAAAAGAGAAAATATAATCATAGTGAGAAAATACCAAACAAAACGAGGGTGAACCTTGTGTTGGCTTTTACCCGTGCACGTTGTTTAACTCTCTACCTTCACATATGTTATCTCTTTTGGTGTGCAGCAGTCTCTACTTCGGAATCCATTTTTGTTTGTTCCATGTTTTGTCATTATTTTATGTTTTTTTTCTTGTTTTTCAGTTGCTGTAAAACAATTTGATTTGTATAGAAGGTGCTTTATAAATACAGCGTGATTGATTGATTGATTGATTGAAGAGCAGCAGGTGAATATCTGTCAGTCAGGAAGCTGAGACTCTGTATACAGGTGCGTCAGAGCTTTAACACAGGTAGGCGTGCAGAGCAGTTAACACATCTTTAACTCCCAAAACTGAAGACAGGCCTAAAAAACCTCATCCCAATTTAGCGCCTGATCCCTTTTAGTAGCCTCAATATCATGTGTCCTTTAATTCTCATAATGTTTGTTTTGTTTTCCACTCTGTAACTTCCTTATTTTTGAACGCTGTTCTCTAAATAAACTTGACTTCTTTAATATCTCACAATGAGGCAGTCACCTGAGTTTATTCTCCTCTTTAAATCAACAACTTCACACTTTTCTTCCATTTTTACGTCCAGCATGAATAAGCAGAAAGCATGGGCTGGGCTGAGTGTATGCATGTAAAGCGCATCACACTGAATACACTACTTCCGCTTAGCGTTTCAAAGTAAAAGTCAGTGACGCACTTCACATTTCACTTTCCCCTGACTTTGAGTCGGGCTCTTACTTTATGCTGCTGGCAGTCTGAATAGCTATTTCCGGTTTGTTAAAGACTATTCTAGGAGGTGCTACAAGAACAATGGGCTTAGCAAGACTTTGTCAGAGCAGTCCCGCTACTTGTTGCTCCCTTCCTCATCAAACGCTTTTATTTTGAAGGCACCCTAAGCTAAGTTGACTGTAGTGGCAGCTGGCCATCAGTCCCCGTGCCTCCTTCTCAAACAGCAGGGAAACATGCACGGCAGCGGGTTTCTACTCACAGAGTCGTCTCCAGTAGTCACACATGCCGAGCAGCGCGCCGAACAAACACTGAAGGATCGTCATGAGAAGGCTGCGAGTCCGAAACACCAGAGTCCAGATCAGCTGAGACCTCTTCCCTCTCTCCCGTCTCCACTCTGACGATACTGGATCTTATGTCAGGATGCGGACGCGCCTTGATCCCCCCCCCCCCCACACACTTTAGAGCCCATTCAGCAGCTCTGGGTGGGACAGACAGAGGGCTCAGAGCCATGCAGTAAACTTTACTGCAATGCTTCATTTAACTTCTACCTGCTGTTCTAAAAATAGCATTCAATCAGTTCAGAAAGAACTAATTTACAAAACAAAGGAATACTTTCAAATAATATGACTTGTAAAAAAAAGCAACAACATCTCCTCACTGCTTACATTTAAAGACTGTTAGTGACTTAGTGTTGTAGTGAAGACCACACTAACAGAGACCAAGACATGCTCCGAGACCAAGTCAAGACCGAGACATTTAGGGACCCCGACTAAGTCAAGACCGAGACATTTAGGGACCCCGACTAAGTCAAGACCGAGACATTTAGGGACCCCGACTAAGTCAAGACCGAGACATTTAGGGACCCCGACTAAGACCGAGACCAAGGCAGGGCGAGATCGAGATAAACTCTGAAAAATCTTTAAGAGATTTAATTTGACTTTAAATAAATGTGACATCAACAAACGAAGTCTCTGCGCTTTTGTTTACAAATCAATTTAAAATACAAAAATCTCAAATCTTAGCGAGTTTGTTCATCTAACTTAACGTCAAAAATATGTTGTTTGGCGTGCTGGTTAGTGCGCGTGTCCCATATATGGAGGCTATGGTCCTCAACGCGGGCGGCCCAGGTTCCAATCTGACCTGTGGCTCCTTTCCTGCGTGTCAATCCCCACTCTCTCTCCCTGATTTCCATCTCTATCCACTCACCTGTCTCTCCAATAAAGGCACAAAAAGCCCAAAAAATAAATCTGAAAAAAAAAATAATAATAATATGTTGTTGTACTTATTAACGCCACATTCACCTGGCACTTCCTTGGCCCTGGAAGAGGTGTGCTTCGGCACGGTACAGTTCCTGCACGAGCACAAGCTTGGGCACGAAATGTGGACAGCCTTCATTATGGAGAAATCCCGGAGAGTTCTGTCTGTATCTGACCAACATGAATCACAATAAGACACAAAGTCAGTACAGTAGCTGTGATGTTCTCTGATGTGCAGAGGCGGACTCAACCGCACGTCCATTGTTTTTTGTGTCTGTCTTGTAAACTCAGCACGCTTCATGACCACGTAGCGCCATGCATGTGTTGTATTACGACTTCATGTACAAGAGGTAACTGTGCTCAGGCCCGGTTAGTCCTGGAGCAGAGTGAGTGCAGGTCAGGGGGGGAATGAGGAGGTGGGGAAGGGGGGCAATCATGCTTAAGCACGGTACGGGGACAACTTGACCCAGTGTGAGTGCGCCATTAGAGAGGGGGACCTTCTCAAGAGAGCACCCAGGGGGCCTCAGGGTGGCATTTTTCTTTGCTTTTATAACATGAGTCACCCTGACATATGAAAATCACATTTTAAGCTTGCTGTTGTAAATCTGCGTGGGCCGGGGAAGGTGTGAACGAGAGGTCTGGATGAGTGCTTTGGCTTGATGTGGATCCAGCCAGACTTCAATGGTGTGTCTCCCTGTTGCTCATATTCAGCATGCGGGGAAATAAAAAGTTATTTATTCTCACAAGCGCTCCACAAGAACTACTGGAAAAAATCCAGTGATGGCAGCGATTGTTGTTAATTGGGTCAAACTGCCTGGTGTTTGTTATCCTCCCACTTACAACAGCTTCAGTAGGAAGCATTCTTACTCCAGAGCTGACAGAGGTGCAGTGCTGTGTTACACTGAGCCCCTGGGGGCACTGTTGGACAGCTTTTATTCTAGCCTGTAGTGATGTACAGAGCACATCACAGACTACAGGATTTTACTGAGATTATCATGCCAGGTGGAGGAACGTCACCTCACGTAAACAATGCAGCCGGCGGTTAGATTTGGGATTGTAATACTTCCCGCAGAGAAAGGACAAAAGAGTTTGGGGGAAGAGATGGCTGTGGAGACACGGACAACATGGGTTTGTATTCTTCAGTGAGAGCTGGAGGTCAGATTGTCACTGTCAGATACATTACACGTGTCCAGGGCACCCGTGCGGGTTGCGTCCAGCAGCCACTAGTCCACTTAATACTGTCCCTTGTCTCTCGCGATTATTCCCTGAAGATCTCTGAGCAGATCGGAGACGTTAAGATTGGATCTTTATACGACTCGGACTACAAAATTAATCTGGTGAGATAATCGGTTCAGAGCAGCCTTGAGTCGGGAACGACTCCGTGATTATCGTGAAGGAGGAATCGGACCTCAATCGGCTCAAAGATACAGCTCAGATATTTGTTTGGAGTTTTCTTAATTACTTACAACATTCTGTTAATTGTGCTTTCTTTAAGTATAATTTGCCAGAAAATGATTGTCAACAATTATCAACGATTTGTGCAATTACTGGTCGTTTACGTTGTGTGATGATCAAGATGACTTGAGTTTCTTTTTAGTTGAGTCATGCACTAATGGACAGATGTCAGAGTGAGGGGGCCGCCAAGCTACAGAGGGGGCGGGCCTTCCTGCCTGGAGGTACCGTCTTGATTAGCTGAGGCGGGCAGGTGTGCAAGGAAGAAATGTTTGGACTGTGAGTTACATCCGGAGAGAGTTTTGACGAGAGACTGATTATTCCTTCCCCGTAATTTTCGTTTGCTTTATGTTATAAAAATGAACTATCATCCCACATGGAGGAGAACGCGCTGGAACGCGTGCAGAGTGAGCTGGTCGAGGCAACAACGCAAGGTTGCAACAGGTAAGGTCCGTCCCCCTTACCTTAGCTTTGGCAGCCACATTCAATCATGCCACGTGCAGCAGACGCCTGGAGGCCCCAGACAAAGATATATTCCAGGCTTGTGTTTGCTGTGAAACATGACACTTTGCAAAAAGAGGAGGTCTACACCGCACTCCTCATTATATTATAATATTTAATATGACAGCATCATGACAGCGTGACCCACGGTTACACCCGACAGTGTCGCCTTTTATTCTCAAGATTGGCTAAGTGGATGATGCAAAGTAATCATGTACTCTCCTAACACTATTAAAGCTTACGGCTCATACACAAACAGTCCGAGGTCTCAGTCAGTTGTTAGTGTCAAAGACAAAGTCAGGAACGCCGTGACAGCCGCTTCAGCACCATGGACAGCACCGCACGTCAACCCACAACAACAGCGACAGCTCAGAGGGCGTTACTCCACTCTCTCACATCGTCTATTTCTCCACATCAGCAAACATCCACTGATTAAGAACAAATACTTTGAACATCTAGCTGAGGCTGGAAGACATGGAGCTCATGTACATGGAGCTACTCTTAAAAAACAACTCGCTCAAAGAAACGATACAGCTAACAACGCCTGTGGTAAGAAAAAGCATTTCCAGGAATATGATACAATATGATGATGTCCTATTAATGCTAAGGGGCATATCAGCCGGCCGCTTAATCGGTAACCTTCGGTCTTGAAAAATGAAGCCAATGCGAAAGTGCAAAATCCTGCAGTTTGTCGAGTGTCCGCTTGAGGCTGCAGGAACCCCAAAGGTCACATACACATAAAAAAAGCAGTTTTACAGAATAATCTCACATGTTTACAGCCTGGTACAAAAAACAAAACAGGTCTGATTAGTTATTGTCATCATTGACACACACTGTACGGGGGTGAATTTTTAAAAAACGGCTCCGTTTTGATTTTATCCATAGTTAGGCGTGTAGCTGACCTGATTGACAGGCGGGCGCAGTTAAACGGTTTGTGAGGAGTCTTAAAACCCGCCTCAGCTCCAGCTCTCAGCCTGTCGTTAGGTTGACTGAAAGTTAGGGTGAGTCAGCATTTGTAGCATGGCGTCTGCTGCTGATGAGCCTCCAGCGCTCCCTGCAGGAACAGACGGGTGACGTCACTCAGGATTCGTCCATTCATATTTAGTCTATGGTTGGGCTCTATTTTCTTTATCTGCATTGGTCAGACATTTCTGGGGTTTTTATACTGTTGATAAGTTTGTCCAACAGTTTCACTCAGACAGAATGTAATTCACAGACATGAAACACATTGTTGTTCCATCACCTCTTGGGTGAGTTAGGGGAGCCACTCTTTTCAGCCAATCTTATCGGCTCAGGAAAAGATAGCTGCTGGGAAATGGAGGCAGTTTAATGGACAGCAGGTCAGCGTGCCAGAGTAACCGAGGGTGAGAAGGTAAGAAACAGAAACTGTGGCACATTTCCCAGACTTAAAATCTGTGTGTACACTCTTTAGTAAATGAAGGTCAATTCTTCTACATCGCGAAACAACATGTTGATTCACCCAAACACAAACTGCTCGGGCAAAAAGGCAAGGATCCAGCTGCTGCGTAAGAAGCAAAGGAAGAGAAAGAGAAAGCCGAGTGAAGAGATGATGAATATGCAAACTGGAGACGACTCAGGGAGGACGAGCTGCGGCTTAGAGGCAGTAAAATCCTCACATTAACAGATCGCAAAGAATCTTCTCGAGATTTTGTTGCACCGATCTAAAGAAACTGATGTCCAGGCCAACATGTCTGTCCAACACACTAGTATTATGAGTGTGTAAGGGTGTGTGTGTGTGTGTGTGTCAGTGTGAGTGGGCTCAGAGGAAGGCAACAGCAGCCTCTTGACGTTCAAAGAGACGAGATCAAAGGACAGCCGCTTTCTTCAGTCTCCTCTTCCTCAGGATTAAAAGACCATCAATAATAATGGGCTGTAGCAGCGCAGTGGGCAAACTGGAGAGATCTCTCACCTTCGTGTGTGTGTGTGTGTGTGTGTGTGTGTGTGAGCATTTGTACAGAAGCTTCTCTATCATTGAGGAAAAACTGTAAAAAACTGTGTGACTGTTTACCTGGCAGTGTGCCAATAGTTGCGTGTTGTTTATATCACCACTGTCAGCAACATGATTCACTGCGATTAACTATAGAAATTTAACGAACATTTGAATGGTTTGAGAGCCCTAGTTCATGTTAGTGAGTGCAGAGAGAGGAAGAGAGAGTGTGGTTGTCTAGTACTTAGTGTTCAAGTGTGTCCATAAGAGCTTCTTCTCTCATGTACATTGTGTGTCTGCACTCTGAGCGGAGCACATCTCCATTATGTGTCCATGTTATGTAACATGTGACAGGAAGTACCGATGGCTCCCATGTTGATCACTCGACTGTCAGTCATTCCTTTTCTCCATTACTGCACATTTTAACTCCTCTGAAGTTAAAATGAAGAAGACGTCCTTCACTTTCTTTGTGGCGTCCACGCTGTTTGTTGTTGTTACAACATTCAGACTCTCTGAACTGAAAAGAAAACGTGAACACACTGAAGTCAGAAACAGGGACCATCCGAGGAGCACCTGAATGCAGCATGATGGCTGTATTTCACACCCTGCGTGAACAGTGTGTAAAACTCAGAAAGCATTAATCACAGATTTCCCACATGACATGAACGTCGCTGTAGTGAACTTGTTAAAAAGAAGAAGTAAATGAAGTCATACTGAGATATTTCCCTCTTCTCCTCCTCTCCTCTTCAATCACAGCCTCTCCCTGAGGAGGACAAGAAAAGGAGAGCTAGCTAATTAATTACAGTGACTGACGACTCGGTGGTGGAGATCTAAGGAGGTGATGAATTGTGCTGTGGCACGACTATGACAGTAATCTGAAGAAATCCCCCTCCTACACTACCAACCACTGTGAACTGCTCCACACATCGTATCGGAAAACATCAGCTGAACCCACTCGGGCTGTCCTCGTCGCACCTCATTCTGAGACACAATGAGGCCAAAAGCAAATCAAGGGCAAGGGTCATATGAAGACACACTGAGCTGTGTGAGCGGGATAGAGAACTCCTCAAACTGGAAGCAGCACCAGGATGGTAAACGGCTTTCAGACTTTCAGAAAACTCCTGAGCTGCATGTGTGAACACAAACAGCTGAATGTTTCTCTCTTCACCCGGAGTTTCTCCTCCAGCCTCCTCGTATTTATTCTGCAGAAAGTCAGAGTGAACTGATGTGAGAACGCAGCAGGATATAATCAGGAGAATTCACCTCGAGCGAGTGTGTACGGCCGCCCTCGACACTGTGAAGGCCCTTAATAAAAAAATGGTGATATATTACTAAAAAGTATCAAAACAATTCGCCAAAAGGACAACAGATTTTACTTGCCAAGATTGAAAATCTAGTATCAAAGACTCGATGACTTAAAGGGGACCTATTCTCCCCTTCTCCCCCTTTTCAAACAGTCCCCTGTGGTCTAAATGAAACATCTGTGCTTTGGTCAAAATATAACATGAATCAAGCACCAGAGGAGGTTTGTGACCCTGTAGAAACCAGCTCTCTCAGAACGCTCCGTTTTGGTGTGTGTGTCTCTTTAAATGTAATGAGCCCCCCCTGAGTTTTCACAGTAGACATCACTCCTCTGTAGAGAGAATAAAAATGGCGGACCTGTGCAAAAGTTTTGCTCTAGGCTGGGGGTGGAGTCCATGGGTGGAGATACCAGGGGAGGGGAGGGGATTTTTTTTTACCAGAATCCAACTTGTGATGTCACAAACTGAGAAAATTTGAAACGGAGACACTCAGGTTACCCAGATAAATGTTCAAAAACACTGTAGAAGTGGATTTTTCATAATATGTCCCCTTTAACATCACTTCATCCAAACTTCAAACATGGAATTTGTCTGATGCAAAGAAAAGATGTAGGATTTGTAGGAAAATGAACTTCAAAGGAGATTCCAGCTCATTTAGTGCTTTGTACCACCGAGTTCTTCAGTTTGTAAAGAAAATATCAGGTCACACAAAAAGAAGGATGCATCACCTTCACTGGAGATCTCTATGTCTCATTATGGTTTCACTTTTTTTGCAGTACTTCGACTGCATCCATTCATCATGTGACACTCTCAGGCCCCAAAATGGCTGCTCATTAAAACGCTAACACACACACACACACACACACACACAGCTCTGCTTCGTCACTCTGTACCTGAGAGGGTACACAGAATCTTTACATTATCAATGAATGACTTCATATCTAAGAAATGTCGGAGCATGTGAGAGACACAAAGAAGAAGCTGTGAGTGAAAGAAAAAGAGACTTGAGGTGTAACATGTGGAGCAGCAGTGTGTGCGTGTGCGTGTGTGTGTGTGTGTGTGTGTGTGTGTGTGTGTGTGTGTGTGTGTGTGCGCGTGTGTGTGTGTGCGTGCGTGTGTGTGTAGCTCTGCAGAGCTTCTGTCTGGCCGGAGCAGCTGAGTTAATCCCTGCAACACTTGACCTGATGGATGGTCTTCATTAACTCTTCCTTCCTCAGGGGGGAAAGAAGCTCCGATTGTCCCTCTCCTGATCTTTTCAGTCTCCTTTTACAGATCAATAACCTCCAGCACACAAAAGAACAATCAACTGAATCCTCTTTGGCCCTTAATCGTGTTGTTACCCTGAATGTCTGCACATGAGCGATGTCACAAAGTACGATGATGCAACATCTTGTTTTGACCCATTTCACAAACTGGAAAAGAATATAAATCAGTTGCAGAAAATATTAAACATCATTAACTAAATGTTTGCTCAGAGTCGATTTTAAACCATTTGAGCTGATTTAACTACACATGCCAATGTTCCTATTTGCAGTTAATGTGTTTAATTAGCTGACTGAACCTTGTGGGCTACGTTTGGAGACATGCTGTCTTTTAGATTGGCGTACTTACAAGAAAGATGAAGGAGAATGTGCGTCAGGAGGCAGTGACTCAACGTGCACAATATAGGGGAATGACGTTTGGATTTGCAGTGGGAAAACATACAAGCACCCTGTGCTAGATGCCAGCACCACTCAGCATCAATACTGCATGCAGGGATGCTGGAAAGCCAAGCGCTCCAGACCATGAGGCAAACAAGGGGGCTAAAATAAGAGCAGGCAGCCACTGAGCTTTACGGCTCCAATAAGCTCTTATGTGGGGAAAAACAGTGCTGCATTCGTCATGTGGAATCGGAGGAGAAAACTGGGTCAGATGGATAATGATGTGGAGGGTTCGGGTCTGAAAAGTGAAACTACTCCCTGGTCAGCAGACTAAAAGGCAACTCTTCTCTTTATGAAAAATACTCAGAGAGCGGTTTTCACCGAAAGGGAATTAAAAAAAAAGAGAGAATTTGATTTGATGGCTCTTGATCCGATGTCCAATCTTTGTGCCAAAATAAATCTCCCTGCAGTAACTGCAGCAGCTCTTTTATTTTCATTGCAGCTGCCACATGAGCTCAACCCTCGGCATATCTATAAAACATACTTTCTATGCTCGCATATCAATTCATAATGCACTTTGAATTATGCAGTGTCACACATGTTCTGAAGCATGAGTCTGTGTGTGTTTAGTGCATGTTCCCACTGACCTGTGCTGCTCTGGATGGTCCTGACTGTGGTGGCGGTCCTCGGTGGTGAATGGGTCCTCCTCTTGCCCGCCGTGACCCCCCCTTCCTCCTCCTCCTGCGAGCAGCCTTTCTCTATGGCACGCACGTAGCTGTGGCTCCGCATGCGGAAGCAGCCGGGCATGGGCAGGTCCAGGGCATCCACCGCCTGCGACTCCATCTCACTGAACACTGACTCACACACCGCCTCGATCTGCCCGTTCACCTCCACCTCGCTCACCTGCGGAGGAGGGAGACACACCGAACACACGCCATGTGCACCCAAACATCCACACAGAAACAAAACACACACACACACACACACACACACACACACACACACACACAGAAGCGTACCCGCCCAAGCAGAGGACAAGAATTGAGAATCAAAATGCACCAGCACAGTGGTCGACGACGTCCTTTGTTGTTGCTAAATGTATTTATGATTCTGCTGTTCTCTGCTTTAAGGTTCACTTTGCAGGAGTTTGGTACAAACACAATCAAATCACAATTATAGGTGCTGCAAGAACATGTAGTGTTAAGTTTAAACACTTCATATCCTTTACAGTTCAGTGAATGTTGGTTCAACTTTAACAAACTTTTACCTCCTGCCTTGTGAAGCTTGAAGCCTTTTACAGAAATTAAAATGAAAAACACATTTGAGAAAAATAAAGTCACATCCGAGCAGTGCAGAGGGGGGAGGAAACACTGGAGGGGAACAAACTTCAAAGGGCCACACAACAGAGTGAAACACTACAAGTGCTGTTATTAAAGGTGAGAAATAAGAAGTGTTGGAGCGAGGACTGCTGGGAGACGAGATGAGACTTGAGGACATATGACTACTACCGCATCATCAGAAAGTGCAGCTTGTGTTTCCAAGGCAAAGTCTGAGTTCAAAAGAACAAAAACAAACTCTTGGAGTGCGTTAGAGATTCGGTCGTGATGTCCGAAAAGCTCCATTCCATTCCTTTAAGTTGTCTCCCGTACAGTTGGCCAAAATGGAGAAAAGTTTGCAAACATGTCTGCACAGGGAGCCAAACTTAGGAACGGGATGTGACTCTGGACTTATGCATTTGGTTTGAGTGTTAGTCAGTGAAGAGGGTGTGAAGTCAGACCAGTGTGAGTTCATACTGCAGAGCTTGGAGTCAGTCAGGAGTCTAGACCTCGGTTCTAATCCCCTGGTGTTACGTTTATTTGTGTGCGACAGCTCCCACTCTAAGCACACACATGTTCAAAATGAGAGTGACACAGTGAGATAGAGAGCACCTCTTTCATTCAGCAGCTTTTTTTTTTTTTGAAGATGCCAGGTCCTGTGAGTGTTTCTGCTCTTGGCCCGCTCCATGCCAGGACTTGAAGGCACGTCTCGAGGGTCCATCAGTCAGCCAGCGAGGCAAACTGTTGCCCCTGGGCTTCGGAGGGGAGTACTCATCCCTGTTACCCCAGGCAAAAAGGTAAGCTAAGCTCCCCTGTCACTCCTGATAACATGGAGGATGAAGCCGTGCTCAGAATCCAACATGACTTCCGGGCTTATTTTGCAGCACGGACTTCAACTGTTGAGTTTCCTGTTCTACAAAATGTTCAGTAACTTTCAAATCAGAGCGAATGCTCATCAACATACGGAACCAACCTCAATTATTTCTAATATTCATATGGATGCCTGTTAGTTCTTGGTTTTTATAACAGATGATTAGCAGCAGAGAGCACTTGTTCGTCTGTCATTGTGCTTCTCAAAGTATGCTGAAGCAGAAGGAGCTTATTAGAATAAAGGATGGGGATGGGAAGGGGGGATTCTGCATACCCTCATGTTTAATTAGCCAATGAGAATCTGCCTGCGATCATGAGAGCTCTGGAAAAAAACATGCAGACGTCGACACTCATTTGAAGATTGGAAGATTTCTTAATGTTTATACTTTGCCCTTTGGTGATTGGATTGTTAATTCAGGCCTCAGAAAGGCTACTGATGGGATTTCCTCCCCCCTGCACGACCTTGTTGGACATAACAGTGGATGTACAGGGGGGTATACGAGGCGGCGGCACAGAGCCGCTGGGCTCAACTAACCTGGCTGATGGTGCTCATGGCTCTCATGTAGCTCTCGTTTCGCGAACGGAATTTAGGCGAGGCCAGCAGCCCTGCCGGGTCCAAGCTGTCCAGACTCCTATTGATGGAAACCTCACTCACCGCCCGCAGGTAGCTGTGACTCCGGATCTGTAGCTTGGGCGAGTGCTCGGTGGAGATCCTGCCACGAGAGAAAAAAAAAAGATGGAGAAGAAAATGTCAAGTGGAGAAAATAAAGGAGTTGGAAGGAAAGATAGAGGAAGGGAAAGGAAAGGAAGGACAGATAAAGAGATGTAAAGAGAGCGAGAGAGAGAGATAGAGAGAGAGAGAAAAGGCAAAGTACAAAGATACAGATCAATTCACAATCGCTTCAGGAGAAACCCTTATCTAATCAACAGGCGCAGTAGTACTGAGAAACACTCGCAGTAGCTTAAAACCTCCGTCCTTGAAGCACCTTGTAAGCACTTTCTAAAACACTTAACAGGAAGAACACTCACATCCATACACTTTTTCAGAACGCAGAAGAACTCTGTGTGTGTGTGTGTGTGTGTGTGTGTGAGGTATATTTAATCAAAAAGCGTCCACATATGAAGCAGATAAGGAAGGCCCAAAGACACACACATACACAGACACTCTGTGTGTGCTCCGACGATGAATAGGTGTCTCATTAGTGCTCACCTGGCTCCAATCAGATCGCTCAGCATGCTTCACGCCTACACGCTTGTGTGTGCGCTTCGGAGTACACGTGAGAAAAAGGTGTGTGTAGGTTAAGTAGCAGTTGGATGCCAGCTAAACAATTCATTAATCAAGGGAAATAAAAGGTAAAAAGCTGAGTCGTATTTCCTCCCGCTGAACATGGTGGCCTACTAAACAAAGTTAAAGAGAGTCAATTACAGAGAGAGAGGTGTGGAGACAAATACACGCCATTTGTGTCACACTTTGTCTCTTATTTTCACTCTCAAACACACGCACACATATCATAGACTGAGTGACGTCCCCCGTCTGTTCCTGCAGGGGGCGCTGGAGTCCCATCGATGGCGGTCTCCATGCTGGAAATGCTGTCTCAGCCTAACTTTCAGTCAACCTAACGACAGGCTGAGAGCTGGAGCTGAGGCGGGTTTTAAGCCTCCTGACAAACCGTTACACCGCGCCCACCTGTCAATCAGGTCAGCTACACGCCTTATTGTGAATAACTCTTATCCTTCATCAAATCAAAACTGATGAGGTAAAACGTAAAAAAACAACGCAGAAGTAGCGGACGAAGCAACAGAGTCCGCTATACGACGCTATAATGACAATATTTGCCTTCATATCAATGCTACGTGTAATTCAACTGAATGACAACATCAACAAAAGGGCGGAGAACATACTGGCGAACAAAAAAACGTAATGCAGCCGTTTAATTACGTGCACAGAGGTCGTAGTGGTTGCGTGCAGACACTCTGTGCACCGTTCAGCAGTCACAGTATAGAAACGTCACTCCCCCTCCTATTGGCTCGAGGTGAATTCTCCAGAGAATATCCTGTGGCGTTCTCACATCAGCCCACTCGGACTTGTGGCGGAAAAAATACTAGGGCTCTGGCAGGGGAAACTCCAGGTGAAATCCGAGCGAAAAATGTGGCTGCGTTCACACATACAGCTCCTCCGGGAAATATCCAGAGTTTTTCAGGAGGTTTCTGCAGGTGTGAAAGCCCTATATGTGACTCTCGGTGCTTCTGCAGCCAGCCTCAAGTGGACACTCGACGAACTGCAGCATTTTGTACTTCCGAACGCATTGGCTTCATTTTTTAACATCGTAGGTTGCTGCTTGACACATAGACACACTCTGCACACACACACCTCTTCTGACTCTCTGCCTCCAGGTCAGGTCTGCTTTAATTATGGATATCCTCCTTAAAATAGCGCCTGGTTACCACAGAACAGCAAACTAGATTACTCATTCTTGGGTGGGAGAATGAGAGGGGAGAGGACGGGGGAGAGAATGAAGGAGAGATGAGAAATTGAGCTGGGAATAAAGGCGATGATTTTGGATGAACAAATTACTCATTTTTAAATACGTCTCCAATAAGCCGCACAGTCATCCAGGCGCTTTAATATTGAGCAGAATCCACTGAAAGCTTCAGTATCAAAGCTCTTAATGGTTACTCACGCCCGCCAGTTTGTTTGTTTTTCATCAACACTGTTCATTCTTTCTTAATCTGTGGTTTTACGTGAAGTTGTTCCTCATAGAGCTGTGGTGTTAATGCTTCCCCTGTCTGAGGGGAGAACAGTGGAGGTGGTGTGTTTTCAACGAAGCAAAAACAAAGTAGAATCCATTTTTTCATTTACTGTTACTTCCATACCTGATACAACCAGAGGACTATTCTCTCAGACACATGAGGGGTAACACGTTACAAAGCCATCCGTCAGAGTACTCAGATTACGTTTTTGTAGTGACGAGAAACTGAACGTGTTAGTACCACAAATCAAGTAATCCGTTACTGAAAGAAAAAATCCCGAAGCATCGAGTAGTCTCTTCCTCTGGGCAGGTCGCTGCACATGAGCAGACGCTCAGCCTTTAGATGTGTCAGCGCGCATGTGAAGCGTGCTAGTTTACCAAGTAAGACAGCGAGAAGGAAATATTCTCATTATTTTTGTTATATGTTATGTTGCGTCTGTCGGTCCTGTTGCTGGGCTGCAGAGTAACAGGTGATGCAGTGTTAGGGAGGCCGGTCAATGACGGTAGAGTCGATACATTCAAAGGCAGTCGACCGTCTGCTACGTGCCGTCACGATGGCATTAACTCATCCATTCATACACATTCATATGCCGCCAGCGAAGCAGTGGAGCAACTTGGGGTTAAGTGTCTTACCCAAGGACACATCGGACATGTTGCCGCAGGAGCTGGGGATCGAACCCCAGACCTTTCAGTTGAGAGACGACCGACTCTACTGCTGATCCACAGCCTGTCTGTATGTCTCTTCTTTGCTCACAAAAATGACGACATGTTCACTCATTTTACTGCTCGATGATTTTTTTCTACAGACCAATGATAAAAATGACGAGTTTTAAAGCTTTTATTTTGAAGGTACAGGCGATTAAATGAACAATACAACGAGTGAGAGATTTAAAATGCAAGAGAATTTAGAGCAGAGATTTACAAAGTTAATCTTTAAACAAAACTGGCCTGTATGTGAAATGACACAGTTCTGCCTGCTGTAGTCGTTCAGAGGGATTTACGTGCTGAATACTTTGGATCCTCCTGAGAGCTGCGTGAATCACACTGCTGGGGCCTGATGTTTATCTCCAGATTAATGTTGGACTGTAAGTGTGCACGCTCCATGGCCCTGTGCATGTTGTTCCCCATCGCTGATGATGGGATCTTTAAATGTTGACTATGAAGTAAAGGAGTTATTACAGCAGGACAAAGCCAAAAGTGTGCAGCATTAAGGCCCAATCACACGGTGACACAGCCGCTCCAAAAACGCCTGAGTGCATCTGGGGAAAGAAACAGCTGGGAGCGCCTGTGGAGCGGGCTGCGCGTGCATACGGGCGTCCAAATACAATAAGTAGGGGGAAAAGGATTCGAGCTAACGTAGAGCTCTCTTGTTCCTAGAAGAGGAGGGGGGAAAAATGACATTAAAAGCAGAGGTAAATCCTCCTGCCTGATTTCATTGGCGAGCGCTGCGACTCCGCAACTTTTATGCACACCTTTAAAAGCGCAGCAGCAGTGAAGAGTGCCAAGCGAGCAGGCTGTACCGTTAGAAAATCCATTTTTTTAAGCTGCATGTCTCTAAGGGATCGGGCGCTCGTTGTTATTGTTTCATATCATATCACGATAATCACTGGATGTACTGATATCGGCTGAAATGATCGGTGTTGTTTACTATAACCATTAGGTTCATTATTCAAGCCAAGAAAAGACAAGTCTGAATGTGTGACCTGATTCCTGGAGTATGAATCATCTCTATCAGCTTCCCGGAGTCTGTGACTGAACATGATGAACAATGTAATCAAGTCAGGGAAGACTTGGAATCTACCAATCATATTGTCCCCATCCGCATCCCTGGATTTCCCCGTGGGCCTGATTATAGGTAGGCAGGACCACGATGTCTTTTGTGGCAGCTTGAATGGCAGAGCGGCCTGTAATCAGGACCACCTAAAGGGAGGGGGACCATGAATGGAACAAGCCAAATAAATGAACACATTTCTTCCTCCCAGTCAGAAATCAGGACTGACTAAAGCGGTTTGATTTCTGCTGCATTACTGACAGTTGATGTTATCCTGGATGTTTTTTTCCTCGTCTCGTTCTTCTTCCTAAACTCAATCACCTCAATTTGTCCCCTTGTTTGCGTTCCCTCGTCTACCC
Organism: Tautogolabrus adspersus; assembly: GCA_020745685.1. Taxonomy (NCBI): domain Eukaryota; kingdom Metazoa; phylum Chordata; class Actinopteri; order Labriformes; family Labridae; genus Tautogolabrus; species Tautogolabrus adspersus. Next base: position 1,607,981 of record CM036551.1, on the reverse strand, counting down.
TGTCAGGCCGTTCCTCCTGCCTCCTCCATAGAGAAGTATTTCTCTGGACAACTTCAACTTCCGTTTCATTATTCTCCTCCTTCCTCTCGTCTTTGTCTCTGTTTGAATACAAGTCTTCAGAGACATGTGGTTGGAGCAATGGAAGGAGGAAAGGACAGAGTTGTGATTACTGCCACCTATTATTGAGGACGCCTGTTCTCGCAGAGCCACAAAAATAAACACAATAAAATCTAGGCCAGAAGAAATGAACTTGCAGCGAAAAGAAAGGTGCCTGTTTGTGACTGAGCCGAACAAGAAAGGATGTCATTTTCTCCGGAGCTTGTTTGTCAGCCACGAATAATCCCAGCCACTCAAATACACGCTTTATCAGAGTGCTGTGTGTTTTAATAAGGTAGTGAGGCCAGCACGGGGTGAGAGACAACAAATCCCACAACTTCTCAGAAGCAATTCATCACTTATCAAGAACAGAATGGTCACAGAATGAGCGCTGAAACATACGGAAGAACATCGCTGATTATTTAATCATTGCACATGTGACGCTGACATGTGCCAGCTCCCAAAAGCACAGTGGGAAAACAAGACGTCAGCCGCCCTGCCTTCACTCTCTATCTCCAACGTGCAGCACTGCTGCTTGGTTTGTTCCACTGGGTTCCATCAGGCGATGATGGCGTTCCCCAGGACAAATCATTAGTGGGCCCCAAGCTGTGCCACTTGCACTTACATAAGCGGGTGTGTTTGTGTGCTTGTGTTTGTGCAGCTGATAACAGTGAGCGAGCAGCCACTGGTGTTCCTCTCATCTCTGTATATTACACAGCTAATCAGTCACAGCCGCATGCTGCAACAGCAGACTGTCAGAAGTCTTTCATGCTCTCCCCGCAGTGTGATGGGAAATATTATCATATTAAATGAAGCCAGTTTGGTTGTGAGCGGTTTTGTCCAGAATGAAAATGTTGGGACGACATATGTCGTTATTTTTTAATTAGAGGACGTTTCTAGAAGTGGTTTCATAGTTAAAGCCTTTACTGGTTCGATAACGCTGAACTCAAACTAAATGATGGGAGGTGAACGTCACACATCCCTGCAGACTGTTGCTGAACAGGCTACTCTAAGACGAGCCAATAAGGTCGTCAGTAACCCGTCACATGTTCTTCATGCAGAGGATTAGCTGCTGCACTCTGCTCAGAGTTCCCCCTTGTAGACTGTTCACAGTTCATGGGAGCAGCGGTGGCTGAATGGTTAGTGCGCACGCCCCATGTGCGGGGGCTGCAGTCCGGCTCGGGTTTGGATCTAACCTGTGGCTCACTTCCACCTTCTGACTCGAGCCACTGTCCCTTTCTCGACATAAAGATAGAAAAAGCCCAAACACATAAATAAAATATGAATTCAGTTGATTATCTTAAACACTTTATTTCAGGTTACAGATCGTGTGTGTTTAAGCATGATTACAGAGAGTTACATCAAGACGCAGTTAAAGCGTGATGATGTTTGTAACCTGAGCCTCTTCCTGCCGATGTTAATGAGTCAACTCAAGCTTAAACATTCGGCCCTAACTGTATGAATCCTGACTTTACGCTATCGGGGTTAACGCGTCTCAAAAAGAGACATGAGGTCTGTGTGCGCTGCCACTGTGCTTCGTGTTTGAGCTCCAGTCTTTAACTGGTTTCCTGTTAAGTTGTTTGGACTTAATTGCAGGCGATGTTGTCAGCTTGATATGTTGCTGCGTCAGAAACCATCTTGGCGGACTCGACGGCTGCTGAATGTTGCATGAGCCCCAGCTGAGAACAAGATGCTGCTGACCAGAGGATTGCCTTATGCAAGATCAATCTTTAGATGACGGCCCTCGGGTTTTAATCTGAGATCTTTCAAAAGGCATCGCTTGGGGAGAGAGAAAACATGCAGAATATTTTAACGACCCACAATGCATTGCTCGAGACTTTCAGTGCAGGGACAGGCATCTTGTATTTTCAATTAAGGATCCGTTTGTTTAATGTGTGTGGCTGTGGAGAAGGCCAGCTATGGTATAAACATGTACACAGAAGAGATCATGAAGCTGTGACCAGAGAGACTCACACACAGACTGCTGCGGAGCAGACGCTCCAGTCACAGCGACTGTCTTCATCATATTCTGTCCGTCAGATTTTTTCTTTTTCTTCCATTGAATCAGAGTGAAAGCTTGAACATGATGTTCAGACGCATGTACGCTCTCCACACTCTGTACTCACACTGCATACCAACAGGCAGCACTATCACACATTTATACATACACACGTCATTGGTCCATTCAGGCTACACTCACTTGAGCGTGGTCATCTCTGTGAGGGACGGCTGTGTGGCCTTCAGGTAGCTGGCTCTTCGAGCCTGGACCTTCGGCGAGGGTTTGGGGCTGCAGTCCGAGTCGCCGCTGTCGTCCTCTGCCATGGCTTTGATGTAGCTGCCGCTGCGCATCCGCCGGCACGGGATCTCATCATCTTTTCCCAACGGAGAAAAACCGCTCCAGTCGTCCTGGGGCACCTGGGGAGAGGAGGTGAGATAAGGTAAAGAAGGAGCAGACACAGGTCATCCTGCAGGCGTGACAGCTCATACAGAAGCCCTTAGACATGAATAAAAAGCAAGGCTGCAAAATGTGCTACCCAGGTGAGATATAAATGCCTGTATGACACATCGGTAACACTATCAATGCAGGGTCGGCCCTGATCATACCATCAGCCTGCGAGTGCCCGAGGCCTTCTTGTTCCTCTCTTGTGTTGCATGCGGCATATCAAACGTGGGGAATTAATGGTTTTGACAAAACCTCGCAGTAGCCTCGCCTCTGTCTGCTCTCCTGACTTTTCACACACACTAATGAAGGTAAAAATAAAAAGAGGTAAAGCTATCTGCCAGCCCTAATCTAACAGAGAGAGAGTCAAAGAGAGCAGATTTGGAGAGAGAGGGGAAACAAAGGGGGTTTTGTGCAGAACAACCACTGCAGTCCCAATGTGAGAGGCTGTTAGGGCACCAGCTCTGAAGTGAAAGAAATGAGATACAGAGCAGGGGAAAAAAAGGGCAGCAGAATCATTCAACAGACGGCTGCGTAACTAGGAAACCAAGCTGACTGATGTCAGGGCAGCGACACACTGTGTTAACATACGGGGAGAGAGCGCTCTGGGATGATGTCAAAAGGACTCATAACTCATAATAATAATAGAGAAAAAGCCATAAAGGAATGAAGGAAGTCCTGCCTTTTAACCCTATTAACTATAACAGGAAAGTGCAGTGTATTTAAAATGTTGTAACCCAGTGCAAAGGTTAGGCAGTCACTTTACTGTGTGCATGAACACATTTACCAGCAGACATCAGGATTCATAAAACCTGCAGGCGAAGCAAAAAAAAGCATCTTCCTGTTGAAAGGATTCTAAAATCCTCTGCAGACTAACTTGTCAGACTGCTCTCTTTGAAAGCCAGTTTTTCCCTTCTGTCTCTCTTTTAAAGAATAAGAAAACGATGGCTCCTACACCCTGGGAGAAATGTTGCCGTGCTGCAGCGACGACATCTTTCCTTGATCTGCTCGCTCTGTTTCCCGGGCCACACAGAACTTTCTCTCGGTCTTATGTGCTCCTTCCTTTTGCTGTCTTCCTTCACGCCTCTCCTCCTTTGCTCTTATTTGCCGTCTTTTGGTCCTTTTCTCACAACACAAGTGCACACACACTTTCTTCTATTCTCACCAACTTGTCCCCCAATTTCTTTCCTCAGGCTCGTATTTGCAGCTCACTCCGTTATATAAGGAAATGTATGCAATCTGAAATGTAGCATTTCCATAAAAAGAAGCATTATTAGCTGAGTTTGCATGTCTGCGAGTCGTTGTGTTCTTTTGAATGTTAGCACACTTATCTCACCTCAGAGCTCTCGGATGTCATCATAGCACCCTACTCACGCTCCGTAAATAAGATACACACACTCAAACATATCGTCACTGCTACGACCAGCAGCACGACATCCTCAGCAGCTGCACTACCTTTGTTCCATGTGTCAATATGCCATCTACGCCCTGATGATAGATACGTTTGGCATCTCTGGTCTCCTTCCTGAGCTCTTACTCTCGTAGGAAAAACACTCTCTGTCACATGATACATGAACATGACACGTTAGACATGCAAAGTGAAAGCTTAGCATGCTATCTGACACTGAGTGACTTTACACCTGAACAGTCTGAACATTGCAAAGACAGAACACATTTATTGACATGCTTACAGATGGATTTTCACATGCATATGGAAACAAAGTCAGAACAAAGGAAGTGATGAAAACTGCTGCATGATGATGCGAGGGAGAAACTCGAGAAACAGGGACTGAGTGGATGCAGTGCGAACACACATACACACACAGTAACACTGATGCATGCTGACATACAGAAGCATGGAGGAGGAGCTTGCATCGCTGGTTGCATGAAGCACGACATTGGAGAGGTGGAGCTGTAGTACCAGTCCTACCTGAAGGAAGTGGCAGGTGCGTCCCTGCTCGGCTTTCACTAGAGCTTTATCTAGGTTGACTGAGGCCTTCTGGTAGACCTCTCGTGCTCTGCTCACCGTCAGAGTCGAGGACCACGAGCTCTTCTTCAGCTGCATCTGGCTGTCCAGGGGGCCCACCAGTGGCATAGCCCCGCTGCTGCTCCCCGAGCACGTCGAGCACTTCACGTCGTTGTTACTCCGCGATGTCTTCAAAGAGTGGGCGCTGATGGTGTTGTAGGACTCCATGAAGTACTGCGACTGGGATTTGTCTGGGTGGCGCCCCATTGTCATGACCCCAGTGGGCAGGCCTCCACTGCTGCCCCCGTGGTGGTGGTGATAGAGGCACACCTCGCGGTCTAGCGTGTCGTCTGAACTCCAGTAGCCTGAGATGGCAGATCGCATCTTAGGCTCCGACTTGGAGCGGTCTTTGCTCTTACTGCGCTTACTGTGCTTCAGGGTGCCGGAAGAGGAAGGAGGGTCATCTGGACTGGATTTGCTGCCGTTCATCCTCCCACTGCCTCCTCCAGCAGACCCCGAGGGCCCCTCTAGGGAGTGCGACTTGGTGAAGAGCTTCTGGACGGAGTGAACAAGATGGCGGATTCGACCTGGGCTGTCACTACGTTGATGTTCAACTGCAGTGCGCTTGTACTGCAGTGTGTGGTATCCTTCACGCCGTACTGGAGCCTGGAGTTCAAACTGCTCCAGCAGGTTAGAAGGGATGCGGTTGTTGTTGTTTCCACCAGCCCCCTTACTGCTCCCTGTTGGCCCTGTGTAAGGCACCAAAGCGCTGCACTCATCTTTCAGCTCATGGTGAGAGCCATAATGTCTGCGAGGAAAGGTGCAGCTTGCTAGATCAGGGTAGGCACTGCACTCAGACTGGAAGGAGTTGGGGCGCTGGGTGTAGCATGGGTGGTCACCAGGATGAGCATCACCGTGGTTCAGGAAGTAGGACCGGCGATCAGGGTGCCCCAAGGTCATGGAGTCATAGGAGGGGTCGCAAGTCATCGTGTGATGGTGACTGCGGCTGCCGGACAGACCTTTCATAGTCATCGTGGCCAGGTCGATGTGCACATCCAACTGCTGACGCAGGAAGTCCGAACAGGCCGCAAACTAGCTCTTCAAAGAAACACACAGCCATGAGGAAGAAGAGACAAACAAACAAAAAGAGAGAGACAGAGAAGAGAATTATAAATATCTCACATTTGCATACACTCAAAGCACATTGTTATGTCGGCTCCTGCTTTCATTTTGAAGAAGATGCTTCTTGGCACTCCTTCAAAGGCGGAAAAAACTTGTTGACAGGGCTTGGACCTATTCTTTATTTTTGTCCTTCAAAAACTTCAGAAGAAGGATCTCTAAATATAGCATCCAGTTGGCATCTGGTCCCTGACATCCGAATCTGTCCTCAAGCTTCCTCTCCTGCTTCTCTGTTCTCCTGCTGGTAGATTTCAGACAAACAAAGTGTCCGTTTATGGAGGGAACAGGGATAAACAAACGAGGAAGATGTACCATGAAGAGTTCAAGTCTATTTCCAGCTCAAGTGTTTTCTATATTTGTTAAAGGGCACTTTTAGAAATGAAGCATGTGTGTTACTCAACAAATAATATGATGAGAGATTGGAGTTGTTAAAGAGCAGAAATCCTTTGCAGAGACTTTTAGTCCTTGGTTTGATTGAACAGATGATGTAACAGAATGGTAATGCTTATTCATTTTTGCGTTTCAGTGCACCTGCTCAGTGTACACGCATGCCCCCCCCCTACTTTCAGTCCAGCACCACCACCTAGAAATGCAACAAATGATCACAGCCTGCTCCCTTTCCCCTGTATACCTCCAGTTCTTATCTACAGGGAAACTAATTGGCCGGTAAAACCCAGCTGACAGCTCCCGGGCTGGTCGAGGCAAGTGGCAATAAACGACCTTTCCCTTACACGGTGACATGAAAACAATGGCATCCATCAGTGCCCTTAAACTGCCTTCCATACCCATCTGGGGCTGCGGCTGGCTATAGCTGCTGAACCCACAACATTTCCTATGGACTGGAGTTGAGGCTAACAAGACAATAATAGGAGCCCACGCAACCCTGGTGCAGCCCTGTGACAGCAGTGTGGCCGAGCCTGCGCGGGGAATTCATTACCGCGATTTATATTGCACTAGCAAAGGCCAGTGTGGTAAATAGAAAAAATGAGGAGGAAACAAAGGGGGAAACATAACAAAAGAACATGAGGGAGACAGAGCAGTGCAATGATATATTATGTCAGTTCTTTACATATCTAGAGGACACTGCGTAGGGCACAGGGTGTGTGGGGATGAAGGGAGTATATATTTATGTGCAGGAATATTGAGTGAGTCAGATTTATTATTGTCTGTGACACAGCCGTAAACTGGCTGCTGGAGTAATTGAAAAATTGGGGAAATTATTCATGTATCTCCTTTCTGTACTAAACCAGAGGCTCCAATCACTCTGCAGGAGAATGAGGCCGATACATCACTTTGTTTTGTTTGGAGTGAAAATGACAAAACACACAGACGAAAAATCCCCACAGCCATCTGCAATATGCTCACAAGAACGACCCAGCACAAAGCCCGTGCTACACAGATTCACACAGTGTCCGCTTCTTGCAGGGCACTTAGAAAGTGGGCTGTGTCCAACTAAAGGTATTCATCGCTGCTGACAGAGATCCCTTCTGTTGGCCGCTGAAGCACAGAATGTGACCTAAATAAAAGGCCCTTGCGGTGATCCACAGCAGCGTGTTTGTGGCACAGCTGTCTGCAGCCCCGCACTAAAGCTGAATAGCTGAAGTTGGGTCACGCTGGCTGTCTGCCTGCTAGCCACACACTTTAAACACACACACACACGCACCCTGACATATAAACACATAGTGTATCTGACAGGCTGCATATCCGTGCTGAATTTTGATGCTGCTAGCTTGTAAAGTGCAGTTTATCATGAACGAGAAGAGGATCTGCTGGTTCTGCCACGTCTATCAGGTACAACTCACAGTGACGTGAGGAGAGCTGTGGTTATGTATTATGCTGTATGTCCATCACAGCTGAGTGACCCAGTTGTGTCTCTACCTGTCTGGTCAAGTCAGCCTCGACACACACACACACACACACATACACACCAACAACTGGACACGCTACACTTCCAAAGAGAATTGGTTATGAAACAGAAGAGATACTTGAGCAGCACTTTTCAGGTTGTAATCTGTCCCTTTATCCGTGTCGTAATTGGCTGTTTTAACCACACACCCTCTGATTAAGCCCGTTCTCTCACAGGACACAGCACAAGTTACAACGATAGTAGTGGCACATTTAACACTCTAAATCCTCAGTTTTTAAAAGATGAAAATGGAGTCTCTAATGTCAGACAGAAGTAGAAAGCAGGCTTCTCAGTTTGATCCAGTAACTGTCGATGTTCCCCGCTGATGTGACAACGGTCTCTGGCAGACTTTTAAATGTTTAAGGTGACTCCTTGTGAAGATGCCTCTTTTTAACGCGCCCTGTCAGAGTGTTTTATTTATTTAAATGACGCACTTGAAAGCTAAAATAAACGCCCCTTTTGAATTTGTTTGCCCCATTAACCGCTTACCTGTGTACCGCCCTGGACTGTTCTCAGCTGTTCACTGAACTCTGCCTCTGTCAGTCTTTTTGGTTCTGTTAAACTGCATTTAGAATAGACTTCAGCACTGTGGGAAAATGCTACACTCAGGCTATGCTAGCAGTAGCTACTTGTTTATTATTTTACCACAGCCTATTACTGTGCAAACTAATGTAGTTAAGTCTTTCTTTCTTACTCCTTGAACTTGATAATGCTTGATTACAACTGTAGATTGTAAGCTAGTTAGCAGAGCATGCTAATAATTGCAGCTCAGGTTAATGCAGCATCCTGGGAAGGCTAAAAGAGGACATCACCATTTAAACTCAGAGTATCGCTCGTGTTAAAGCCCTATTAACCCTGTATTGACTGTAATGTCAAAAGAGAAATCTGGAACCTTACAGGAGTGCTGTTACTTGTAACGCTTTGATTCGTCAATGGCGGTTTGTGGAAGCAATTAAGCAAATGGTCAAAGGTCAACAAGGAGATTTTTCTTGAGTTGATTCAGCAAAAAATAGAATTTTAAAGCAGAAAAGAAACAAGTTAAAAAGGCGAATACAGAACAAGAACTCTCTGCTCTCACTTTGTGTGATCGGGCTCCTAACACCTCGGAGACCTCATTATTCAAAGTGATTGTGTGCTGCACAGCAAGGTGTGCAAACAAAATGCAGGAGTAGATAAAACAAGTCAAGCTATGAATGTTAATGACCATTAGCACCTGCACTGCATCAGCACAGCAGGCTGCTTTTTTGGGGGCCAAGTGGAGGTAAATAGAAAAAATAGATTTTTCCTTTTCTTATCTAACACTGAAGCTAATCTTGGACGCGGCCCCGCAGCCCTGCAGTGTTCAGATCTAATCTTCACTTTCTGTACTTCAACCAAAGCAAATTAAAGCAGGTGGATTGAAGATGCAAAGTAACATCGACTTACAGAGTAGCATCTCTGCATGATGTGTTGAAATCAAGAAGTCTCAGCGTGAGAAGACTGCAGCGGCTTCTCATCCATGGCAAAAATAAAAAAAGGTGCTGTGCTGTATGGATTCCTGTTCCTCTATCTCCCTCAATCAACATCAAACGCTGGTTACAGGATGAAGCTCGGGGCTTACAGATCTTCTTAAGGCCACACAGCTAATAAAGGGTCTCTCTCAAACCGAGCAATGATTTCTCCAAAGGTTGCAAACATTACCAGTCTCCTCTCCACGGGGTATTCAATCACCTCGGCGATGTGGCTCATCTTATGTGACTGTGTGTGTGTTTGTGTGGAGGAACCAGAAGAAAGGGTGCAGCACTTTACCTTTTTTTTGGCCTTTGAACCTGCAAACACCTGCAGTCCAGGCTATTTGTTTCCTTTTTCTGAATCAATTTTCCTGCACGCAGGAACAGGGATGCAGATAGCTAAAGTTGATTCTTCTCAGGTTTGTAAATACGAGTTCGGCTGCCCGAAAAAATGCAAAAGAGTTGAGAAACATCTCGTCTGTGTTTGCAGTGAATATTAAGAACACATTTGCACATATATGTATACAAAGGTGTTGTCTGCTTTCTAATTTTAAAAAAAGCACACGTACTCTGCGCAATATTCAGATATTTCTATGGCAGTATTTCACGCAATGCTTTAAAGTTGAGACGGACGCCTTACCTACACCTCTGCCTTAACTCCCTTTATAGAAAAACAAACAACAAATTGATTAAAATCCTCCTGCGTCTCTATGTGAGATCCAACAGCAGCTCCGGATGCTTCTGGATGCTCCAATCGGACCAGACCCTGATGGTTCAGGCCGCATGTGATCCAGGTGTTTAATATCATGCACGTATCAACTGGTGGTTACGGGGGACAACAATCAGAAATGTATCGTCAGTAAAGTAACAGCCTGATGTAATCTGTAGCTGCGAACTTTAGACGGACAAACTCCGTTACAGAGCGGCGTGTTTGGTTACTGGATGCAAACCCAGTTCTTTGAGTGTGTGCCACAGACTGTAAATATTAATGTTTGAAGCCTGAGTGACGTCACCCGTCTGTTCCTGCAGAGTCCCATCGATGGCGGTCCCCATGCTGGAAATGCTGTCTCAGCCTAACTTTCAGTCAACCTAACGACAGGCTGAGAGCTGGAGCTGAGGTGGGTTTTAAGACTCCTGACAAACCGTTACACCGCGCCCACCTGTCAATCAGGTCAGCTATGCACATAACTATGGATAACTCTTATCGTTCACAAAATCAAAACAGAGCAGCAAAAAAAATCACCCCCCGTACAGTGTGTGTCAGTGATGACAATAACTAATCAGACCTGTTTGTTTTTTTGAACCAGGCTGTAAACATGTTAATGTCTGCTGTAAAAACAGGCTTTTTAGAATGGGTGTGTATGTGACTTCCTGTGCTTCTGCAGCCAGCCTCTAGTGGACACTCGACGAACTGAAAATGTTTTCACTTCTGCATTGGCTTCATTTTTCAAGACCAGGTTGCTGCTTGGCGTGTGCAGAGCCCTCTAATGGGCTTCGCTATTGACTTGGTAAACATTTTTTTTATTGCTGATGCAGCGTTTCAAATCACAGGAATCATTTAAATAGGAACTTGCAGATCCAGTCACAGCAGATCAGCATTGGATACCTCAACACTTGGTAAAAGGTGACTCAAAATTATCTGCATGACGAAATATCAAACACACATTATTTTTATCTGAACTCATTTGGATGCACTGACCCGTCAAATGTGAGGAGCAAAAAGATAATTGAGCATAAACAGGATTAGCATGAAGCTTTTCGGAGCAGAAGAGGTCAATATGGCGGAAAATAAAAAATGTTTCTAAAACAATGAGAGAGATAAAACGAGTCGGAGAATAATCGGCGTCTCTGCAGACACACGTTCAGTTATTATGTGGAGATGCTTTAACAGACTCACTCACACCAACTCCAACAAAACTCCCCCACATTCATAAGTACAAATATTTGACGCATAAATATTTCAGAATGAAACACACACACACACACACACACACACACACACACACACACACACACACACACACACACACACACACACACACACACACACACACACACACACACACACACACACACACACACACACACACACACACACACACACACACACACACACACACACACACACACACACACACACACACAGAGAAAAAGGAGCAGAGACAGCGTCGATGTTCTACGTGTGAATGTGTGAAGATTACCTTTAAAAAAAACAAATCCCCCTGAGAATGATGTCACAGAACATTTTAAAGACAGCCGGGGGCCAAAAAGCCCCTGAGGGAACGGGTGCATTTTTTTTTTTTGTGTATCCGGATTATGTAAAAGCGGCTTTTAGGGATGTCAGAAGAGCTGCTGAGGAGCACTAACTTTAATGCCTTACTGTTCAAATGACTCTTAAATGATAGATGACGCTCTCCCCTGACTGGCTGCAACATTTTGCAGGAAAACATCAAATGAATGCTTGGGTTTTTATGGTGTGCTTCATGATGTCTGTAAAAGCAATATCAGACATAGTAAAAGACCTGTCTGTCATATAGAGTGAACATGCCCCCCTATTAAATACGATGAAATGCTGACAGCGTTTTATTTCCATCAATTTCCTGTTTTTAAAGGTTTTTCACAACAAGGACGATAAGAAGCCAGGCTGAACATCTTTACTGCATCAGGGAGTGACAGCTGAAGCAACATGTTTACATCTTAATCTACAATACTCAAAACACACACATGGATTAAAGGAGCTATATGTAAGTGTAAGTGATAAAGTGAGCTTACTCTATGATCAGACATTAAGGAAACATGCTATGTTGAAGTGCTGGCTTCTCTGACAACAATGCAGCAGCCAGTATGTCCTCCTTCTAACTTTAGATTCTGGTCCTGAATGGTCTGGATTTGTTTGGACCAGAGAAGGTAGGCGGTTTTAAGGCACCCCCACACGGCCGTTTTGGACGCCCCTCGGTTTGCCAGATATGAGAGCAGTTATCAGGTCAAACCAACAGGTGTTGCAGCGATGGAAGCGGGCAAGAGAACTGGTTCAGATAGAAGTGATTGTACCCGACCTAAAAAGCCTCTGCATGTTTCTAATAAGCTCCACGAGCAGAAACGTGCTCAAACTAGGATCAATATTGGAGATGCTTTTGAAAAATGGAGAGAGGTTAGAACGCAGAAAGGTTTACAGACCGATGCAGAGCTGGCTAAACACTGAAGCTTCAGTGTCCACCACATGGCAACCTGCGTGAGCATCCACTCTAGAGAGGAGGGGGGGGGGGGAGACAGCTCTCAAAAATGTTTAGAATTTGGACTGCAGTACCCATTTTAAACACTAGGGGTCAGAGTTACATACTGCTCCTTTAAATAACAGCTGGAGACACATAAAGCAACCTGATGAATAAAAACACGCTCACAGCCCATCCTTAAAGCCAACAGATCATTAGATTTAGTCGCTAATGCAGTTTTTATCTGACGCCTAATAGGCATGTTTGGCTCCATTATGAAAACACATGCCTTCACGGATGGATTGATGTTCCCGGTTTCCAGCAGACAGCTCCTTTGTCACAACCAAACTAATTAGGCTGACTGTCAGGCCTCTCTCTGACAAATGGAGTGACTGTGTTGAGTTATAGCTCAGGACCCGCCAAGCACATTCTGGAGACAAATTCCAGCGATGAGGTCTATTTGATCTAGGTAAACAAATTAACAACGACATTAACTCTGCAGAAAGTGCGCTATTGTTTGTCCCGGGGAAAATGCATGAGTCACTGAGGCTCTTGTTTGCAGAGCAACACAGAAAAGTGTGCAGATTTTTGGGGGAATATGCAGCAATGGAGGCGACCGAGCATGGCATTGGGAGGTTTTGTTTGGAGGTTTTCAAAGTGCACTTCTATGTACAGCTGGAGAAAAGTACAATAATGTCATGTGTCGTACCTCGTATGCTTATTTATCTTTAATTTGTTTCATATTTAAACCGAGAGACTGCAGATAAAAACACTTTGCATATTTCCACAAATAACTGAAACATAAAGCAGCATCTCACATAATGGATTCAGACCGCTCGTCAAATAAAAGACATGTTGGAAAGACTTGTGTCTATACGATGATCAAAGGTCGCTGTCCTGAGAATGCTTCTGTCATCTCTCATAAAGACGAATCGACTCGTTCAAACTCTTGATCTTTAAAGGACGACGAGTGAACCGAGAAGCGGTGACGCTTTGACTCCGAATGAAAGGCCAGGACTCTGCTGAGATCCTTATTGTATGGCTGAAGGTTGAATCCATCATGGACATACGGGTGGAACAGCTTCCATCTGCTCAAAAGGACGCCATTTACATTTAGATGTGATTACATTCTTTGTGTGATCTCTCGGCTAAATTCAGAGCTTCATTTGACAGAGGTCTGATATCAGGAGCATGTGAGGCGTAAGAAATATTTCACTGGAAGACTTTGATACTTTATACAGCTCCAGGGTTTCCCCATACCTCCAAACCTGCTTACTTTCATTTAAAATTTCATCTGCCGTTTCTATGAGGGGTGAAATAAATCTTTAGAGTCGTGGAGGCGCCCGCGTCTGGTACTGAAGCCTTAGTCAACATGGTCAGGAACCCACGTCAGAGAAAGCCTGCGAGATGTGCTGAAGAATAATCCATAGAAGAAGTCTTCAGTCAGGAGTTAGTCAACGTATATTTGAGTCAACACTTTGTAAAATTAAATGTTCTTAGATGAACTAAATCTTAGTTACTTTTCCTGGGAGCTCCTGACCTCTCGTAGGGTCCTCGGGAATGTTGGCGGGACAGCCTGCTGCCACTCTAGTCAATCATTGTGTTTCCACAGCGAGCGCCGCGGTCTGTCTCTGGAGCGTGCCACCAGCGACACTACGCTCTGCTCCATTTCAAATACGCTGTTAGTCTGTTTTCGACGGAGTACGCTGCAGGTCCACATTGCAGAAGCGGATCCAGTGGGGAAGGCCGCGAAACCGTAGCGCTAACAGACCGCGGCGCGCACAGAGTATGTGGGGATAGGGGGTCAGACGGGGCGGACTTGACAACAGCAGCAGGTTATCAGTACAGTCGGTAAGAAAAGCAGAATTTGTCCAGAATTAATCGCCCTCTTGGAAAGCTGCAGAGGCCGGTGTAAGCATGAATAACTGATTTAAACTTACACTCAGTGTCTACTATAGAACAGTGATAATAAGATCAAGTCTAAAATAACACGTGAAGAAAGAATGAAAGAGTTGTTGTTCATGCATTATTACTTTACCATACGTCAGAGCTCCTCCCTGAAACCATCTGAACAATGAATTAGGGAACATCTTGTGGATAAACTGTGATGATCAGACTTTAGTTTGTGTTCCAGAGAAGAGCTGGAGACGTGTGGGTCTCACTAACAAACTGCTCTGTGTGCACATGAATGAGGAGTGAGAGTAAATATAGAGTAGATTTGTTTATGGTTTAGCGCTGCACTGACAAACATCATTTAATCATGATTTAGTGTGAAAGAGAGGGACTTCAACTCCTCACAAACTGGGACACCACAGCGATGAAAAAAGCCGCAGCTGCCGACACAGACTCAAACAACATCAGGTAAAAAACATCTGGAAGTAAAAACATCAAAACGTCCGTTTGTAAGTGCTCAGAATAATAAACCTCGTGTTTGTATTCTCTCTTCAGAGCCGTGAAATCTGGGGCAGTTAACCCTGAACTACGAGGAGGTGGCATATTGCTGTGACAGCGATGACTAAATCAAGCCATGTGTAGTCAGCCTATGTATGTGCGTGTGTGTGCATCCTCCTCGTTCTACATAACACACAGCAGCTCCATTCAATCAGCCGCGGCGGCCCTGACCCACATGAGAAACGGCTGCTAATGTCAGAGTAAAGCTCGCATCGCTTTCAGCCTCAAGGCTCCTTCTCGTGTGTTCACAGCTGATAATACGAGTTCCACTGCTTCTTCATTAAAGCTGCTGTTTCGTACCATGCAGATGCGTGCGAGCAGCACAAAATAACTGAGCATGCACAATTTAACTTCACCAAACAAACTGTGTGAATTCAGCTTCCTCACCGGGGTGATTTCCCCACGATGACTGTTCTTTAATCCTTTGCAGACTCACTGAAGAAAGACGTACACCCGTCAGGACTCTCTGCATGCAGTGTGGCTGTGTGCATGTTGTTTGATTGTATAATAAGCGCAGTACAGACCATCAGATAGCATTAGCATCAAACGTGCTACCACAGGGGTAAGGAGTGTCAGGGGATTTCATGTGACTTATTCCACAGTTAATTACACGTAAGCCTAAAGACCACACAGCTACTGTGGTAACGTGCTTTTAGCTAACACAGTGTAAACTCTTTTTCATTCTGATATTGGACAAAATGTTCTAAATGAAGCCTATAACTAGGGATGTTCCTATCCACTCATTTCCCACTCGATTAGAACAGAATAAAATAAATCTGTGTTGTCGAGCAGAGGTGGAAATTAGCCCCCGGCTCTCCAGATACATGAAGCAGCGTAAAAACTTTCAGGCAGTCAGTAACACAGACACGCAGAGCAGCTAAGTTTACACTTTAACACCAGTTCATATCAAGGTTTAGATCTTATTGCTCATGTTGTAAGACTAAGGATGTTTATCCCACTTGGGATAAATGACTTCTTAACCTCAGTTTTAGTTGCCAGAGGGACTCGCTAAAATGGGATAAAACTGCCAGAAGGGAGGATGGGAATTATCTGCCTCCTCGCTCTCTTCCTTGCCTGGTTTTGCCCAAGATGTCTGCCTCTTAAAAGCTCCATCAAAAATAGACTCGCAACATATTTGAAACGGAGCAGAGTGTAGTGGCATGCACCAGAGACCGACCGCTGCGCTCGCTATGGAGCATTGACTAAAGTGGTATAGCGAACGGCGCCGTAGTGCGCAGTGCTGACGTACCGCGGCATGCACTGAGTGTGTGGAAATTGGCGGTAAGGGGAGGCAACAACATCACTGGGGTCATCAGGTGAGCACCCTCCTTCATAGGTCCCACAACAACCTCCAGAGGGCTCATCGACAACATCTGGCGTCCCAGGTGTAACCCCTCCTGCCTTACCTCCCTCTACTCACGCTGATTGTACGGCTGACGTTTGGAGGCCCAGGTAGTGCCTCTCCTCTTTAAAGTAGTTCAACAGACTCGTAATTCTCTCGCTGACTCTCGAGTCTTAGGTGACTTATCGCTCACAACAGTACTTAAGAAGTGATATAAAGAGTGATTTGCATATAAATGTGTCAGGAAATAACTAACTGCAGCTCAGGAAAGAATTCATGCAGAAAAAAAGTCAACATAAGTGCAGAAAGCAGATTACGCTGGCTGTGTCCTGAGGGGACACACAGACCACCTGAAGCCTTCTGAAGAGATAACCTCCGTCTCTAAGACTAATGCCAGGCTATCTGCTTAACTTCTCAGGTCAGAGGTCACAGGCCGGTTATGGCAGGTTCTCTGGTAAAACCATAAGAAAAAGCTGGATGATCTATGCCTCTCCTTCTCTGTGGGTGGAACGTCACATTAGGGATATGTCACCATCCAACAGAGCGCGATGGGAGGGGCTGCGTTGTCAAACCCTCTGTCTTCTCGCATGAGCGCTCGAGGACGCATATCCAATATGACACACACGTAAGGAAAGCAATCACAAACACTGATATAACACCATGCATGCACAGCCACACTGATGCTAAGGGTGAGGAGGCGTCGCTCCCCTCGCACGCAGTTGAGACTGAGCCTCTACCAAACATGCTTCCTGCTCAGAGAGTCAAACAAACCTCGCATCAAAATGTGATTCCCAAAATTCCCAACTTAAAGGAACCAGCAGGGCTAATGTCCTCAATGTGGACTAAACTATGTGCCCTGTCAACCCAGATGAAGCTAACATCTATTGAAACCTCAAGACCAGGCCTTGTTGTTGCTAAGGTCAAATCAGTGAGCCTGGTTCCCTTCAGCAGAAATTCAGCGGCAAACGTTCAGCAACATCTATAATAAATAACATTCGATCGTCCTGGCAGAGGAGAGAACAAACAACAAGGAGAGAGGAAAAGGGGGAAAGCAGAATGCCGCACAAATGTAGCATCACTTCCTCATTCACCTGCAGCTGCTGTGAGTTTTAGAAATACACTTTTTGAATCTGGAATAAGAGATTTAAAAAATAAAGCCGAAGTGCTTTAAGTGTTGGAGACTTCTCAATGATGTTTGTTGGCACTGTGAGTAAAAAAACGTTGCTTACAGAAACAGTCAGCCCTTAGCGCCAGTCTGTGCCTCTTCTTTATAACGTTATGAAAAATAAACAGCCGTAATCTTTGAACAAGCCGGGATGCTGCTCAACATCTCCTGCAGCTGTTTTCAAGATGTTTCCAGATTCCTTAAAGACTCTTGAACTTCGTGGATTAAAGATTTCATCTGTTGCAGGAACAAAAACGTTGTATTAATAACCCATTCCTCAACCTTTCATTTCATTTCTGACTCCTTGTCAGCAGAAATCCAGTCTCTCCTGTGTAAATGTCTCTGAGTCATGACTGTCTACAATGAGGGAGAAGCTCGAGTCCCGCTGGCTGTGTTGTTGTCAGAGCCGTGTTTAGATGGACGGGACGGCCGGCTCCTCCCCTTGTGTATAAAAGCTGTTTTAGTCAAGGACTAGAGAGAAGAAGAAGAACATACTCACTGATTATTTGGATGTCACTTAAGAGTTTTTAGATCACGCTCATTCTGCGTCAGTTTACATGCAATGTGAAGCTACGAGCTAACTAAAGAGCGCTAACATTAGCATGCTAACACAACAATCCAGGACACAGGTGATTGCAGCTCGAGCAGAGGACGATTTTGTCCGCCGCTTGTGCTTCTCTCCTTCGTGCGAACACAAATGGAGGGAGGTTGGAGGTGTGTCTCTGGAGGAGCGCGGAGGCTTCAGTATGGAGGAGGTGTGGCCAAACAGCAGTTTGTTTTGGTTTCATGCTGGAGCTCAAGGGCGACATCTACTGGATCAAAACGTTACACATTCTTCCTTTAATATTATTTTAAAACCTTGCCATGGCTCATTATTCTTTTCATTATTTTTGAGTTGTCTTGTCCCCGTGTAAAGGTGTGTTATAAATGTCTCTCCTCAGCAGCAGCTCTGGTAACCTGTTGGAAATCAGAAGCCTAACGATTAAGGTGGGCCGGTGATTTGCTGTCGAGCGTTTTCATGAACGGCTGAATGAAGTGTGAAATGTGCCGCTCATTGAGCACACTTCAATGAGCTTTCTGTTTTATCATTTGCTCAGGCCGACACAGATAACAGTCTCCTGGTTAGCGGTGCACCGAGGTGACGAGCATTACATTAAATATGAGCAACTTTTCACAGATCAGATTTTATCACCAGCAAGGCTCAACGTGTGACTGACGGTCAAGGAGCCTCATCCCTGCAGCAGCGAGATTCCATCTCGATAATTGAGTCTTTGAAGGTTTAAAAAATAGGACTTTAAATGAGGTGTGATTATGAATTCATGAGCTGCAGATGCTTCAAGATAAACAAGTTCTAGCAGAGCATTTCCCTGTGCTTTATATTAAAATGCATTAGTCCTCATTAACGGCTTAATCACAGTAACATTTCAGAACACTGAACATTTATAAAGTTGCTAAAGCTTGGGGGGATAAATAAATGTTAAACAGTGGCAGTAATTAAGCTTAAATGTGTGTATGGAGCTGCTCTTGATTTCTCTAAAGTGCTTCTTCGGGCTCAGTGTTTGATGATTGCATCAACAAGGCTCTTCTTGGGTCGTCTGCAGAAGAACACATGGAGGAACGATTCACCCACATGCTAACTGCAGTTAATTAGCTATGTGCAGGTAGTTCATTGTTAATCTGTGTCTATAACAGGCACCTTTGCAGTAGAAGGAGAAGCGCTGACACACCAAACCGTCAGAAGAGTTTGATCAAGTCCAGCTGGAAGGGAAGTCTCTGTTACATCCCAACACACTCCTCTATTGTTCTCCTGCGTTAACCTACAAGCAGACTCTCCTCTCTCGATGTTCCCTCTTCATTCTTATCCCCAACCAACCCCGACTGTCTGCTCCGCCCTGCTGTGATTGCCTGTATCAGCAGTGCAGCTCTCCTCCCACTGGCCAAGATTTACCTCATCTGATCGTCCCTAATTACACACTCATTCGCGGCCTAATCTCACCGCCTCACACACCCAGGAGAGGAAAAACGCTTCATGTTGGAAACCCTTAAAAGTTGTTATTCAGGATAACATCAAGATTTCAGTATCTGAAATAAAAAAAAATGGGTTTAAATTGAAGAGTGTGGCTGCACAGTGGGGATTCTTTGATAGAGCCTCGGCTATCATGCAGTTTATCCCTCTGCCTGGTGAACCCTTTCCTGAGTGTAAACCACATTTCTCCCTTTTCTAATAGTCTTCAAAGATGACCGGACCAGTGCCATGATACGTTCTCCAATGATAAGCTGTGCTGGATTTAAATTTAAAGGAGTTTGGCATCGGTCCCAGCTGGTTCTACATCAACCACTCGTGGTGCTGACAATGCTTCATTTCCTGCCTCATTCACCTGCAGCTGCTGGGAGTTTTAGGAATACACTTTTTTACTCCGGCATAAGATGTTTTCTACCAATGTATCATAGAGCTTTAAGTGCCTCAATGATGTTTGTGCACCACTTTGAGTAAAAAACGTTGCATACAGAACGGTCAGTCCTTAGCGCCAGAGCTCTCCCTGCACAATGTTGACATGCAGACTGAGCCTCTACCAAACATGCTTCCTGCACAGAGAGCAGGTGTCACAGCACACCCCACATCAAGATGGGCCAGTGGCCTGGTGGTTGGTGTGCACGCCCTGTGCACGGAGGTCGTGGTCCTCCAGGAGTGCTGGCCAAGTTCCGATCCGACCTGTGGCTCCTTTCCTGCATGTCATTGCCCTCTCCTCTCTATCCACTGTCCTATCTCTAAATATCTTGCATCAAAATTTGGCGACTCAGACGGGGCATCAAAGTTCCCACCGTAGAGAAACCAGCAGGGCTAGTGTCCTCAATGTGGACTAAACTATGTGTATGTGCCCTGTCAACCCAGATGAAGCTAACATCTATTGAAACCTCAAGACCAGGCCTTGTTGTTGCTAAGGTCAAATCAGTGAGCCTGGTTCCCTTCAGCAGAAATTCAGCGGCAAACGTTCAGCAACATCTATAATAAATAACATTCGATCGTCCTGGCAGAGGAGAGAACAAACAACAAGGAGAGAGGAAAAGGGGGAAAGCAGAATGCCGCACAAATGTAGCATCACTTCCTCATTCACCTGCAGCTGCTGTGAGTTTTAGAAATACACTTTTTGAATCTGGAATAAGAGATTTAAAAAATAAAGCTGAAGTGCTTTAAGTGTTGGAGACTTCTCAATGATGTTTGTTGGCACTGTGAGTAAAAAAACGTTGCTTACAAAAACAGTCAGCCCTTAGCACCAGTCTGTGCCTCTTCTTTATAACGTTATGAAAAATAAACAGCCGTAATCTTTGAACAAGCCGGGATGCTGCTCAACATCTCCTGCAGCTGTTTTCAAGATGTTTCCAGATTCCTTAAAGACTCTTGAACTTCGTGGATTAAAGATTTCATCTGTTGCAGGAACAAAAACGTTTTACTTTTAACCCATTCCATTTCTGACTCCTCGTGTTAATAACAAGTGTTACTGCAACACTGTCCGTGATGGGTTCTATTGCATGGCTGTAAAGCTAGAGAGGGGGCGGGCCTTCCTGCCTGGTCGTACGGCCAATGGCTGGAAGCTACCGTCTTGATTAGCTGAGGCGGGCAGGAGTGCAAAGGGAGGAAAATGTTTGGGTCATGGGGCCAGTTGGGATAATTGACTGCGTCCCTGTTTTTCTTTGTTAAAGTTTCCTTTGAGTCGTTGTCGAGTGTTTGATGTTATAATAAAGTCATGCGAGCTGAATCCTCGTCATGGTAACAAGTTAACTTTCATGTAAGTATATAAATAAAATGCAAAGAGGAATCTTTATTTTCTTTTACCTTTTAGCCTTCTTCAGACTGCTTTTTTTTTTACCCCGCAAAAGTTTCGTAACTAAGCTCAGCCGTCATCACGTTTTTGTACGTTCATATTGATTCTGCGTCAGCGTAATATCGGGGGCCCAGTCGGTGAATTTACAAGGCGTTTTGGCGTTGTTGAAGCACGACACAGCAGGAGCTCCACGTACACACACTGACATGCACAAACACAGCGCTGCGCACCCCCGCTTGATCAGCTGATCCAGTCTCGCCTCTGTTATCACCTCCAGAGAGGGTACGGGGGGGATGGTCACCTCGTCCCCTCATTACACTCCACACTGCCCCCCTTTTATCATGACACCAACATGAAGACAACATTTCCTCCTCGGTGAAACAACCTTCTGATTTTCTCTGTTCATCTTTTTGGTCATCTCACCAACACATCTTTCTGTCATCCCGTTTCCTATCATTACGCCTCTCTGTGTGTCACTCCGCTCAGCGTTTGTGTCTTTTTCCGTCTCATTTCTGCAGCCGCTGATGATCTGCTGTCAGCCCTGACGGATGTGTCTCCACTAACGATGCACTAAAAGGTTATAGCTGCACACTGAGAGCTGCATTCGAAAGGCCAAAGGTGAATTGTGAGTGTGCAGGCGTGATCATCGATAGCATTCAGTTGGTTTTAACATAGCTGCTCCTATAAATGTCGAGTATTGTCTCTATGTGCTGCATCCAAAGCTTCTTAAAGCTCTATAATAATGATCCACATGAGAACAGAAAGCATGCAGAGAAATGTAACTCACCGTCTTTATTGTCTCATCTTTGGCATCTTTTCTCTCCTGTGCTTAATCCCAGGCTCCTCGTCCTCCGTGCGTGCACATTGCTCCACCTTGAATAAAAACAGAGTCCACGGTTGAGGATGCATCACAACATATCAAAACACTCCTGTGGTGCCCTGGTGGCTAATGTGCAGGTCCATGTGCCATGTGCTCATGCTGTGCTGTCGCTCCTTGCCCTTTTCCCACACTCACTTCAGCGTTGCAATTACAGCTGAAATGCTGGGGCTTGGTGGACAGCAGAATTCTTTTTTAAAAGAAGGAAAAAAAGGAATGCACACAAACCCCTCCTGCTTTTAACTAGAGCCCAGAGCAAAATGGGAAACTTTGATCTTTGTCGACCAGAGGCACTGGATTAAAAGACATTAAAATGGCTGTCTTTATAATCAGCTGAGCCTGGTTTTGTTTGGCTGCAAAATCACAGCACCGACATGTTGGTTTTGATGCTAAACCTAAGTCTATTGGGATGCTTCATCCCAGGCTAACGGCATAGAAAGCGTGAGGGGACATCTGCAGAACGCATAGCCAGCAGAGAAAAAGATAAGAGGAGAAAAAAAAGCATCTTAAGCCTGTTTGAGCTTCTTTAAATCGAGCGTGTTAGTCCTTGAGGTGTTTCGAAGGAGGTGAAGCCAGCCTTTGTCTCAGGGCAATGACTCACTCTGCGCTTTACAATAAAGCATATCACCAACACTCTGCTCCCATTTCTTAAAGCACTCTGCAGAGGCCTGTCATGTTGTGGTAGATGTATTTCTCACATGAAAAGGGCTTATGTAAGAAACATCCAGCTCTGTGACACATCTTATATAATTATCCCCTTTAATAACCAAATCAAAGCACACTCGCTCATGTGCATTTGAGACTTTGCACACTGAAAACTCTGCAAAGGAGTTTTCTAGAAAGCTTCCACTTCCTTGTTGTGCCATGAAGGTGATGAAGAGGAGGTGGCAGGTAGTTCATCGTGGGGGCACGGAACAGATGGTGGTCTGTCCGACGCGCGCCAGGTGGCACGGTGGTTTGGACAGGTTGCACGCATGCACACACAAAAACACACATTCCAACAGGTCAGAGGGAGGGCGCTGATGCTCCAGGGGGGCTTTGTGTCCTCGTTGCATGACAAGGATGCAAGTAGACTAAAAAAAACAAAGTGTTGTGAAGTAAAGTTCATGCAAAGTTAAGAGAGTGCAGAATTTGAACTAAACTATCCACGAATGTTGCTAACTAAAAAAAACAACAACAAACCAATTCTATTTTCTGGAGAGCCCCACGTACCCCATGTACAGAGGCGACAGTGGCTGTGGGTTTGAATCCCACCTCAGCTTTTTGCTGCATGTCACCCCCCACCCTCTCCTCACAACATGTCCTGTCTCTCTTGTGCATACAATATGAATGTACATGCTGTCAGTGGGTGAGAGGCGGGGTTACACCCTGGACTGTTCACCAGCCAATCACAGGGCTGACATGTAGAGACAGACAACCAGCCACACTCACATTCACACCTACGGACAATTTAGAGTCACCAGTGAGCCTAACCAGCATGTCTTTGGACTGTGGGAGGAAGCAGGAGTACCCGGAGAGAACCCACGCATGCACGGGGAGAACATGCAAACTCCACACAGAGAGGCTCCTGTCAGACGGGGATTCAAACCAGGAACCTCCTCGCACATGCAATAAATGTGTCGATCTTTATATATCTCCACAGATTTCATAGATCTAAGAAACATATCGGCCCCAATAATCCCATATCTGTCGAGCCCAATTAAAAGAGGCGTAAAGATCACAACATAAAACAATCACGTGTGCTTCAAACTTTAACCTACATGCTGATGTAAGCAGGAAGTAATGTTAGAAACTAAGAAGTCAAAGCATGGCCAGTGCAGAGATGACGGAGCACAGGCAGAACTTTTAATTTGTAGGAAGTTCAGGTTTGTCGCTGCTGAGTTATTGAATATTTTAGCAATCTGTCGTAACTCTGGGTGCTTAATGAGTACTCTTCATTTAAAATAGAGAACCCAATTTCAAAATGTGCTTGAATATGTGCATGTTAAGTGCACCTCCATGGCGCCTGATAGGTTTTCTAAAGAAGAATAGAAAACTTCAGTGCATGAGGTTTGGTGACTAGAAGGTCAGAACGTTGAATCCCAACATCACAAAAACCACTTAGACTGCAGCTCGAGCAGAACGACCTGAAGGTCACCCACGGGCTGAGGAATATTTACAGAGCAAATTCTTATCTTGGACCACTCCGCAGCCTTCACACTTCTGAATACTGATAGCAAAAGAATATGTGACAGTGTGATAGTAAAGTGGTTCTCAAACTCTTCTTGTAAGGCCCCCCTTATATGGACATAGACACATGCTATGCTAACAGATTCCAGTCCACTTTTGAAGAGGAAGAAATTCAAAGTGATAGCTGTCAACTCATGGCGTGAAGTCCCCTCACAACATTTGTCACCCTTTGATTGCAGTGAAACATCGTTGGCTTTATTTTTTTTAAGGTGGAGTCAGTAAAAATCTTTGTTGCAGTTTGTAAACATAACATTCAAACTGGGCCCCACCTCCTCACTGCAAGACGTAGTGTGTACGTTTAGTGCTTGTAGCTACACTGCAAGCTAACGCACGCTAGCACAAGCTAACCGCCGGTGTTTGTCACCTGCCTGTCCAACAGGAAGCAGACCAACTCCACGTCCACGGGTAAAAGCCAACACAAGGTTCACCCTCGTTTTAGAACGAGCTTTATCCGCTTGGTGTTTCAACTCTCTGTGATTATATTTTCTCTTCTTAGCTGCTACGTCCACGTCCGTCATATTCACCGGTTTGAATCGCGTCCAATCACTGAATCGTATCCACTCTTAAACCAAGATGTAAATATTAATCGTAAAATGGATTCAAAGGTGTCGAGGTTCACATCGGTACTCTGAAAAAATGAATCTCAATAATATGGTGAGCGTCAGCAGCTGCAGAGCAAGATTTAGAAATTGAGGACGCACCACCGTCTTTTAAATCAGAGGTGTGGAAACATTTTGGCTTCAAGACAGAAAATGAAAGAGGTGAGAAGATAACAGACGAGACAAAAACTGTGCGACAATATTACAAGAAGACAGAGAACTACACAAATAGCACAACCAACATGATGCAGCATTTAATCGACACCACAATGAGAAGCTCCAATCACCTCCCCTTGATGAGAGAAAAAACATTAAAAGGCCAAACCACACTGACAAGCAGGTTAGCAGCTCCTAAAGGAATCTGTTTCACTCATCATCTGTCTACAGTCTCTTTTAGTAAAATAAATCGTGAGAGAATCGTATCGTGAACTCAGTATTGTGAATCGTCAGTTTAGTGAATCGTTACATCCCTACCAAGGACACATCGGACGTGGCTGCAGAAGCTGGGGATCAAACCCCCGACCTTCCGGTTAAGAGACACCGACTCTACCACTGATCCACAGCCGCCACTAATCATTGGTTTAGTATTTATGTTATCAAGGGTGATCAAATCATCATCAAATGAACCCCTTTAAGGAGAACAGCTCGTCACATCTCGTGTGTCTTCTCCTCTCTGTCACTCACGTCACCTCTGCAGGGGAGAAAGTAATTTCACACTTTGCTGGGATGCATAACACACACATCACTTAAACACAGGTACAGCGAGAGATTGGGGGAGGAAAGGGGAGGGGAGGGGGAGTGTCTGTTAAAAACAGATCAACATGTGTATTCATGAATGAGTAAACAAGCGAGGGATGAGCATAAATGAATACATGAGACACTCCGTTGGCGTGCTAATACAGCCCTTCAGAGTTTCAATGTCACTGATGTCAGTACGA